>VXAB01003974.1:167005-318463 GCA_013399175.1 Odontophorus gujanensis
GGAGGGAAGGGAGGGAGGGAAAGAAAGGCAGAGGGATGACACTGGGTGCTGGTGCAAGAGTTAGGAGATTGGTATGACATATGCAGGAAGTACAGCAATCCATCATGCACCCATCACAGTTTACTCCATGTTTTGGTATTGTTTCTCTTATAGCATCATCAACTGGTTGAGCTTTATTTGATGGCATGGAGCAGCACTCTGGGTCATGCTTCTGCAGATCCCTTAGCTCTCAGCATGCCTTCTGGATCACTGGGACTGGTAATGCTCATGAACAGGATGGCTTATGACCCAGCTCTGCAAATACCTGTTAGCCCTCATAAACACCCAACAGGCTCTCAAGACAAACCACTTACAGTCAGTACATGGTGGAACTGCTTGGTGTGCTGCACGTAGGTTTTCAAACCATCTTGAATCTGGTGTGGAATTCGTCTTTCTTGGAAGGTCAGGTAGGACCTCCTCCTCTTCTCACAGTATCTGGCCAAACAGAAACTGGACTGTTGCTGTATTATTTGGTTCCAACAAGGTACATTCCCATTTGACTAAGAGAAGAACTGCCTCTGTGGATGGCCATGGCAGCAACTTTTCATCCCAGGAAACAGAGAAAGAATTGAGGGATTTGGTACAATATCTGAGAGACACCATGATCCCATTCAACAGCCAGCTCTGTATTTCACTCCCAGTACAACAGCCGCACAGTGACCTCCAGAAAAGGGAGTTTTGCATCTGCAAAGCCTGAAGCATAACAGAAAAAATCAGGAGCTGCTTTCTATTTTTACTCACCAGAGCAGCGTCCTTCCCAGGGCCCTTCACACATTCAAAGCAATGACCACACTTGGGGTGTGTGTGACAATGAAAATGGAGCTTTTTTCCAAAGTGGTGTCCATGGGAGAAACCTAGACCTCTTATCAGACAGTTAGAGGAGACAAGGCAGGAAGGAAGACTGGAGAAGCCAAAAATGAGTGGAAATGTATAACACAACTCACAAGTGCTCCAGTAGCTGGGTGCCCACATCCATCCATACTGCTTATGTCTGTGCAGAGAGGAGCTTGAACTCATCAGAACTTCAGAGTTAGTCTTGGGAGTCCCACAGGCACTGCATAAATGTCAGTGAGCATAATACGTTTTCTGCATGTTATATAATTACAGGTGAGGGTATCAGGAGCGCTTCAGCCCTGCACTAAGTATAAAGATGTGAGGAAGTGGCATGAGGTGTGAGACTGAGCCACTGGGCATAACAACAGCTCTACGCCTGCCTGGAAGGTAGTGCTGCTTCTCAGCTTTGGCATGAGCACAGGAACTGGGGCAGCCTCAGAGTCCATGCGGTGGCACAGTGGGAAAGCAAGAGTTGAGACATATGGACCTTGCTGGGTTGGTTGCAGGATTCCTAATTCCAGGGTCAGAGGAAGCCATCATAGCCTGCTTATACCAGGAATGCTGGACTGGTTCAAAGGTCAGAGGAACAGCAACTGCAGCACTGCTTAGGCATGGGTCCTGTCCAAGACACAGAAGATGCATCTGGGATGTGAGTCAGAGGTTTCCCATACCACCCGCGTGAGCAATGATGCAATGATATCAGGCCTTAGTGAAGGCAGAGAGAAGTCCAATTGAGTTGTCAGGTAAAAAGAACAACTGAGCATGGATTCTACAGGGCAACCTGAGGTGGCGACAGATACAGTCCTTCTTACATGCCACAGAGCCACAAGGAGAAAGAGGCCAACGGGATCCTCTGCATCCTGAAAAGCACATGGCACAGGTGGACTCACATAATGCCACCAGTTTCTTTTGGTTTCTTGTCCACTGTGACAGCTTCCTCCAGAACAAACCTGAGTACACAGAGGCAGCTGGTGGTGCAAAAGGAGCAGAATTGCCATCTGTGGAGCTGGGAGGAGCAGGCCCTGCCTCATCTGACCTTGCTCCCCATTGCTTGTTGGGTTTTAACTTTTGCCTGTGATCCACAGCAATTGGTCCAAAAATGTCCTAAGTAATGTGCTAGGAACAGGAACCATACAAAACAACCTTGATGTGTCAGAACCACAGAATTTATTTAAGCTGACAGACTTCAATCACTTCAAACCTTTCGCACTGTGTATCTCTAACTCAAGTCCTCCTCTGGACCCATTGCCTGCCTTTCCTTCTCTTGACAAGACTGTCACCCTCGAAGTGAAGGATGAGAGCCAATCCCAGGTTACTCCACCAGCCTCTAAGAACTCAGATGTGGTATGATCAATCCCTGCCAGCATGTTCTTATTCTTGTTCTTGTTCTCCCTCTCACCAAAATCTTGGTCCCATCAAGTCAATTTGAACATTATAGGCACTTGTGAACAGTCCCTCTCCCCAGCACTGTGTTCATCTCTGGTGGGGCTGATGGGGTCCAGTTCTGCTCACCCAACTGGAAGGTTTCCAAGTCCTCTGTGGCCTCCAGGCACAGACACCCCAGCACCTAGAGGTTTGGCAGTAGAAATTAGCCAGGACTCGGTACTCTCAAATCTGGACATTGCAGACAGTGATTTCTCTCCCATTAATAGAGGAAGCCTGCAAGGCTGTGAGCATCAGTGCCCTCTCCCCAGGCTGTGGACACAGTCTCCTCATAGGGACAAGGTGTCCTGAGCCACCTCTGCCCCACCACCACCCCCTGGAGGAAAGGATGAGGTCAGGGATTTCTCTGGCTTGTAGCACATCTCCCATTTATGTCTGACCTGACACAATGAAAATAACGAGGGCACGATCGCATCCTAGTTTTATTACAACTGACCTGCAGGCAAAAGGATAGAACTATTACATAAACACTCTGATCCATGTATAATATCTTAAATAGAGAAGGAAGTCCAACCAGGATACCGGATAAAATACTCTGAAGCTCTTTGAAGCAGTTATGTTCCTGAGCCCCATTTTACAGACAATAAGGCAACATCCCTGCACATCGGCTTTGTGATCATTTTTATACATTTTTTTTTCCTATGGTACAAGAAAAAAAAAAAACAAAAAACAAGCAGAGTACACAATGTACAGTTCTTACACTATTTTCACAGCTTCTGAGCACTATACACTTTTTAAATTTTATAGATACATTGTCATAAGTGGCGCACCCTTAATAGCTGAAAACGATCTCTGTGAAACGTGCCCTGTACAGGCAGCAGTGCTCCCCGACTCCAACTCCCATTACTGCTTTAGCCACACAATGGACCATGTTCTGGATTTAATCACAGCTGCTCGGGATGAGCGCACACTTCAGGAAATTCTGCTTTTTCAGCTCCTTCAGGACTGAGTGCTGCAGGGATGCTGCCCAGGGCACTGCGGACAGATTCAGCTGCGGCGCAGTGGGAGATGCAGAGCTGCATGCCCTCTGTCGGATGCTCACAACCTGGGCTCTCTCCTCCCCGACCTGAGGAGCAGGGGCAGGGATGTGCTGTGCTCCTGCTGCAGCTCAGGGCACTGCAGTGCGAAGCCCCATCCAGAGGAATCCTGCTACTGCTGCTGTGTGAGCACTGCTCTGCACACTCAGCCCTCTGTGCCCTGGTGCAGTGCTGCCAAAGCTTCGAGTGGGTTGCTCTCATTCAGGTAAATTGGTTATCAAGTGCCAAAAACTGGACAATTCAAAATGGAAATCACGCAGCCTCCGTTTGTTCCCAGGCATGCTACCGAATCTCTGAGAATTGCAGTTTTTTGGAGGGAAAAAACATCCCCAGGGAAAAAAAAAAAAAAAAAAAAAATCTCTGAAAAAGATGCCAAATTTAAAAAATAATAAAACAACTGAAGTACTTCATGCTCAGCAGTTAAGTCACAAGGTCACACCGTCACAGAATCACAGGATGGCTTAGGTTGCAGGGGACCTTCAAGATCATCCAGTCCCCATCCCTGTCGTGGTCTGGCTGCCCCCCAGCTCGGGCTGCACGGGGCCCACCTGTGGCTTCAGGCACCTCCAGGGATGGGGCACCTTGCCTGGTACCCCTGGGTCGGCTGGAAACCCAGAAGGTGTTTGACATTCCCTCATCTCTGCTCCCTTGTAACGTTCTCAGCAAGGTTTGTAAAGTATGATAACATGAGCTTCCCATGGTAACAAGAGACCCAAAAGGTGACAATGCTTCCAACCAACTAAGCAGAGCATCGCATTCACAACAACGCAATGGGCACAGACTTGGTGTGGCAGAACCATCCTGCTGCAGTGCTGAGAAGGAACTGCTGAGCTCTGGTCGTGCTGGGGACACACTGAGCTGGGAAGGGCAGTGCTGCTGGGCTGGGCTGGGGGCAGGGAAAGTGTGCTAGCAGCAGAGCTGGCGACAGTGCAGAGCATGAGAAACACTGACTAGGAACTGCAGACATTCATTTCTGGCTCATTAACACAGCCGCAGACTCTGTGAATGGCACTTGTTGAAGTCAAAGCAAAGCCAGCTGGTGGTGAGTGCTGTGCAGCTATAAATCAGGTCACAAGCAGGTTAAATTCAATCGAGTAGTTTAATAATTCTTCAGATCAAAGGTCTTATCTTACCAGGTAACAATTTACAGGATGTCTAGTTAAGAGTGAAGAGTGGCTGGCTTGGTAAAAGGAGAAAGAATACATGATGTCCCATCTCTGAATAGTTTAATGTTAGCCTCTTTCAGCGCGACATATTTTTGGTAAAGACATATTCACTATATTTAACACGATCTCTCTTTTAACAGGAAGTTCAGCTGAGCACACTGTCCCCAGAAAGTACGCTGTGACTGTAAAGCAACAGAATTTCATAGCAGTAAATCTATTGCACTTTGTGAAGAATAAAATTCTCCTTTGCCTTTCTAGCTCCAGAAGGCAAAGCATCTTGTTGGTTAAGCAAGTTCTTCTCCCTCCAGGCAAAGTCTCTCAATGTTCAGACAGACAATGCCTAACTTTTGTTTGTTTGTTTTTTATTATTACTTGAAACAACAATTGGAAGAATTTGAGAGAAAAATCTTTCCAGTAGCTGCTGAGGAGTCTCCAAGTTTTGAGTCTAAAAATGAATTTTAGGTGCTATCCAATCACGGTCAACAAATAAATGTACTTATTTCCACATTTCATGAATATGTCCACAAAAGAGCAGATGAGGTCTCTCTTTGACCAACACTAACACTGTGTGATCAGGTATTACAGGGATGCACTTTATATGTGACAACAGTATACAGACAGGATGGAAATAACACCAATATTATTGCACATGGTGTATGGGCGAGCATTAAAAACACTGCAACATGTGATGAAAATTCTTTACAGCTTGTTTTCTCTCAGCCCTTTTTCTAGAGTTTGACGTAGCAGCAATATCAATCGACATACATTGGAGAGCTGGGAGTTGCTGGCATTTGATCCAGGATTTTACAAACATAGCATGCAACATCCACTGTGCGTTCCTCATACATCAGAATGAAGGGATGTTTCTGGAAACAGATAGAGAAACAAGAAGGTTATTACATTCACCTTTCAGGCTGGATACCCCAGATTCAAGCACAGCATATACATTTGCCTGATGCAAGACCACAGTAGTTGAGTGCAGGACTCCAGGACATGGCCTGGTCCATGGCTTTTTGAATATGAGGAATCCTTATCTTAAACGTGCAGTAAAGAGGTGGGGTGGGACTCCATGGGGGACATGCTGAAATACTTTCATTAAGGACATCATCATTGGCCTTTTCATCAATGAGGAGACAGAAATGACAGGAGACATGACCTGGGAGGCCAAACAGAAGATGAGGATCACAAACCAGTACTCCTGAACTCTGATCCTCACGTTTGCCCAGGAGGCCGTACTGGCTGTCTCTAACTGACAGCAGCTGGTAAACAATGACACAGTGACTCTGCAGGACAAGACACCAGGCAAACTCACTCCCTACAATGCCAACGCTATCAGGCACCCAGGATATGGTTTCCTCCATTCTATGAAGGGGTGGCTTCCCAATGCACAGAGTGCCAGGAAAATACGTGGCTGCCAAGTGTGACTTTTCCAAGTCCAAAGCCCACCTAACTTCCTTGCTCGTATATTGGAGGCACTGACATGTGACAGCATCTGCCAGCCATCTGACAGGGCTTCTGAGTGCCCACACCAGAATCTCAAGCCAAGGCAGAAGCTGCAGGACATACCCTATGTGCCTTGTCCAAGCCTGCACACTTCAGAGACCACATGGGTTAGCTACATCAGGTTAGATGACCCACTCCAATACAGCACATCCACCTTCACCTAGCTCCTAGAACTGGGTATTTATGGACAGACACCAATAATCCTGTCGATCACAAGCCACACAAGCCTGAAAGGGTGACAGGGAGGTAGTGCTCTCCTTCAGGCTGCAGACTTGAATGCTCTGCTTCCATCACCTGAGAAGACACAGATGTGTGACCCAGCCCTGCTCCGTGCTGTGCACAGTCATTGCAGTTGGCCTCAGCAGGCATGCCCCACACTCACCAGAAGCTCTTTGTACTTTGGCCTTTTGGACTCGTCCTTTGTAAGGCTAAAGAAAGAAGAAAGAAAATTAGGAAAAGTCAGGGCTGAGGAAACAGTTACAGACATTAAATGTACATTTTTACAGCACAAGATACTGAATCTACTGCTGTCATGGGGGAACTCACAGCATCCCAAACCATTCAAGTCCAGGAACATGGTTTCCTGTGAAAGTCCCTTTCCAAGCTGCAACTCATCACCAGACTCCCTCCCCACAAGGGTGCAGGTGCTAGCATGAGCACAGAACCCATAATGATCAATAAACCTCACCCTAAGAGAGCTGCAAGCTAAACCACATCATCCCCCTCAGGGTAGTGGGCACCAAGAGTTCAAGAAGCTTCTGGACACCACTCTCAGTCATGGGGTCCAATTTTGGGTGGTCCTGCATCAAGTTGCACTCGATGATCCTAACGGGTCCTTCCAACCTGGGACATGCAGGGATTCCATGATTTCCAAGGCTGTAGCCTTGCCATGCAGCCACCATCTCCCCAGTATGGGGACAGCTCACTGGCTCCTGGCTCCAGCACAGCACAGGGCACAGTCGGGCTGAGGTGGGACAGCAGGAGGCAGCAAAGGCCACCAAAGGCCCCACAGCACTGGGGACACAGCCACGGCTGATCTGTGCTCCCTGACATTCCCTTGACTTTCTAACATTAACAAAAATAATGTCTTCTTGCAGGTCTGTCACAACCAGCAGACAGCAACACCGCATGACTCTTCCATCATTTTTCCTGACTCTTCACTACAAAAAAATAGAAATTATTAAATCCACATTAGTAAGGCAATGACCTGGAGATCAGCACCATCACTCACCCACCCTCAGGAGCTTTATCTGCCTGCTTAATCTGCCTGCACCAGTCTGTGCTTAAGTAAAAGTTACTAAGGAAAATGTTTATTACAGTGTTGCTATGATGACATCATCAATATTCCAGACAGAAGTCTGCCTATTTACAAAATTAAACAAAAAAACAGAATTAGACTGAAAACTATCCCATGCTCTATGCACTTCAGTTGTCCCAGAGCAGAAGGGACACCTGGGAGGGGTGAATGGGCAGAGAATACAAGTGGACCAATAAGACATATTGGGTAAACACTGCTGTTTAGCACAGATGCCATGCAGGTTCTTCTGTGGGATCATCTGGAGCCAAATCCAACAGCACAAACAGGCAAGAGAGCAAGCTTTTGGTTTTTATCACTCTGTTACGATACCACGTCTCTTCAGAGAAGTGTGTGGGAAATAACCTACTGCCTGTATGGTACATGGCATGGGGAAAGCCATGCTGACCTTCTGATCAAATAGCACACAGCTGTTGCCTGAAAAATGAAAACCACTTTGATGCTTCATTTTCTGCAGTAATAAGGTTGGACACTTGGAAAAGGGAATCTGGATTCTGAAAGCTCCTAATTCTGAAAGACTATAGAACCCAAACTCCAAAACCTTTTCCACTTTGAACCTGAACCTTTCACTTCTCTAGTGTACTGAAAATCCCAAAACAAACTCTCTTAAAAACATAAAACACTGTCTCTTGTCGAACCTTCCCATGTCACAGTGCTTTGAGAATGACACTCCTGGCTCAGGATGTCCATCACCTGAACAGACTCAGAACAGAAAGGCCCTGAAGGGGCACACAGGTCACACTGACCTCTGCGCTTATTAAGTACACAAAATTACTTTGACGCACATTTTGATGGAAAAGTGATTAGAAAATTCACAATCAGTCCTTAGCCTAAGCAGGATCATGCACAAGTGGCAGGCAGATGGACTGCTGGAGACCTTTGCACAAGCTCTGCAAACACTCCATCCAAGGCTGACCAAACTGCACAGGCCCTTCCAGCTCATAAAAGTATTTTGAGTCTTCACCTCCTCATACTGGACATCAAATCAACAACCAAGCAAGCCACCCGCTACAGGTCCTGACAGCCAGCTGAGCAGAACCGTGTCCTGCCAGGCAGGAAGGCTCCTAGCTTGGCTATGCAAAAGGCAGAACTAGGACAGATCCTCAGCTCAACCACAAGACAATACCACCAGGTGTCTCAGGTCTCTTCCTGAAGAAGGGAAGGCAATATCAGGTCTGTTCCAAGGCTGTGTAATAACTAACAAACAGGCTGCACAAGCCAAGCAAATCTCCCACCATGGGTCTTGTGACGCTGGGAAGTTTTCTCCTTATCTTTTCCCTGAAGAGCAGCTTCCAAAAGTCTGTCCTTTAGACCCAACTCAGACAAGAGACTGAAAAACCTCCCACCACCTTCCATAGAAGAGAAATGTAAAAAATCCTCAATCACCTGCTGGTGCAGGAACATGAAACTAAGCAGTGGCACATGACTTGACAAATACTTTGCAATGACAAAAAAATCCATGTGCTTCAAGTAGGTGACACTTACCACAAGTTGACGAAGTTGATAAAACTTGGGGAGAATTCCCTTTCCTCTGAGTTACTCAGCTGTGGTGGGTCTCCTTTTACGACTTGTGTCAGCTGGTCAAACACGCTGTTCCACTTGGGGTAGGGGAATCGCCCTGTGGCCAGCTCATACTGCAAGAAGGCAGTAACAGCAAGAGATAGGTAACACAATAGCAAGTTCTTTCAGGGTAACAAAATCTCTACAAGGAGCCTGAAGGCCCCAAAAGAAAACTAAGATGAGATACTCCATCCCATCCCCTACATCCATTTCAACTGAGAGAAAGACAAGGAGTATTGCTACCTATATCAAGAGTGCGTCCTAACTCACCCAGCTATGATTTAACCCAGCTGTGCTACTTTCAAGTGGAGAATGTCTCTCCTCTACTGACTATAATGAAACCAATAGAATGAACCAATAGTTTTATTCAGATACTTCAAAAGTAGGAAAATAAAATCCTCCAGTCCCTTTCCAGACATTGTAATAACCACTACGGAGAAGAGATCCTGAGAAAACAAGTATTTTAAGATGCCTGCAGGGAGAGCAACACATTGATAGAAGATACTGACACATTGCTTCTGATTTCTCTTCTGCTTCACCACCCTGAGAATGGGAGAACTTCTCAAATGATCGGTGTTTGCATTCTGCAGTGTTGTGGTTAATCAGAGAGAAATCAGCAACTGGGATCCAGGATTAACTGGCACAGCTGAAGTACCCCAGACACCAGGGCTGTGAGCAGCTCATTTACAAAGGTTGGATGCTCTTTCTGACCCACCACACTCACCGTCCCTCCTCCTATCAGACTTTGAAGATAAAATTCATTTACAATCCAGCACCTCTTCCCTGCTCACATCTCTGCCTCTGACTATAGCTGCAGCTAAACGTATCCTCAGGGTTTCAGGCAAGGCATCTGCCTCGAAGGGATTTATATTCCTTCTGAGCCAGGAGGTGCCCATTTTGATCACAA
Organism: Odontophorus gujanensis; assembly: GCA_013399175.1. NCBI lineage: Eukaryota > Metazoa > Chordata > Aves > Galliformes > Odontophoridae > Odontophorus > Odontophorus gujanensis. Next base: position 176,810 of record VXAB01003974.1, read on the forward strand.
AACACAAACACTTCACTGCAGCAGAGCTGGGCTTTGCTTCAAGCACATTTGACACCAACCAGTGCTGCCACTTCGCCAAGTACACTGCAGCTACCCAGCAGGGAACTACCATGCAGCAGAGGGCCTGAGCTCTACTCACTTACCAATGTAATCCCCAAACTCCAGACATCTGAGCGGACATCGTAGCCTTGCCTGGATGCACTGGGATCTATCCTTTCCGGCTGAAACAGAAAGAAGTACCATTCAAACACTGTGTCATGCAGGACAGAATGAGACACATCTGCAAACTTGGAAAAAATAGGACAACATTCAACCCCAGGAGAGAAACATCTTATGGAATCAAACACTGTTTTGATGGAGGTACAGTGTGAACGGTGATCTGTAACTGCAGTTCAGCACAATGCAATCCTTTTTCTTTCTTTTCTTTCTTTCTGCAAATGGCTTGAATAATTGTTACCATCAATTTGCTTAGTGTTCTTCAATTTTAGGATCCCTTAAATGTAAAGTTTTGCTTTCTCAGTTTTTTAAAGCAGAATTGTCCCTAGGGAGTTGTGAGAATTGGAATGAACATCTCAACCACCTGCCCAGGGGAGTGAAGTTCAGCAGCATCTATCACAACTCTTCCTCCCAACTGTCTGATGCTTGCTAAACCTTGGGAGGTTAAAAACAGTGCATTTTAAGAACAGCTTCTTTTTACAAATTTTTTTGTATCCCTTGAAGGCAATTACGATGTGGGCACTAGGAAAAATTTCTTCTCAGAAAGAGATGCACTGACACAGGCTGCCCAGTAGTGTCACTGTCCCTGGAGGTGTTCCAGAAGTGTGGGGATGTGGTACTGCAGTGATGGGACGGTGGATGGACATGGTGATCTCAGGGGTCTTTTCCAATCATAACGACTTTATGGTTCTGTGATGTCCTTATGTTATGAGGCCTCCTGATATCCAAAAGACCTTCCTGCAGAAAATGACAGCAAGGTGGACACAGGTGATCTGCACCCCAGAGTGATTTATCCAGGGAGCAGGACTATCTCTATGCTTTGCATGTCATCTTTATGAGAATGCCTCTTATATTACAAATGTAATAATTAAAATGCCAGAAGAAGCAGGATCATATTCCGTTTTGACTGCAAACAATGAGACCTGAATTCCAATGTGATACTAAATTATTGGCTGCATGAAACACAAGGAAAGGCCGACTGCTCTGTGAGCTACGTTTCAATAAAATCTCACAGCAGATGGACACTGAAGAGTGCCATGCAACCAACAAAATCCCTTAGTGCAACCTCAAGCTTCCAGTGGACCACCACAGGTGTGAGAAAACAACCAGGTCCTGGCAACAGCTCCCTAGCCCCAAATCCCAATGCATTTCTGACTGCTCTGTCAAACTGCCAGCTCTCCTCTTTGCCACCCCCTGCTTGCACAAAGCTGCCCCAGCTGTGACTGCTTCCAAACCTCTTCCTTTCCATCACTCAGCAGGATCTTCTCTAACAAGGAAACACAATGAGGTCACCAAACAGCCACACATACCCACAAAGAGAAAGGAGAGAAGTCATATTCAAGAAGCTTCACTGATTTACATGTGTGTTACCTCCCTGTTTCCATAACGACTTGTTAAATGGTGTATCACCTTCCCAGTGCCAACAGTGTGTTTTCTCATCCCCTCTCCCAGTTACAATACCTGTTTTGAAATAGGCTGGGTTCAAATGCCCTGAACGCTGTGTTGTAGGGACACAGAATCACAGAATCATTAAGGCTGGGAAGATCCCTAAATCATCTAGTCCAACCATCAACCCACCCCCACCATGCCCACTAGACCAATCATGGTCTGTCTAAAGAAATCATGGTGCTTTGTGGGTTAAGAGGTAGCAGCAGTGGGAAGGGAAAACACCATCTAATAGTCTCTGGTGATCTCAAGATGCTGGAATGGTCATCTTGGATGGATCAAATCATGAAAAAGAAAACATGTCAGAAATGGTTTAGTGGGCAATATTAGTGGTAGGTGGACAGCTGGACTAGGTGATCTTAGGTCTTCTCCAATGTTCATGATTCTGTGATTCCATTATTCTTTCCTGTATGCTGCCTTGTTTTCTTATCCTTTAGTTAGGATTTTCATTTGTTTTAACCTCATGTATTAGATTTTCCCATTGATTGAGTACTGTTGAATGGATTTTTCAATAATCCTGGTGGAAGTGAGCATAAAATAACAAAACTGGTATAACTAAATTCTCTTACATCTATTATCAGTTCTTCATGTACTCACCCGGAAGCTCAGTCAAAATCAATCACATTTGCATTGTACATAAACCCATGCTCCTGACTGCTCACAATTCAGAATTCTACCCTGCCTGGATAATTACACTCTTTTCGTATTCATTTCCCCAATCAGCTGGTAAGGAATTAATAGATAACATAAGCCCTTTCTTTTACAGATGGAAAACAGAAATTTAAAGACAATTTATCCAACATTTTGAACTTGAGACAGCAACAAAAACATCCAAAAACAGTAGAAGAGGTGAAGATCTTTAGGGAAAATGTGCTCTGAGAGCCTGGTACCCATTGATTTGAGGGGAGAAAGGATTGATAACCAGTGAGAATTCAGAACTTGGATGCTCTTGGAGATTTCAGAAAGCTATTGGACATTTCAGCCAGAAACAGCTCAAGGAGGAACCAGTGGGTGTACAGAACAATGGCTCACACTCAGGCTCAAGAAGAACAAGAGGAACTTGTACACTGCTCAGAAGTAATAGGTCCAACCAATCCAAAGTGCTTTCAGTGTATTTCTATCAACAGACCAAAATGGAAATGGAAAAAGCCAGCAGGATAGAGGACAGAAGAATGTAGTGTCAACAGCAAGCACTAGATGTGGAAACTTCTGTGATGGAAAGAGTTTCTGGCGACTCTCCCATAAATCTCTCTGAGACAATGCTGCATCTATCCTGCTCATTCTCAGTGTCACCTGTAGCTGTAACACCTCCCACAGCCTTGTGTGCCCACAGCTCCCACACAGTCCTCTCCAGCATGCCTGGTCTCAGCGGACACACAAGAACAGCCTGACTCCATCAACTATGGGTAACTAAGTCCCAGCCCAATGGCACGCCAGGAATAGCACTGCTGGGACTGCAGCTCCATGATACTACTGCTTTCCTTCTGTGCAAAGCTCTCCTTACTTCCATCCCTCCTGCGAGACCCTGGGGGCATCCTCCTGCCTACTGGGTTCCAGCAGCAGGCAGTAAGATAGGCTGTCAAGAAGATGATGTCTGAGGTCCCTTTCAGCCCAAGCCATTCCATGATTCTGCTCTATGATTCCGTAAGTCTGAAGTACCCACACAGGGGCAGCCTGTTACCATGACCAAGCAGAGTGTGAATGGAGCAGTAGGGACTTGGTCCTAGACAGACATGGCACAGTTAAAGGCAAAGCACGATGGACCAAAATAAATGCCCTCTAAATACAGAGCAAAAAATACTGGGAATTTTCCACGTAGATGACATGGGTGCAATTAGCACCACAGAAGGGAGCGTCAGTGTGTCACACTCAAGGACCTGGAACGAGAACTGCAGACAAAACTCAGCTCTTGTTGAATGTTTTTCTAATGCCAAGTGCAAGCAAGGAAAGGAAATGGTTGAGAGATCAACCCCTGGATGTGCTGCTGACCATGCAAAAAGGCAGGGCAAGAATGCACCAGCCACAGGGACAGACTGACACAGGGCTTCCTTCCACTTAGTGTCCACCTAAGCAACAGCATCTGCACTGACAAAAGAGCAGAAATGGGGAATGATGATCCTTGCCTCTCTTCCAGGCTGCCAAATAAGCAAAGACTTGCAGTTTGGGGTGGGTCACAAGAACAGATGCACATACAATTTGCTGCAGCTCTAAGCTGTTTCATGTTGCTGAAGAACAAAGCAGTATTTCTACAAAAACATGATTCTTGAAGCTCAGATTTGGATTTTCACTAGTTATATAATCAGGGAATTTTTATCCTACATGTACTGCAAATTCAAAACTACCTACACGGCACAAAACTGTATCTAGCGCATTCTTATTCGCTACTTAAACCAACATGCTCCCAAAGTAAAAGACAATACAAAGGTTGCAAGGAATGAAGAATCACAAGAATCACCAGAAAGCAATCTGTGCAATCCAAAACACAGAACAGAACTGACAGGACATAAACGCTCCCTCCCCTTCCATCACAAAAACAGATGTGAGCTGAAGCTGCCAGCCTCTGCTGCAGCCCACCTCCCTTCACACACAGCAGCATGCAATGAGAAACACTTGACATGAAGCCCAGGGACTGCCCTGCCTTTGGTGGATGATGGGAGAAGGTAAAGTCCTGCACATCTACAGGATGTGCTAGCTGGGTCGTGATGGCTGCAGTTTCAGAGCTGCGGATCACGGGGTGAGCTACAAGCCAGGCAGACAGAGCTAACAGACCTCCACAGCTCCAACGGTGGTTGCACATGAGTCTTGCACGCAAGGCCCAGAGCTCCCTACCACACTATTCTGCTGCTCTGTTAAGCAACTGATCAAATATGTATGTATTTGGGCAGCACTCCAGACAAAAGTGCTGTTTTCCCAATGGTGACGATCCCATTACAATGGCTTTCTCATCATCATGGCCGTGCCCTGCAAGGGCTCAGAGCTCGCAGAGAAGCATGTGCCAACAGCTCCACACAGAGCCACAGCAGCAACAGGGCAGCAGCTCTGAACTGTTGCCCACAGGGTTGTGCAACAGTAATGGAAACCATCCTTAGAGCCATAAATAAACAGTGCGGGAAATTCTTCTGCTGTTCAGTAAAGGAAAATGCTGTCACTCTCTTTTCACATTGCTGTATTTCTCAAGAATATTCCTGCGTCGAAAAGCAACTTGTTCCTCCTTCGGGGCTCTCCCTGTACCAGCCTCACACAACCGAAGTCGGAGTGAAGGTCAACCTCAATGAGAGCCCAGGCAGGCAGGGGAGCGGTGTGCTCTAAGCAGGGCAGCAGGGGGGCACAGACCTGCTGGGCTCTCAGATCTGTCTCACCTGCTCACCAAGACCTCCGAATGTTTTATTCCTGTCCACGAAGGGAGCTCCTTCCCTGACTTCTCCCCAAGCTGGGCTGACCGCTCACCCTATGGCTAGGAGGGGCCTCATCTCCCACCTCCCCCGTGGATTCTCACCCCAGTTTGCAAGCTCCTAGAGAAGGGAAAGCCCTGCTGTGTGAAGTGCCTGTGCTCACGGCTCTCACTGCTGCTTCCTGAACAAAGCTGGGTGCCAAGCCACAACCCAGCAGTATGCGATGGAGCTGCAGACACAAAGCAGCCCCCAGCTGCTCCTGCCAGCGCTGGTGCTGCTCTGCAGGATCACTCAGGGCTCTCCCTTAGGTGACACCAAATTCTTCTATTGGCTGAAGAGCTGAGGTGTGTAATTTCATTTGGATCTCAATTTTTATGTGCAGTGAAGCCCAATAAGCATCCTGGACCTCCTCACAGGCACATAAAAGCTCACAGAAGGTGACCTCAGTGCTGCAAAAGCTTTGCTCTAAGAACACAGATGTGAGTTATCCACACAAGCAGGGAGACAACACAACCACATTTTTCTCAGGTTATACCCCTCCTGCCCAGTATTAGGTGACTGATGAAAAGCTAATTAACCCTTTGTTCTGTATTGCAAAGAATCACAGAATGACTTAGGCTGGAGGAGACCTTAAAGATCACCGAGTTCCAATCCCCTGCCGTGGGCAGGGTTGCCAGCCACCAGCTCAGGCTGCCCAGGATCTCATCCAACCTGGCCCTGAGTGCCTCCAGGGACAGGGCACCCACACTTCCCTGGGCAGCAGTGCCAGCAGCTCACTGCCCTGCAGGACCTGCAGCATCCCATGCAGCAGCCTATCCCAACCGCAGGAGGAGACAGCGCTCCTCGTCCAGACTGTGACATAGCAGAGCAAAGGCACAACGGAGTGATGGGTGGAACAGCTGAGAGGGAAGCAGAGAACACAAGTTCTTCTGTCTTTGTTGCTGGGTGGTCGTGGATAAGCTGCTTCTTCCTGTTTCTCCATTTCTTATCTCTAGGATAGAAGTAGTAGCACTGTGTTCTGTGTAAGCCTTTCCTACACCTATGGAAGAAAAACACTATATAGGAGGTAATAAGAGTTCTATTGCTGTAGAGAAAGATTGCAGCCAAAATACTCATCCACGCTTTAACTCTTTAAATCAGATATTCCTTCCCAAATCATCTCTGTTCTTTGATTTCCTGTTCCTCCCCCCTCCCAGGTCAGCCATGAAGCCTGTGGCTGTACAGAGATTATCAGCAGAGATCATGTTTCAGGAGAATGGCCCTTCCTCCCCTCCTATTTCCTTTACGTATTTACTCCAAGAGATTGTTTCATTTAGGAATTTCTCCAGCACCATTTTCCAGGTGGAGACGCTAGTTTCCATTTGCATGGGGTCACCACCTCCTCCCACTGGCTTTTCTAACAGAGCTCCTCGATCTCAGTAGCAGGCAGATCCCAGGATAGTGGACAGGTAGCCAGGGGATTCTCAATGGGCACAGAAAGATTGGTAGGAAGATTTATGAAGCCAATGAGATCCTATTGGGCTTGACACTGTATATTCTTTGTGACCTAAATCATCTTGTTAAAAATGGTAAATATGTAGTGCATCACCTGGACTGTAAGTAAAGAAGCATGAATAATTTGCACTAGTAAATGGCTTAATTGAGGGTGTTCAAGTGTTTAACTTTCTTATGTTCTTAAGAGGATCTACTCAGTGCAAAAGACAGCATTTATAATGGGACTTCAGGGTGCCTTGCCTTGGTCTACAGCTAATATTGGCCAAAAAATACAAAATTTATGCAGCTAAATTGTGAGTAGTATTAAAATGTTGACAGTGTGATAAATAAGTGTTCCTGAAGAAAAAAATGTGATTTGAGCTGCTTGGTAAGCTGGGTTCTGACTGTATGCTGACTCATCCTAGAGAAGGACAGGGGAGCATGAAATCCCACAGAAGCACCATCACTAAAGGTGTGTAGCTGGGTGATGCTCTCATCATACACTCCACTGCTGGGATTCAACTTTGGAGTCTATGTTCATAAAAGGATGCTGAAAACCAGAAGAGTGTACAACGAAGTCATAAAACACAATTCAATTTGTCTCAAGGACATAAACTGCTCAGTCTCTTTATCTCCACAAAGAACTGCTTAAGAGGTGACTTAATCAGTCAGAAAGTATCTGCCAGAGAGAGAGGCTGCAGCAAGGAAAGGACTTCTTAATTCTGCAAACAAAGTAGAAACAGCAGGCCACAGTCATCTGTGGCTTCCAAGAAACTTCACTGGGTTAGCAGGGCTGAGCTCTGGAGAGGCAGCAGTTTTGGAGAGCTGGAAGGTGCTGTTTCAGCACTGCTAAGTAATTTCATCACAGAACATTACTGATGGCTGCTATTTTGGTGGGGATGCTCCTGAAGCCCTTGAGGTAATTATTAAAGAATATGCATGAAACTCAGCTAGTTTTCCACAGTATTAATGTGTAACCAGAGTACAAGCTTCCAAACATACAGAGGCAAAAAAGGAGTCCAGCAGAAAGCAATGCAATGGGAAGACTGATCCTGGGGAATTCCTTAATGCAGCAGAAAGAGGAATCAGGAGATGGTTTCTGGAGATGAAGTTACAGACATTCGAACCAGAAATCAAGTTTAAGAAAGCACAGATGGTCATCAGAAAAGTCATCATGTGGTAGCACAAACTGGAGTCACAACCAATCTGAACCTTATCTGGTTTCTCTTTCTCAAAGGTCTCTTCCTTTAAGCCAGAACTTGTTGGTCTGGGCACAAATTCAGAAGGATTCTCCATCTCTGCTCTGTCAGCTCAACTTCTGCCCTCACCACTCCTAAAAATTTTTACCTGCAGAACAGAGCTCTCACCCCTAAGCTCTAACCCTGATCATTCTCACAGTAGGGGTAATCGGGAGCTTTTGCTGTCCTCAGGTTCTTGTTTGTCCAGTTCAACACAAACCAGGCTTAGAGCAACAAGGATTCCAGTGCAGCAGAGCTGATAAGGATTCCAGTGTGGCAGTGCCACATGCAGACCAAGTGCACCAACCAGCCTGTGCAGCTCACAAGTCAAGCGACTGTTCTGGATTGACTGCCATCTCAGAAAAATACCCCCAGAAAACTACCCCAAGATAAAACATCTCTCAGTCCAAAGTGGAAGAGATGACAAAGGCCTGATGGGACTCCAGGAGCTGTGGCAATCTGAGCCTGGCCCACCAACCCAGCTTTGTCAATGCCCAGCTGATCTGAGCCAGCTGAGAAGCAACGCTAAGCACAAGGTCCCGTTCTGCTCCAGTGCAAGCTTTGCTCACCTCTCCATATGCCACTTTTCAAACAAAACACAAAAGAGGGGGGGTAGGAAGGCTATACAGAAGGATTTGTAAAGGATGGATAGATGGGCTGAAGCAAATGGGATAAGGTTCAACAAGACCAAGTGCCAGGTCCTGCACTCTGGCCATAACAACCCCAGGCACCGCTACAGACTGGGGCAGAGTGGCTGGAAAGTTGCATGGAGAGAATGGACCAGGAACTGTTGGTCAATGCTTAGCTGAACATGAGCCAGCAGGGTGCCCCAGTGGCCCACAAGGCCAATGGCATCCTGGCTTGTATCAGAAATAGTGTAGCCAGCAGAGCAGGAGGTGATCATCCCCCTGTACTCAGCACTGGTGAGGCTGCACCTCAAGTGCTGTGTTCACTGTTGGGCCTCTCACTACAAGAAAGTCATGGAGACCATGGAGCGTGTCTAGAAAAAGGTAACAGTTGTGAGGGGTCTGGAGCACAGGTCTTATGGGCAGCAGCTGAGGGAACTGGGATGGGTCAGTCTGGAGGAGGCTCACTTGTCACTCTCCACAGTTTCCTGAATGGAAGTTGTGGTGAGAGGGGAGTTGGAACCTTCTAGCAATAGGACAAGAGAGAATGGCTTCAAGTTGCACCAGGGGAGGTTCAGGTTGGACAATAGGAAAAATTTTTTCTCCAAAAGAGTGGTCAGGTACTAGATGAGGTTGCCCAGGGAAGTGGTGAAGCCACCATCTTTGGAGGTGAACATTCAAGAAGCGTTTACAAGTTGTACTGACAGACATAGTTTAGTGGGAAATACTGGTGGTAACTGGATGGTTGGACTGGATGATCTTAGAGCTCTTTTATAACCTTGGTGATTCTGTGACTCTTAAAACAGCTGATCTCTGAAGGGATGGTACTGCTTAATGTATTCAGACACAGCAGCTGGAAGGGATGCTACCTGCCCAGCTTCAGCAACAGTTGGGAGTGATGCCACCCCTGAGTGTGCCTGTTCTGCTGCCTGGGGCCCTGCAGCAGCAGGGAAGAGCTGGAGAAGGTGCAGGCCACACTCAGCTGCACCCTGACTTCAGTGCCAGGGCTATCACTGGGGCTGCCTGGTGCAGCTGAGCAGCGCCCAGAGCCATGCAGGGCACTGATGCTCTCAGCAATGTGCCATCCCCACTGTCCTCCTGCAGCAGGATGCCTCCCCGGCCTCAAACACACAAGCAAAAGGAGTCAAGCAGCTCAGGGACAAAGGGAGAAGCACAGCTCTGAACCTGGGAGCTGTGTGACTCAACCCTTCCCTTCTCCCTTTGCTGCCTCTTTCCCCACAGCAGAGCCTGCCTTGAGGAGAGGTACCCACACCTCTCTGCAGCACAGACATGCTCAGTGCTGCAGTGTCACAGCTCTGCTCTGTGTGATGTAAGGAGCTAAATTTGGACAGGAGAAGTCCCACGCTGGCCAAACCTCATGGATGACTTTAGCTTATGAATGAGTAAGCAGAGGCATGTTCTGAGCTGAAACCACTGAAGCATGTGGGTGACATCAGCAGCATGCGAGCTCAGAGCTCCGGCACTGCGCACAGGGACGGCACTGCATATCTCACTGCTTCCCTTCAAATCTGTTTTTTCAATCACAAAACGATGGCCGTGTGTCAAGCCTCAGATCCAAAAGGAAAAAAGAAAAAAAGATAAACAAAAAATCCAACTTGCAGCACATATCAGGAGAATCCAAGAGGATTTCAGCTGCGCAAAGTCAAACCAGCAGGCTGCCTGTTCAGTCAAATGAGCAACCAAGGCTGATGAAAACCTGGGCACTGGGTCAGGAATTGTGAAGCTAAACCCAGGCTTCTGCCTGTGCCATCCCCGTCCAACAGCCCTCCTTCCACACCCACAAAGAGGCCACGGAGCTGCACAGAGATGGCCCTGCTGCCCAATTCAGGAATTCCTCCTTTTCTGCCAAGCTGTGTGCTGGGGATGCAGCCCCTCTGTGGCAACAGAGGCAGCAGTGCCACCTCAGCCAAGGGACAGCAGCATGGGGTGCCTGTGCCTGGCTGCAGCAGGAGGCTCCAGGTGGCCTGGCAGGAGGACCCAGGGACTGTTGTGACTCTGTCCCAAGAGAGGCCCCAAAGGAGTAGGACAAGGCAGAACACCTGAGCGTGAGTACTCACATCCATAGCCCAGCTGCTTCCAGCTTGGCCTCATCACTCCCCTCTGATGCATAAATTGGGATCCCTCATGTATCAAAAACGGGAAAATACGTTAACACCACAGACTGTCACCTTCAGCATGGCACCTCTCCAGCCCAGATCAGAAGCTGTGGCAGGAGACAAGGCAGGGCTCACCAGGGAGGCAGGGTCACCTGCCAGAACCCTGGGCACTGCTGCCCACCAACAGGGCAACCAGGCTCTGCTCCTCCACAGAGCCCTGCTCACCCATCCCTTGGTGCCACAGTTCAGGCTTTGCACCTCCTCAACAAGCCAACTCCATAAAACCTCTGTCTCCTTTTGGGAGGGCCTGATCTCTTACTGATGATCCTCAAACTGACTCTCCATGGCTCAGGGAAGCAGAAGAGCAGCAGCTGGCAAGACCAGGGCTGACAGTGGCTTGCAAGCCCAGCATGATCACGGTGCAAAACCTCACCTGAAGCAAATCCACAGTGCTGGCACCAAAATGGGCCTTGGGAGGGTTCAGCATCATGCTGCCCACAAAAACTGCCCTGGAGACTGGTTATCCTGGGATGACAGGGGAGCTCCGGCCTTTCCTTTCTTTTTCTCAGAGAACACAAAGCATATTTACTCATTATTTCAATGTAATGATCACATGGAAATTCAAAGTCAAAAGCAGAACAGCTTTTTCAGAATGGCAGATCCAAGGCTGATATGCTGCGTTTTGTAACAGTTCTACCAATTTTGGTTCAAACACAAAGCACTTGCTTAGCAGCTGGATGTGGCTCCTGCTGCCCAATCAGCCTGCTTCCAGTCTAACTGACAGATGCCCAATGTTATTGTTACCAATGGCTATTTGGGGATCTGGCTCCAGTGAACACAGTGTTATCAGGTTCCTTTGATGGGCAACTGTTCTTGATACAAGAATTCCTGCAAGCACGAAAGGCCAAGCAGGCAACATGCTCTCATCATCACAGAGCATGGTCCAGCAGCTCTCATCTGACATACCCTGGCTGAGTGGAAGCCCAGTTAGCACTCTTCACCTATTTCACACTGAAGCTGATTATTCACCTTTCCAAAGGAGCATGACAGGCCTGACTCACTTCCAGGTATATTCAGCAACACTACAGCATCAGCCTTTGCTGCCATACAGAAGGCGCTGACAGTTGTGTTTGCTTTCTGGGGATATCTCCCTGTTTCCCAGGCTTCACGGTACATGGGAATGCACATGGACTTGGAGAGGAGTCACTGAGTTGGAGAGAAAAAGGGAAGAGGCCAACAGTCTCCCACACCAGTTGCCAGCTGCTGGCTTATCCCACAAACCATACACCATGCCAAGGCTCTTACAAACACAACTGAAACATTTTTCTCACTCAAAAATCCAACCCACTCTGGAACTGGCAACAGAAGTGCACAAAGAACACAGAACAGGGAGGGAAATCGAGAAGTACTATTGACTCATCCAAGTCCCAAGGGAAACAAAGAAGCAGAGCTATTCACAGACACACCAATAACTGTCATGTAGCAATCAAACCATCAGTTTGAGCAAAGCTGACCATCCACTCACAGTTCTAAGCAAAAGTAGAAATATTAATTCTCTTAATTACAGTCCCCTGAACTTGTAAGGAACAAAGGGGTGAACAAGACCCCTATGTACAGAACTGATACAAGACAGGGGAATGTCAACAGTATTCCAAACTCCACTGAGTGATGCTGTCATTACTGCCTGCAGGACAAGGCAGCAGGCAGCCTGGGAGCAGTGTACCGCAGACCCTTCTCTGGCTCCATCCCATCCTAGGGACCTCTGCTTTAGCCCACAGCATCCGAAACCCCATCAGCACAACAGACTGGGTAGCTCCAACTGGTTATCTTCCCTGCAAGGAATTCCAGACATCTGTCAAAAAGAGCTCAGATAGAGACATGCCCATAACCCACCCAGGTCTTTAAACAAAGCTCCCCATTTCACTAAGTTAGGTGGTTCTGGAACTTGCACACACTGTTGTATCACAGCAGAGACCTCCAGGAACAGATCTCCTCATTTCCAGCCAGCTCACAAGGACAGTGAACAGAGAAGTTCAAATGCTCAAAAACTCAGGCTCTGTTTGCACAGCATCAGGGCAAACAGGTTTTCCTGGGACACTGTGGTCAGATAAAAGCCATGTGAGAGCAGTTAGCTAGACCAGATAGGCATCATACTTTCAAAGGGAGAGATTACCTTTTTTATTTTTGAACCTCGGTAGATAAGACAGTTCAGAAGACACAGTATTTTTCAGCATATTGAGGCCTAAAGAGTTAAGGTACCACTGGAATTAGTTACATTTACACCAACAAGCAGTTCGGACAGAAGACACTCCTCAAACTCAGGTGAGACTCAAGAACACTTTTTCAAAACAGCCTGATGTGCAGAAGTATTTAACTCTCAGACAGCTCTGAAAGTCACAACCACAGTGTTTATCACTGGGAGTGGGAGGTACACAAACAAGCAGGACAGAATCCCGGGAGCCACGGTTCAGAGTGAACCTTTTCCAAGCAGCTGCTACCACTGCTCTGCAGAATTACAATCTCCTGGAACTGAGTTATGGTACACTTTGGAAACAAAGTAGTTTTCAAAAATCACTATAATTTCCAAGGACTTCTCTGCAATGTGAAAAACAACAAAAAAGGATTGTTTAGATACATTGGGCAGAAGAGACAGGCAAAGAAGAGCCCACCTCCTCTGATAAATGGAAAGGGAGCAGTGGCTTCCTCAGACATGGAAAAGCCTCACGTACTTAATGGGTTCTTTGCCTTGGTCTTCAATGTCAGCCAGGCTTCGCATGCCTCTCCTGCCCCTGAACTCCTAAGTTGGAGTTGGATGAACAAAATCCCTCCCGCTGTAAGAGTGGAGTAAGTCTGAGACCATCTCATGAGGCTGAATGAGTCCAAGCCTATAAGGCCCAATGCATTGCACCCCCAGGGTTCTGAAGGAATTGGCTGATGTGGTTGCCAACCTGCTCCCTATCATACTTTTGTCAAGCAAAGTCCCTGGTGAATGGAAAAAAGGAAAAACCACTCCTGTAACCAAGAAAAGGATAAAGGAAGTCTTTGGCAACTACAGGCTGCTGAGCCTCACATCTGTGCCTGGAAAGATCATGGAGAAGATCCCCCTGGAAGAGATGTTAAGGCACATGCAAGATGTGGAGGTGATCCAAGCCAGGATGGCTTCACCAATGGCAAATCAAGTCACCCAATCTGGTGGTCTTATGTGATGGACTGATGGTATCAGTGGACAAAGGGAAGTCAACTGATGTTGTCTACCTGGACTTGTGCAAGGTCTTTGAAATGGTCTCACATCACATCCCTATCTCTAAGTGGAGACACACGGATTTGAAGAGTGGACAATTATGTGGATAAAAATTGGTTGGATGGTTGTAGCCAGAGGGTTGTTGCCAATGGCTCTGTGTCAAGGTGGAAACTGGTCACGAGTGGTATCCCCCAGGGTTCTGTCTTAGGACCAGTGCTCTTCAACATCCTTATCAATGACACAGACTGTGGGAATGAGTGTACCCCCAGCAAGTTTGCTGATGACACCAAGCTGAGTGGTGCAGTTGATAGGAGGGAGGGATGCCATCCAGGAGCACCTGGACACGCTTGAAAAGTGAACACATAAGTTTAATAGGTTTAATGAGGTCAAGTGCAAAGTGCTGCACTTGAGTTGAGACAATCCCAGATAAGAGTACAGACTGGGAGAAGAACTGCCTGAGAGCAGCCCTGTGGAGGACTTGGGAGTCCTGATGGACCAAAAGCTGCACATGAGCCAGCAGCATGCTTCTGTAGCCCAGATGGCCAACAGTATCCTGGGCTGCATCAACACTGCCCACAACCAGTGGCAGTGGGCAAGGAGGGGATTGTCCCCTGCCACAAACAGTGCTTATTCTAGAGTTCAGATTCTTCCGGGAAGGCTTATCCCACATGAACCAAGCTGGCACTTTGGGCAGACACTCTGAGCCAGGTCTGGTGAAGGGATCAAGAAGCTGCACAGCCCACAGGCACCCAGCACCAAACTCAGCCCCACTCACCGCCATGTACGGCCGGCACCCTGCATCTCGTGTTTTGGCAATGGAGTCCACAAGCTGTCCACTAATGCCGAAGTCACAGAGTTTAATATTTCCATTTCTGTCCAGAAGAATATTGGAAGGTTTGATATCTGTAGGGGGAAGAAATTTAAACTGTTAAGTCACGGCTGAAGGTTCAATTTCCCAAACAGCAGATGCAAAAAATCAGCACCAGCAGTGACTGCCACACGTGGCCCCTGGGCACGGAGTGCTTATGGCCACTGAGGGTCCAATTGGTAGCGACAGGAGATGGAGCCAGCCACACAATGACCCTGAAAACCCACTACAACAGTCCAACCCGTGCTTGGTATGGAAAAACATAGATCAGAGGGGCAAGGAAACAGCCACTAAACCCTGAGGTCACACTTGTGCAGAATCTGTATCGCTCCCTGTACTCCCACCTGTGGCAGTACCTGTGCTAATTACAATGTGACTTAATGCAAAGCTTGCTTCAATTTCTTGCAATTAGTTTTGTAGGCAAGAAGATGAAAAGACATCAACTTACCTCTGTGAATGATTTTCAAGTTTTCTTTTAAGTGGTTTAGTGCTTTCACAGTCTAGGGAAAAAAAAAAAAACCACAGATGAAAAATAAGCAAATGTCATAAAATTCCTGTTTGGACTCCCTTTGAAGTTCCAAGAACAGGGAGAAAAAAATTAAATATGAAAAGGCATAAATGCTGCGAATAAGCAGCATGTTTTTCTCACCATTTCCTGCAAACAGAAGGTAAAAGAGGGCAAGTAACTTTGAAAGATAACACTTTTGAGAGAGGAAAACAAGACACAAAGTGATTTCTGACATTAGTTATCTTCCATAAGAACTTATTCCCAGCCCTAGGCTGCACCTTTTCAGTAAGTAACAAATGCTCTGTTCTGCTGTTCCCATTCCCTTCCCTGAGCAGCAGTTCTTCATTTCAGTGCCGTGTGGAGCCACAAAGGATGCTGTTATGATTTACCCATTCACCGTCAAGTGGAAGAAATACTCAGAAAGCCTGATACACATGGCAATTAAAAAACAAACAAACAAAAAACGTTTAAAGTTTTAATTAATTTAACACAGATCAGTGAAACTGATAGCCAGAAGACTGCCTTAATGATGATGGGAAGAGGATATTTGTCTTCTGCTGGAAGCCCTCTCAAGTCGTATGCCTGTGAGGGCAAAGTCTAGCACTCAAAAGCCTGCTCTTCCTGCTTGTAATTCCTGGTGCACATGTTCCTTCCTGCTCACATAATCCTGTGTCCAAGAGCTTAAGTAATGAGAAGCTCTGGTAAGCACTGCTGAAGCCAACTGGGGCAGCAGCAGTGCTTTTCCTTCCCCATTGCCCCCAGAAGGGCAGTGCAGGCTCTGCTTGTCACCCTGCTGAAAAGTAAACCACCAACTGGTTTCTAGGTAGGTCCGTGGAAGAACGAGAGTAGGTGGTCTTCTTGGACTCTGCCAGAATCTTCTGCTCTCAGACTCGAGCCCAGAGGCCTTCTGCTCAGGGTAACCGCATGAGCATGAAATCAAGGGTGATCTGGTGCTGCAGCACAAGTCTTGCTTCAGCCAGTAATACATTCAGCTGGTCGATGGTATGATGATGCATCCCATAGGCAGCAGAACAGCCATCAGCCGTGTCAGACTGGATTTTCAGTCTTGACTTTAATCACATAACCTGAGTATGTGAGCCATCAAATCAGACTGCTAGCTTCAAAGAAGTGGCAGCAGGTCCAGGTAAACACAATATTTCATAAAGATGCCTTCTGCAAGGGTGACGATGATGGCTTTCTCCCTGAACCTGACCCTCAGCAGAATTAGCCTGTAGCTTTTCATGAGGTCACGGGTTGCAACTTGCTGCACCTCCCAACCACTCTGACAAAGCATGACATGAACTTACTGTAGACCCAACAGAGAGGCAGTTTGTGCCTCATATCAACAAGTCACTCACATTTTCCTGTCACTCCCAAACCTGACTCCTGCAGTCCTACATCTTTTAGAGGTCTCACTGAACTAATCGACTCGGCTTGGCCGTGACTTTTTTATTGGACCAGGACTTCCTGGTTCAATTGAGTAAGCAACAAACTGGCCTGGCACCTGCTGAGAACCCACTTGCATTTTTAGGAGCCTTTGCCCAATGGCACCAGAGGTTTCTGGACCATAGTGGCCCAGACTGTACTGCAGAAAACCAATGGACCCAAGAGTTTTATGGGCAGCAGCAGGACAGAGACCTCAGGATACTTTTCAACACTCCTTCCTCCACAGCCCAAACCCAAAAGTCTGTTTTGCAGAGCCAATGCTTACCCTGTTTAGACAACCAAGGGTTTGTTTTGGTAGAGTCAGAGTTACAGACTCCCAGGACTTGATTCTCCATCATGTAATATAAGAAAATTAGATTATGATCAGAGTTTATTAAAACTGTGATGTAATTAACAGCAGCAGTTCTACTGCAGATCAAGCAGCTTTTCTTACAAGAGACCAGAATTTTTCAAACTAGCTTCAAAAACACACTCACACACACACACACACAAAAAAAAAAGCTTAAGAAAATACTCACAGCTAAAGTGATTTTGCCTAGGATTTCTTCTGGAATAACATCATCTAATACACTATATACATATTTGTAAAACTTATCAAACGAGGTAGACATGAGCTCCATACAGATCCAACAGTCACCCTGGAAAAAGAAAAGAATCTTTGTTACTGTTAAGTTTAAATGAGGAACAAAAATCCAGAGAGTATTAAGATATCCCTTAAATCCAATCAAACACGTAAACAGCAATGTGCATTTGATAGGAAAGAAAAATTCCACCCTGATTAATTTAAGCCATTTGATCAGTAGCAAGCCTGAACTGGTCATTGAGAGCAATGGAGAAATCATCCCAATTACCCACTTCTCATCACTCCATTAACCAGCAGAGAAATCTAATTGACAAGATCAGACTTGACACTGCATATTAGCTGCCCAAGCCTGGATGAACTGATGCCTCAAAAACCGTCCAGCTCTCAAGAAGGCTGATGGCACAGAGAGTGAGACACAACTGTGCACAGCAAGACTGCAAAAGCGCCCTGCAGTTTATGTCAGCTCTGCATACATGACAGAACATTTCATACCACATTTGGAGATATGATCTAAGCAAGAGAAAATGAAAAGAATTCCAGGGAGTTTTGCTAACTAACATTTAACAGTTAATTTAAATGCAGAAAACTGTTAAGACATATCTCTGCTAAAAGAAAAAGGCAATGAGGCACTGGCACAGGCTGCCCAGAGAGGTGGTGGATGACACCCACGGTCAGGCTGGACAGGGCTCTGAGCACCTCATCAAGCTCTGGGTGTCCCTGTTCATTGTAGAAGACTTGGACCGTATGATCTTTAAGGGTCCCTTCCAACTTAAACAATTATATGATTCTATGAAAAACTAAGCTAAACACTTAGAGGAGAGCAGCACGTCTTCTTACCAAGTTCTCTTCTCAGATCTGTGAGTCAGCCCATTCAGGATGGGGATAAGAAATGGACCTCCACAAGATTATGTACGGAAGAATTTAATCTCTTGTAGTACGCATGGTGATAAACAGTCACAGACTGATCTTAGCTATTTCAGATTTTAAACATTTTAACTCTGGTTGAGGACCACAGAAGGCTTTGTATAAGCTGTTTTTGTAGAGCGCAATGCACTTCATGCAGTATGTTGTTCCACAGAATACTACACCACCAGAACTAAACTGTCTGCACCAGAAATGACAAACTCTACAGGCTGCATCACAGTTGCTGTTAAAACAGCATTAGTTGCCAAAAGCTATCTGCAAGATGTGGCTGATCAGCCTGGCTGCCCCAACGTGGCGAGGCACTGTCTGAAGCATTGCCAAGCAGCAGCTCCTGTGATACAGTAAGTGACAAACAGAGGAGAAGCTTCCTTAAGTAATTATGCCGCACAAGGGAGACTATTTTCAATCAGACAGAAACACAAACACTCACAAAGGATACGGAAATGAAACAAGGAAAAAAACAAGTGCACAGAATTGCTGGGACTCTTGCAAAGCCTCGTGCTCCCACTTGGTGCACCCCAAGACAATTCTGTTCTTTGTGTCAGCCAGGAACAATTCTCAGGTTCTACCAAGATGAATAAGAAAGCGTGCCAAGCCACTGGTTTTAAGGTCAAAAGGGGGTTTTGCATCCACTCAGAATGGCCTCCTGTGAAAAACAGGCCAAGAAATGGCATTTACCAAGACCCATCTCCAAAACTTGTGCTTGGTTTAGTAGGAACACGAAAGGTGAGCAAAGGGGTCAGTTCTCTGGCCTGAGCCCAGAGAACATGGACTTCACCTGAAACAAAGCAAACAGCATTGGTCAAACAGGCACTTCGCTGAATGCAGAGGCTGGGACACCACCAAGAGGCAAATGCAGCACAAAGGGAAGAGAACACAGCTGTTTCAAGGCAGTTGTGGAGAAAGACATGGAGAAAGAAAAGCTAGGGATGTTGGAGAAAGGTTGGTTTATGGATGGCTGTGGCTGAGGACTTGATCTGATTTAAACTGTAGAAATGAATTTGTGTTACGCATGCAGAAGTGTTCCTCTTTCAGCATTGGCAGCAAATGCAAAGTACAGTCATGGCACTTCCGTATCATCAAGAAGGTAACGTGGTAAAGAAGATAAGGCTCAGAGAAGGTAACATGGATGCAGTGTTAGTGATGCATGTGAAATCACGTGAAACTGGAACCATATCAGACCCTTACCAACTATCCATGGTGAAAGCAATCATGGACATGTTCTACTGCCTGCAGGATCCTTTAAGACATTGCTTTTGCTTTGAGCAGCCCTACCTTCAAAACTGGTAGTGTGTCACATTCCTGTGTGACTGTACTAAGACTACAGGGAACTGGATTCATTTGGGAATGCCAGAATTTAACTGGCCGTCCTCAGCCTCACCTTTATGTCCAATTGCTCTAGTATGTGAGTGTCCTCAGTGGCCCAGGTTACAAGGTTGCTGCCTGTACAGGAAAAGCCAATTTATGCGTAACAACAAGCAACCTAATCAGAGCTGTTACTGTAACAAAAGCTTCACAATGTACTTTGTATCCCTGCAGGGTTGTGGTGTGCCCTACTGAACACTCAAACATGTCTGTGCGCCACCACAACATTCAAACTGATCATGATCAAAAGCACAAAGGAAGACAAATAAAGACATGGTTTATTTTATCCCCTGAATTATATGCCATATAGAAATTCTGGGTGTGGATATTTATTGATCTGGTGATATATAAGTCTGCCTGATAAACATGAATTCATGTCAGCAAGATTAGAGAAGAAAGATGAGAGAGCTTTTCAATTATGCAGCTTCTTAAAGGCTGGTAGTAAGAGTCAAAATCCTGCAGGTTCTCATCCTGCAGGTTCTCATCTCTTCCAGGAACTTGAAAGAAATCCACCTACAGGCAGAGAAACAAAGAAAAACCTTGCTGAGAACAAAGAGGAAGACTGGCAGGTACAACTGCATTCAGTCACCCAGCCCCTTACCTAGCAAATACAGAGAAATGCTGGTGTGCAATTCTCTGCAACTTCTGCTTCATCTTGAGTTGTGAGAACAAAATTATCCTATTGAAAGTTTCTCTTCAGTGTATGTTCCTAGGTCAGGTTGTTTTCTGATTACAAAATGGCAAAGGAAGAAGTTTAATTTTTCTCTTCCAGCTATAGCTATTCTTCCAAAGAACATATTCAATTCCTTTTCAAGTACTAAATTAGCAGATAATAGTACACTTCTAGTAGGCATGCCAAAAAATGTCCTTCAAGTACTGTTTTAAGTGCTCCAGGACACACACTAAAACTGAGTCTTTATCAGCAACTGGGCTGCTTCCACTTCTGAATTCTGTGCTCTTAGTTGCCAGCCCACAACCAAATACGACACAGAGATGCCACTAAGCTGGAAAGCAGCTGGGCAGAAAAAGGATCTGGAGGTCCTGGTAGACAAGTTGAACATGAACAAGACACAGAGAAGGCTGATGGTATCCTGGACTGCCTTAGGCACATTACTACCAGGAGATTGAGGTGATCCCTCCCCTCAGTTCAGCACTGACAAGGCCACACCTGGAGTGCTGGGTCCAGTTTGGGCTCCCGACCACAAGAAACATGGAGTCACAGCAGGGTGCAACCAAAGGCCAAAAAGATAATGAAGGGAGATCTGGGGAAGAAAAAGGTTGGGGGGGGATCTCACCAAAGTCTATAAACACCTGAAAGAACAGTGCAGAGAGGAAGGAGACAGGCTCTTGCCCAGTGCCAGGATACGAGGTCCTGGGCACAAACCATAACACAAGAGGCTCTCTAAAAACACAAATCAGGAAACACAACTGACTGCACAAGTGCTTGAGCACTGACACAGGTTGCATAGAGAGGTTGTGGAATCTTCATTACCAAAAGCTGCCTGGACATGGTCTTGGGGCACCTACACCAGGGGGCCCTGCATGAGCAGGGGGCTTGGACACAATGGCTTCCAGAGGTCCTCCCAGCCTCAAGAAGTCTGTGATCCTGCACTACCAACTTTGCAGTTTTATCACAACAGTGCAACTTTTACGCAAACTGCACCTATACTAATGAGTGTGACTAGAGACTCCCACATTTCCTAAAAAGACACACAGGGTACTTTTCCTAAGCATCAGGGATTGCTCATTTGACCAGACAGCTCATTTTCCAGAACAGCTGAAAGTTTCCACAGCCAGGCAGCACAGCATGTCAAGGACCTCCACAGAAGTGCTACAGAGCAGCTACATCACATATGGAGTCTCAGTCAGATTAAATAATTATCTTCTAGGTACCAAACACACATGAATATGTTGAAATAATAAACACTGCAAATTTAAGAGTCTGTCTGGATGTTATGCCTTCTGTTGGCACTGGGAGACACTTTTGAAAGTCTCTGTAATGACTAGGACTGTTCTGAATATTACATTTATTTCATATAATTAATAGAGATGGAGGGCAACCCTGTCTCTGACTGTGAATGTAGGGTACTGGAAATATTTATTCTTCTATTACTTCTTTTTTCAGTTGTGGTTCTGTTCTGTCAGTGGAAAGTTAAACTGACTGTCATCTTCTTTGTCTGAATGCTTTTGTGTAGTATAAAGTTTCATGGAATATAATCACTTCCATTCTTTCTCAAATTTTAACTCGTCACCAACAAAAAAAGAGTTGAGAGTTTCTAGAGTAGTCTGCAAAGATCCTTCAACTGTTGAAAATTATTACAGGTTATTAAAGGTATTATTACATGTATTAAAACCCATAGGTTTTAATAGAGTGCTTTATTGGGGCAAAATCACAGATCAGGACTTTAAACACTACTTTCAAGAGTTGGGAAAAAGCAACTGCTGAGATGTGGTTGGTGTCCCCTCCCTGGAGACTTTCAAGGCGAGGCTGGATAACCTGATCTAGCTGTGCATGTCCCTGTTCATTGCGGGAGAGTTGGACTAGATGACCTTTAGAGGTCCCTTTCAACCCTAAGGATTCTATGATTCTACTTCAAGAAACTAATGTGTAACATGAAAGTACTCTCAGGGCACTGCAAGTGATACTCCAATCCACTCTGTAAAGAGAACATAGACCTTGTATCAAATGACCAAGGATACATCCACAAGTCAAATCAACATCACAGTCACAGTCATACTACTAACTCCTCTCCCATAACCAGTTGAAGGTCCTACAGGCTGCCTTACCTGTCTTCCTGGGCTTATTTTACAACATGTAATGAATTTTGCATTATTGTTTACTGAGTAAGTTGATTTAAACTTGGCTTGGCTACCTTTGTAGTGTGTAAAGGTCGCTGCTGATATCCCAAGTCAGACAAGGCTTTTTTCCTCTTCCCCTCTTGATAAGAAAAGTAAGAGGAACAGTGATCTTAAACGTGTAGTTAGTATGGTTGGGATAACTAACCAAACATTCCATGCCTCACAGGAACAATCTCAAACTAGGCCAGTTGCAAAGTTTGCAGCACATAGACAAGAAACAACTGATTTTCTCTCAGATGTCTTTGCCCTCCGAACAGCAACTCTGAGGGAGCAACTCTCAGGGCCACCCAGAGCAGATGTATAGCTCAGCCTGGTACTCTTGTATTCTCACTAGAAGTGAAATCTTTGCAGAAATCCTAGCCATCCTCCTCCTCATCTCTCATCTGGCAAATACAGTTTTCAGAGGGAACAAACCGACCCTGGTAACCAGACTTTCTGCAATGTGACTTTTCTCGGGACTGATGTGGAAAGCTCTGTGCTCTGTAAATCAGGAGTCAATGGTCTCGCTGGGGCAGTATGGAGAAAACGGCTGAATTCATTGGGCTCTGAATCTCCTACAGCCAGGAGTAACAGCATAACCACCCCTCCTGTGCTATTCTTCCTGATTCTCCTCATTCCTCAGGCCTTACTAGAAGCAACCTTTTCTCTTAATAAGTTCAGCTGTGTACATGAAAGCCATCTCAACTGCCACACGTGAAGGAGTCAGTGATCAGCAATGCTTCCTGTTCCTGAAAAAAGGGTGAAACTCTCTACCTGGGATCTATGCAGAAGCAACAGGGCAGTTTGGTCAACAGCTGCCTCAACAGAAAGTGACACAGTGACACCAAGGTTACAACTTCACAGTTTTAGCAAGAGAACCCAGCACAGGTGCCATCTGCTGTCAGCACGATGAAGTCTCCTTTATTCATGTGAAGGTAGAAATGTTGCTTTTTCATCATTCATGTTTCACTAAATAGGTAATCCTATTTCATCTGAGTGCCTAAAAACTCACACAAAGTTCCACTGCTGGTAATTTATGTATGGTTTTTGTGTTGGTATATGTTATACTGTATTTGTAGACATGCCTAACAGAAGCATGTACCACATGATTAAAGAACAAGGAGCAAAAGAAAAAAACAGGTGAAAAGGTGCTGATGGCTGAGGGAGAACCAATACCACTTCCCAGAAAAGACTCATTCCCACGTCAAGCTTCTGCGAAGATTATTCATGCCCCCAGCATAGTTTTCATGAATTGATGGTGTAGCTGTAGCTATTCAGCAATTTTTCAAGAAGAAGTTTTTGAATTGTCAAAATCGCCAGAGACACAGCAGCATTTTAAACCTATCCATATCAGAAAATGCTTGCTGAAGAAGTGAGAATGTGACTAGGGAAAAATATTCACCTACAATATTTTTTGCCTTTCCAAACCAAACTTTTTATACTTACAGAGGCTGTCACAGCAACTTGTCTGTTTACAGTTATATGTCCATCTTCAAAGCAAGTTCTGTCCAATTTGGCTTACTATTCCTACTCCCAAACCATCAGGGGAGAGCTCAGCACAAACAGTTCACTCCTTCAGAGAAGTACCTGCCTTTCAGAACAGCCCAACTGTCCTATTGCTCCTCCTGAAGCTGCTATAATCTTCTTGCCAATTATCTGATTGTGAGAGCTGCCTGCCCAATGTTCTCAATGCTCTCCTCTAAAGAGATTCAGAGTGAAGTTTTTCAACTTTCAGGAGCAGGAGGTAGAAAATTTCCCATCTGTACCTCCCTCTATTCCCAGAGAATCTGAATTCTGGCTCAGAGCAGAAGGTCCCAAGATCTGCCTTTTGGAATGTTTTTCCATACTTTTCACCTTGAAATGCTGAAATACAAGACTTTGTTGACACATATATTGCAGAGTCTTAGTCCCATGTGGTCTATGATCCAGGGAACAGTGCAACAGTGAGCAGGATGATTCCATTACTTTGGGAATGGATCAGCGTTGGAGGGCAACAGAGGTTCAAACATTCTGTTGAAAATCTTTTTTTTACTCAAATATGTTATCTCTCTTCTCCTCTGCTGTCACAGTTTTCCTTTCTTTAAAAAACTGTAATTTATATTAGAACATGTACTTAATATGACCAGACAGAAAACTCACCCAAGTCTACCAGGAAAAAAACAAGGTGAGGGGAAGAACCCCACACAACTGGTGCTGGGGGTGAGGGCAGAGGGGACACCAGAGGCCAACACAATATATCCCAGAGTGACCTTACTGAAGCCTCGCCCAAGGAACAATGCCTAGCTGCAAGAGGACAGGACTTTTTGACAATACAAAGGGTGCTGCAGAGGTCAGGCTGACAGCTGGGCACTGATCAGGGCAGGTTTTTGCATTATTGACGTATGTATACTTACGTTCTGGGATGTGCCCTGAGTTGCAGAGAAGTGACAAGCTAACACAGATCTGAACATGCTGCTCATCAGCATCTGGCAAGATACGGTCTTGCCCAGAGACTTTTCTTCAAACTAGCTGACAGCCTTATCATTTGTATTTCAGCAAAGCTGCCAACTTGCAGCCAAGGCTGAGCCTACATGCTTGGTAGGAGTTTGGGCTGTATGAACAGGGACAACGCCTCCTAAATGTTCAACAGATAAGACAAAGTGAAGCATGAGAAAAAGAAGGATTAGTACCCTTATTTTAGAGACTGATATTTAAAGCCAGAGAAATGACTTGATGAAATTACAGAGGAAGATTCTTGAGAAGCAGGAATTGAATATTCAATTCCAACTGCAGGCTTTAAATTCCAAGATTCACCTTCTTCCTCCAACAGCACCCCAGTAACGTCCTAACAGGCTCTGCATGGGCTGCAATGCCAGTTAATACGCAAAGATGGAAAATAGACCTACTCACTGTTGCTCTTCTTCCTGCAGGTAGGCTCAAGTAGAGGAAAACAGGTAAGCATGACGTAAGATTTTCCAGGCTGCATGCAGAACACCAGCTTCCCAACTGTTTTTACTGGTCATCCAAAAGCAATAGGAGTGCCTGGGCAAGGCACAAGGGGACAGAATGATATCTTCTGCTGCCTTGCAGAATAATGCATACTTTAAATTATTATAATAAGTAGATGCTAAAACAGTCACAGAAATGGAGCAATTACCACTGTATTCCTGGCCATGAAGAACTGAATTAGGTCAGGATTAACACTGGTCAGCTTTTGATGCTCTAACTCTGGTCTTGATATAATTCATGGAAGCATCATATTGGATAACTCACTCTGCAGCACACAATATTTATGTGCATTAAAGGTCCTAGTAAAATTGCCTAGGCAAGCTATTGCAGGTACTGCTCCTTTCAACAGCAGTCATGCAATTATGGTCCCAAAAGGATAGCACAGAACTGGAAAAGATGCAGATGACAGCAAGAAAGACGATCAAAGATCAGAATGGATTCTGTGTATGATACAAGCTGGCACTTATCAGGCTGAAGAAGAAGACATGACAAGCAGGGAATATGACAACACTCCAAAAGATCCTCAGTAGCCTGGACAGAATGAATAAGGATCAACTGTTCACTGCCTCATCAAATACAGACACTAAGGGAACCACTGGGAGCAGCACTCAGAGTAGTGGACTGAAAACTGAAAATGGATTGTGGTGACAGGGCTTCAAATGAAGGATGGACAACCAGAGGAAGTCTCTCTCCAGGAGCACTACAGATGCAAAAAATGTACGTGCATTTGAAGAAAAAGTGAACCTTTTAATGGACAAGAAATCCAGAAAGAATCATTTAGCAGAAGACAGCTCAGAAGACATTAATCTACACATGACTGAAGGCTATGCCAAAGTCACACGCATGCTTCTGTAAGCAGATACTGAGGGCCATTGCCAAAGACAGGACCACCCACTGCTCTGACCCAGCAAGGTCACTCGTACTTTCTTATACATGAGCAGGTACAAACCACCTCATGGAAGAAGCATGTCAATCATGGTCTCTCACACAGCCCTGGTACATACATACATGCACACAGACATCTATACATACACCAGGGAACTATCCACTCCAGCAGCCACCTTTATTACAGGGATACTGAGTTTGCACATGTCCTCTGCATGGCTCTTTCTGACAGTTGCTGACATCGATCACATTTGTGCCCTGCAGAGCTGCACACAGACACATGAACCACAAGCTCATTGAAAGAGAGACTGAAATACGCACAGACATAATAACAAGTGGGATAGCACCTAGGTGTTTAGCAGCACTCAAACATCTGGGTACTTTGGTTAAATGACCTTGATTAAAGGTGGCGAGCTAAAAGTCCTAACAAATGAATTTTCTCTTCCTTATCGCAAATTGGCAACTGCAAAGATAAAAAAGGCACAAAAACAAACTGTGCTAAGAAGTTTGGAGTCCCCACCTCTCTGAAGAGTGCACCATAAAACTGAACAATATATGGGCAGTCACTGCTTCGCATTACTACATCAAGGTCCATCAGAAGCTGCTTCTGTTCTTTTTCATCCACTGTCGACCGAATTCTCTGAAAGAGGAAGAGTGGCAGACACTTTATCACTTGCATGCTATTACTGTACCCTCAAAACCACCACTGAAGAAACATGCCAGGGACCCCAAACCCAAGGCTGAGCAGGCAATCCCCAAGGCATGCTCAAACACACTCTAGAGAATTGCTACATTGTCAAATAAGAATGTTAACTGATAACCCCAGAAGTCATTACATTCAGACTCTAATATACCCAATTAAATTTTACTCTCATGAGCATAAACATTTTCAGACAAAATGGTAGAATGAAATCAAAGAGCAGAGATTTCACTGAAACCTACAGTGAAAGAACACGTTCAGGCTTTTACTTCAAAACAAATACTCACGGAGTTCTTAGCAATATTGGATGAGGCTCAACGACCAATTTGAAATTTAAATAAGAACAATGCATTTCAAATTACAAAGAAAAGCAAAGATAAAATGGTTCCATCCACCATGGCTGACACAGTGAAAACGGACCATCAGGTAATAGAGGAAACCCTAATGGTAGGCAACAGTCTTTCTCATACAACTAACAATTCTTGGCCAAGGTAACATTAAGATATATCTATACAAAATGTAGACATACTATATGTTTGAAAATCCTTTATACTGCATGTAAGGAAATATGCAATTTGAGAGGGAAAGATCAATGCAAGTTTGAAAACATAAAAAAGCACATGTCCAAACATGAAGTTCATTAAATGAAGGATGGAGTGGACCATCCAAAGTTTTTCATGTGATTTTTACAAATGCATTTAGCATCTTGCACTAATTAATGCATTCCCTGAAATGTGATGAAAATCCCTGAATAAGTAAGTCATGTTGAGAAATAATTAAAATAACAAAAGAAAAGAAAAACAAAAACCTGTCAAGAAGTCCAAAGTAGCAGAAGTTAACTGGGCACTCCTTGAGGAGAAAAACTGCTTGGCACCCAAGAAAGAAAAAATATTAAAGGTTCTGAAAAAAACTTGTGTGATAGCAGCACCAAGTCCGACCAATACTGCTAGGCAGAAAGCTTGGTGCCCTGTGAACAACTGCTGGCGGCAGCCAAGACTACACACATTAGCAAGCACAGGGCTAAGCACGTGAAGATACACTCAAGGTTGGCTATTCATACTGTGTTATTTCAGTAGCAGTGCATGATTATGTACCTGTAGACATTTTTGTGACGAATCACAAAAAATGAGGACAGTAATGACACTACGATTTTCCTTACCTTTGGTGCATCCTGATATTTTGGTATTTCATCATTCATTCTTTATGTTTTAGTTTGGCCTAGAACAGTCATTGTTGCGCCCACTTCCATCCCAGTAAACTCTAGAGTACTAGGGAAAATTGGCAAGACTTGTCCAGCGCACCCACAGTCTGTAACATCCACACCTTGCAATGTCACCAAGTGGGTGATACTTCGTAGTTGCAAATAGAGTAAGACGATGACTGAGGGGACTAGTAATGAACTTCACCTCTAGGTCACTGGTTCAAAGCTGTTTTGCAGAAGTTCAGTGCCATCTCTGAAGAAGGTCTGACAAGTTTTCTCATTTCTTTTCCTCACGTCTATGTCAATAAAGCTCTACAACCCCCTGTTGGGATCCCAAAGGCCAAGCAGAATGAATGTCTGTTACCATCAGCACTGTATGAAATGATAATGTCATTGTTCTGACCTTGATAGAAGATGATGGATGGCAAAGCCACTCTGGTGGGATCTCTGAGGAAGTTTAGTCTCTCACTGAGATGCTACCCACTTCTCTGAAAAGTTCACAGAACAGGTGAGGAGCAGTACAAAAAGGATCATTTCTTCATACTGTGACTCATAGCTCTCTAGCTCTCTTCCACGCCAACTTCACATCTCCCAGCCCCCCAAAAGTCTTTCTCATGGTGATACAAGAATCTCCACAGCTTCCCTCTGAATTGCCCCCACATCTACATGATCCAGCCCTCCCTGCAGTGTGCTTCTCAAATTCTACAACTTGACCTGAAAGCACCTCAATCCTACCTGTGGTATTTCCTCTTCTGCTCTTACTACTTCAGCTCTGGAAAGCATGTAAGACATGTTGTATAAAGGAGGTGATTTTAATGGCGCCCTGGAACAACACCAAACCCTTCTCCTTTTTCCAACCAAAATCTCCCCAGGAAGAAAGATCAGGTAGAAGATCCAGAGGATAGACCGTCAGTCAGCTATACTGCAGAGCGTCCACGCAGATGCAGCACCCAAAGGACAACTTGAGAAGCCAGCATGAACTCCTGAACAAACATTGCTTCAGGGTCCAAGACTGTTGGGGACTCAGGATTGAAAATTCAGAATGAGGGCAAAACAATCAGAGGCAACGTGCACCACAGCACTGAGCAGGGGGCAGCCCAGGCTGGAAAAGATAGCTTTGTTTATCTGGAGAGTCTGTTGCATGCCAGCAGTCTCAATTCATCAGCTAAGGAACAGGCATCCACCAGCAAAAGAAAGGAGAAGCAAAAGCTAATTGAAGTCAACAGCAACCACTACTTAAATAGCACATGAGCTGAAACGAAGACCCACTATCCAACTCCACAGCAAGACACTGCAGCTGTTCCCACAGACACACTCTCCCAAGGACATGGAAAATGGCAGGAAAGGAAGACACAAGGCAAGGCAACATTCTGATAACACCATTTAATGGGATGGACAGGTCTCAGTTGTCTTCAGTCTTACAGATCTCAGCTTGGTTACTTTATTGCATGCAGTTGCTATGGCCAAACAAGCTACATAAAGAAGAAGGGCTTTTTGTAGTACAGACTTACAGGGAATCTCATTTTTAGCAGTTTCTTGTTGGCCTCAAACTGCAACAAACACTTCAGAAGTACATTCTCCAGCTCTTTTAGTACAAAATCAGGTTAGGATAAAGTCTTCTAACATCGGAAACGAGCTCTGGAAGTTATGCTCTGGACAGCATTAGCAGCAAAATGCTAAGCTATGCTGTGTAGATTGGACCACTCAAACCTAAAACCAGGCAAATCCCACAAACCAGACCCAGAACAGAAGAGACATTATCAAGCCCCAGTATGCACAGAAAAAGATTAAGGTGCACTGGGTAGCAACCAGCTGAGAAAGAGGAAAGGGAATAAGGAAAAAGGGGATAAAAGGAAAAGAAGAAGAGGAAGAAAAAAGCCATAAGTACCCAATTGAAAACCTGCTCCTTGAGCCAAGAGGAAAAACACCGCTGTCCTGCATAGAGAGTAGAGTAGAGAGCCCAGCAGGGGTACCTGACAGTGTCCTGATGGGCTGGGCTACCCACAGGGTGACAGGAACAGAGGGCTGAAAGGGAGTTTTGCACACATGCTGCTGAGCACTAGAACAATCACCTGCCCATCCAAAACACTTCTAGTGATGAAAAAGGCATGTCAGGTCTTTCACTGATCACAACTAGTCTCCACCTTCTCTAATAAGACTCAGGCTCTCACCATTTCCTTTTAATTCTTAATCATTCACTACTTCCTCTCTATCTTAATATCAGGGCTTGGAACAGCCTTTCCTTGCCCTCAGCCAACTACGCAAACAGATGAATGAAACAGTAAATGCTCCTCAATAAATTGTAAGGGTAAGTAGTCAACTTCAGGGAGAGTATCTAATTATGCCAAGAATGGAAATGTACACCACAAAACCAGCTCACAAAAATCCTAATGCTCCTCTTCTGGAATCATGTGGGAAACAGGAAGGTCAGAGAAATGAGCCCCTTGGTTGAACTTAATCCACTTGTGTCATCGTAGAGAGCTATCACACATCCAGGATATGATGGGCAAATTACAGAGGTATAAATAAATATTTAACTTCTGCTCTCAAGGACACCTGATGCTTAACAACCTACTTCAACCATGGGACTGCCATCAGTGAAAACCTGTGAAAGCCAAGGGAAGACTTAAAACACCCATTTTAAAGCGATGGATAAGAGAGCAAGCACTGACTACAGGGCAAAATGATGTGAAAGAGGCACTGTGCTCTGAACCAGAAACAGCTTCACAGGTTACTGACTCCTCCAGGAAGAACAAAGGTCTTTTAAAGACATTTTATAGGCTTGACATCCTACTGGATTTTACGTACTCCCAAACAGTGCCTCTGCCAGCTTCTCTGATTACCCATCTGATCCTGGAATTGCTTTTGAACTTCTTAGGATAAGTGCAGAAGAAGTGGAAAGCCATTTGCAAACTGGTCAAAACTACTTCTGGGCTATGCAGAAAACAGGAAACCAACAAAATCTGAAGATGTTGGCTAGAACTGAAAACTAGACTACATAATATTGCAAAAGAAAGATTGAATCAGTTAGGTTGATTTATACAGATACTGCAAGATACAGAAAATTCTGGCATATCACTGAAAATCATTGTCCCTTCTGGAGCAGTGGAAAACTGCAAGGGTTGAAGACACAAAAGCCCCCTCCACAGTTACTGTGCTTCACTGTGCTTCACTCCCTAGGGGTAGCTATTTCTGATGGAAAAGCCATGACTTGTCCACATGGCCCTTACAAGAAGCCTCAACATCAAGTGAAGCACAAACCATTTGACTAGGTTCTTGACAGCACATCTTTCAGCCAGTTCAAAACAAGAGAACTAGAAAAGTAAGAAACTGGTAGAAGCTTCTAGCACTGAAGCGATGAATATTTTCAGGTGTTTCCTACTGCTGGAAAGCTGTGGTTCAGGAGGCTGCAAGGGAATGCAGGGGCCTGAGCTGTGCCTTCACACTGCCGCTGTGCTTGCGCTCCAGGCTGGCATAAGCACCACTTCACAGGTTAAAGACTGGTTATGTCAAATATTTGATTATTTACCTTGGGAACATTTCAAGCAAGAAACCCTCATAGCCTTCAAGAGGCCTTTTTAACACTGTGGTTAATAAAACCCACACTACGTATTATCTGTGCTATAAGTAGTAAACAGAGCATCATGTTCCAACAGTGAGAATAGCCCCTAGCATTCATTCAGACCGGGGCATGTTTCATTTATATATTTTTATACCAATCTAGGAAAACAAGGATATTTTAACATCTCCTTTTGATCACCAACCTTTAAAGGAAACCCCAGGACAGAAATAAGCCTCTGCTGCTTGGTGAGCTTCCCAAGGAAACCACTTCACCCAAATAAAATGGGACTTTGACCTGACGAAGACAATCTGGTTCTTCGGCTGTGTGGTATACTCACGAAACAAGACACACAGCCCCCAGGGCAGCTATGACAACAACATATGGTGATACTGGAGGGCAGGTACAAAGGAGGCTGGGGGCAGCATGTGTTGTGAAGCCTCAGCAAAAAGATGAAGAGTGTCAGAGTGCAGCAGATCCCAAGAAGAGACTAGGGCTCCCTGCAGGGAGATTGTTCACAAGTGACTTATAAACTGACACAGACTGAACAAAAACAGAGGAGCAAACAAGAAACCAGAAACAAAACCAAAGAATGCTGGATAAAACTTGGAAGCTGGGCAAGGCAGTATCACAGAAAACTGGTGCTGCAGGCAAAAGTGGGTCAGGGCAGATACTGAATTCAAGAAAAAGGACTTCAGAAGAGAAACCTGCCAAGGAGGTACAGAGTTATGTACAAACTGG
The DNA here is from genome assembly GCA_013399175.1 of Odontophorus gujanensis. Taxonomy (NCBI): domain Eukaryota; kingdom Metazoa; phylum Chordata; class Aves; order Galliformes; family Odontophoridae; genus Odontophorus; species Odontophorus gujanensis. Next base: position 209,165 of record VXAB01003974.1, read on the forward strand.
TCTTGTAATGGTGAATTTGCACAGAGCTGGCAGTGGACAAAAATGGGCTGTTTTCTTTCCCATAAGGAAGAGTTCCCATATGCAAATAAATTCTCAAGAAAACGAAGAGGAATTTTTTGAGTGAGGAGAAGATCACAATGCTTGCTAACCCAGAGCAAATGGGTCCTCTGAACCTCTATGAAGACCTGTGAGATAAATGGGATTTAAGGAACAAGAGAATTCTTTCAATCTTGCAAAAATAGAATATTTTCATGGAGAAAAATGAAAAAACATTGGATGTAAGTCCCCTGAGACCAATTCCTCTTTCTTTTACAACCCCTCCACCCTTCCTGGTGTGCCTGGGGAGAGGCTTTCAATGGGACAGAGAGCTGGGGACGCGAAAGCAACACAGCAAATCTTGCAACCGCCTGCCTGTAGGCAAGGACAGAGCTCCCAGCTTTCTGCAGCCATGTCCTGCTGTTCCAGCCTGTCCTGCAGAGACACATCACGTCTTCCTGTTATTTAAATACTTATTTCTAAGGGCACAGCACAACAAAAACTGAAGGAGAGGGAGGAGCAGAACTGGGCACAAAAATTCATCAACAAAGCCTCTCCCTCCAAAAGCCTGAAGCTTTGCTGAAGTGGTTTCACACCAGTGACATAAAGAAGTACATTCTGCTGCTGATGATTTACCACAGATGCTGAAGTACAAGATGAAAGCTTTCAGTTTCGCCCAAGAGCCTGGCAGCAACAGGACACCCCCATTAGAGGTCCCAGGATTGCATATGCCAAGTTCCATATATCAGCTGATAAGGGCAAACTGCATAAAAGAAGAAAAATAAGGTCAACTATGCTTTCACCCGCACATCTCAGGTTGTTTTGGTACTATTTCAGCAACCGCAGGAGAGGAGACTGCAGTGGTAAGAAGTGGAGACAGGAGGGGCAGCCCCTGAGCTTTGCTTGGGGAGCTCAGGAGCACAGCAGAACACATGATGCAGGGAAAACAAAGGGCACCACACAGAGAGAAAGCAGAAGGTGAAAGTAAACCATACCTGAAGGAACTAAAGACTGCAAAGCACCATGAAAGTAGCATGACAGGCTAGGAAAAGCCAGAGGAAGGAGTGGAAACAGGATTTGAGATTTGATACAGCAGCTGTGTTTCCTCAAGCCTGAGAGGTGTGCAGGATGAGCTCCCATAGCTGCCAGACTGTCTGGGTGCAGCAGGAGCTGGAAACTCCAACACGCTGGAAAAGATAAACTTTCCATCTGGTCATTACTGTGTAACTGAAGCATGCCTGTGGAACAAGCAGGATTTGAACCTGTCCGCAGAAGGAACTGACAAGCCACAAGGGGATGAAGCCTGGAGGCAGTAACTGCAAACAGGACTTGATCCTGCCAGAAGTAAGTGGGGTAGAAGATAACTGATTGCTCCAGAAACCTGACATGGGCGGAGTGATGGAGGAGGATGAAGGAGAAACTGGATGAGGCCCACATAGCAATTTTCTCTGCATCTAACTAGCAGCTTCTGGAGCTCTCTCTGTGTTTCACTTGTCAGTACAGAACAGCCAATAACTTTTGGCTTGCAGCCTCCAAAAAGCTATTTCCTTCTGCTGAGGGATCTGCCTGTTGCCCTGGTGTTGCTGTAATTGGCTCTTAGGGAAGTAGTGGACAGGTACAGCAGCACCACCAAATAACCAGAGACATTGGTTTTGAAATTCAGTGTCCTCGAGGCCAGGCACACAGCACAGTGCCACACCACCGAGCTGCAAGCGTCACTTAGATCATAATTAGACTGACAGGGTTTCTTCTCAACCATTCATTTTCTATGGTTTTTCTCTTATGGAAGAGCTTCTATTTGAAGGGGAATAAATCAAGTTCCGGCCTGTATAACAAGGAGAGACTATAGTGAGCAGCTGGTTTACCTGAAGGCAGATTAGGAGCTGGAGCTTCAGAAGGCAACAGCTCTGTAAGCCAGCAGGAAACCACAGGCTTGGGGGAAACAGAGAGAGCAGGAGATGGATGGCCTCAAACACACATGGCCCATAAAGCAGACTGGAACAGAGTAGGTTACTGCACAACACAGACTGCCCCAAAAGCAACAGCAATCTGAGACTGAAAAGCTAAGTGCTTCGGAATGAACAAGCAGGTAGTCTCAAATCAGCTCTGTCCTGAAATCTCCCCTGAAACTGCACCATCCAAGCTTTGGAATAGCTGTTTCTGCAGTGGAGATATCACATGCTATTCCACCTAAACATTTTCCTTTGCTCAGTCATGTTTTATCCCCATTCGCAGTGCAGAACAGCCTTCACTTGTAACATTTCAGACCTGGCTGCCCAGAGCTTCCAGCTTCCCTCCTCCCTCCAGCGAGGAAAGACGCAGCAGGTACAGCTGTGCCCTACAGGGAGTGTGTTCAGAGAAAACAAGGTGGCATCATCCCAGCCTGCAACTCTGACATGTCAAAATTCAAATCTCAAAACCTCAAATCTCAAAAAACTATGAGATTTTATTTGCTTAATAGTGAGTCATCATGCCCAGCACCTGCTGAGGTTAAGCACACCTCTCTTCCTTCAGCAAAGACAGCTCAATGGGCTGTGCAATGCCATCTCCAATGGTAAGCAAGAGAACAGAACTGGAGCCTTCCACCTCACAGGTGAGAACTGTACCTGCACTGCAGCCCTTCCACACTGACAACACTTTGCTACCATCCAGAAAATCCCTTTGCAAACATAGTCTGAGACAACAGAATTTCTGTGCCAGCAGACACATCTTCTTGGTGACACTAGCCAGTCCAACAAAGCACCCACTGCAGCAGAGCTGTATCTACTGCAGAGTTTTGTCACAAACCTGACCAGCTATGGGCAGAGCTTTTTTCAGACTCACAGCCATCATGATTACAGTAGCAAAACCTGTTGCCAGGTCACATACTCTGCATGGGAGGCTCGAGGTGCCCAGGCATCATCTCACCGCATCAGTGGTTTTCAACCTATCATCTGCAAATTCCACCTGGTAACTCCAGCAAAAGCAACTAAAAGAAATAGGTCTTTAGCTACAGGTAGCCTCTAGTTCCACTGAGGACTTGGAGAGATTTAAAAAACACATTGAAACACCCATATCACTGCACTGTGATCCAAAAAGCTGCAAGGCCTGGCCAATGATCCCACCCCTACAAGGATGTCAACATTTACATGAGAAAGTAAAGGGATGGTGGTTACTCCAGTACCTTATTGCATTTCAGACAAGTATGATTTATATTCATAGTAGCTAGAGCTGGGGCTGTGGCCTGCTTGCCTGCCACATGAGGCCAGAAGAAGCAAATGTTTCCTGATCAGATCAGAGAATAGCTCAAGAAGACAGAGAGAGTTGAAAAAGAGAGTGGCACCAACTTCTACAAAGCTCAAGGCTCTATTCTACTATTTCACATGAGCCATTGGAGCACTTACAGTTGATATCATCAGCAGACTTAAAAGACTGATGTCATTAGCTAGCAGCTAGCAAAGTAAAGGACATGGAAGAGAGAGAATGGCTGCTGTCCACCAAGCCCAGGCTCAAGGGACAAGCAGCACCTCAGAAACACCTGGTGAGAAGCATGGTTACAGTGAAACAAAGATTACTCCACAAAACCCAACTAGGAAATGAGGTCGCATATTGTTCATGCTTCCAATGTGAGGTTTTGGGCAACATAAAGTAGAAAATGGGCAGTCCTGCAATCCACAGCACTTTCCATCTTCACAGCAGATCCAGCACGGTAAGCACAAAGCAAATACACACCATCATTATCAGCAAGAGCAAACCACTCCCTGGAAGATCCCCATTCCAGCTCCTCTTCAGGAGGTTGTCAATTGCTACACCACAGGCACATGCTTACATAAAAAGCAAATTTCACATCACTACCTTAGTTCACAAAAGACACCAAGAAGCTGCCGGATGTCAGCTTGTGCCTACAACCAACCTCAGCCCTGTCCGAACCAGTGACCCAGAGGTGAAAGGCCCATGCCCCATTATCAGTTTCCAGAAACACGTGATCCCCTGAAAACAGTGAGTTCCTGATAGGCATTTTCAAAAGGGCACAAGCAATTACAAGAGCGTCACAAATCACTTGACAATATGCCCATTATACAATGCATTTTCAGCAAAAAGCGGTCTTTATATTGGAAATAAATAGAAAAGAGCAGTAGATGGGTGCTCGATGGAAGAACATTAATTCTCCATCACATTTCATCCCTAATGGACTGAAGTACAAATGTAAGTATGGGCATCACCTACTTTAACTGCCATAATTTGCCCACTTGGTTTGTGGACCATTTTGTTGACAGAACCATAAGCGCCTCGTCCAATTTCTCCAAGGTCTTTCAAGTCCTCTGCTGTAAAATCCCAATGCTGTTCAGGGGAAATCTTCAATTTTCCTGATGATTCAATGCTGTGTGTTCTCAGTCTCTCTCTGTCAAAAATATTGGGAAGCAATTTTTCCACATTTTAAATAGTCTGTAAATTTCTCTTTTCAGCACTTGATTAAACATTAGAAGAGAGGGGTTCACAACGTCTACAGCAACAATCTGACTCTATGAGGGATATTGGTTGGGATGGGGGGTGTAGGGGTGAGGGAAAATGTTATTCAAAAATGACATACATTTGCTCACAGCTTCAATTAATGATAAGTTTCTTCAGCTGTGCCATAAACTTCATTGTTGTCTCATATATTAGAGTCATTCTAGTCACTCACTTACACAGTTCTTTCTGCTTTGCACAAAATACCTCAGGCTTAAAGCAGGACCTGGTAACATGCAGAACCAAGAGGCTGAAAAGCACTCCCCAGCCCCATCTCCCCAAACTTCTGCTGCTGTACACCATTATGCTCCAGTCTCACTTTTAATTGGGTTTCTATTCAACATGAGCAAGGTCATTCATTTGTACAAGGGGATTTTAGAGTGATGTTCTTAATGGAAAACTGCAATTAATTTTTAAAACATTTTAGGTAATAGTTTATTTAAAAAAAAAAAACCAAAAGTAGCAACAAATGAAGAGCCTATGATTTCTACCTGTAAAAAACAATACACACTGCTTGTGACATACAGAAAAAAAGTGCCTGTTCAAGTGCATGGTTACCAAACACCCAGCTTAGTGCTCCTGGGCAAAACTTGCTCCTAACGGAGTCACCAGGCTTTGTCCAGGTAAGAAGCAGAACAGTGCCCCAGGATGTAGGAGTTCAACAGTTGTTTTAAGATGCCTCCAATTACTCATTCAAATGCATCAATGCATTACTGATTTGGTAGGTAATACACAAGAATTTTCAACACTGTTCACTTTAAAATGCCATGCAAAATTTTTTTAATTAATGAGATGAATCACACATCTTTGGTCACGATGTGCGCTAGAAGTCTGAGTGTCCAACTTCAATGTAGCATTAAGAGCATTCAAGACAGCTCTCAGTGCAGGGCACACTGACTCCACACAGACATTGAGGGTAACAGGTGTCTCTGACCACCCTGTAAACAAGAGAGATTCTGTCAAATCCATCCCTCTGACTCTGATCATTTCACTTGGGCATTTGACAAAACAACTACATGCTTGTCCAGGCTCCAGCCTAACATGCATGAAGTAGCTGACCAAATGCATAAAAGCCTATCAAGTTCATCAGCCAGAGGAATAAGGACATTACTGCCGATTCTGGGCATGATGAACACCACGGAGCATGTGTCATCAGCAGCTGTGAGCAGCACCCAGCAGGAAGCAATGGCTGCCCCATCGTCCCCCGGGTTTTATTTGGAACCCAGCTTTTGTGAGGGCAGTGAGGTCAGGCTCAAAGGTCGATTTGCTGGTGCAACCAAGGTTCAAGTGCTTCATCTGCTGCACTCGGACTTCCCTACAACACAAGCTTAGCACTTCCTGGGCTTGGAGCAGCTGCATTTCCTGAACCCCTGACCTGTTCAATGAACACTGGTACCAAACAGCTCCTCTTTCCAATTCTAAGCAGTGTCTCGCCTGCTCGTTCCCCTTCTCTAATCTGAGACTTTCAATCTGCCATTCCCTATGGAGCCCTCCAGCTTCACTTCTTCAAAACAACTCTGCAGAACACCCTTACATTGCATAGCCCGGCCCAGAGGGCAGCATCCCTCCCCTAGCACAGCTTGTGCTCTGTGAGTTGCTGTGCATTTGATTCCTTGGAATAAAACACTGCATTGCATGGCATTCTCCCTGAAATGTACTGACTGAAGAGCAAGGAATGAAAGTGAGACAGTAAAGAAACAAGAAAAGAAAAGAAGAAAATATAGAAGACAAAAAATAAAAAGGAAAGAAACACGACCTCTGGCCCTGCCTGCTGTCCCACAGACAGCTCACACCACATCAGTTATCCCCTAACTTCTCCACTGTTCCATGTTGTCAGCAGCACAGGAATCACTCTGACTGCGAAGGAAAGATGCAGCAATTCCTGCAGAGCAGAAGGAGCGCATCTTGCAGAGCTAAATCCTGCAGGGGGAGGATGGGAAAGGAGGGGCTCCCAGAAGGATGGAACACAAGACTGAGCAAGCCCTCTCCATCTCATTTTGCAACAACACTGCCTATTTAAAGTTCTCAGAAAGTTAAAGAAAAAAATAAACGTTGACATGGTTTATTCTGGAAAAGCAGTTAAGCCTGTCTGCAATCTGACATCTGTCTGTTTTTCTGCCTATGAAACTTTGCTCTTCTTACTCTGCATCAAAAGAGAACTCAAATCTGAACTCCTTATCTTGATGTTACACAGGAGCAGCGTGCCTCTCCCCAGCTGCAGCGTGAAAGCAGATCTACACCATTTTTCCTGCAGCTGTGGGATGTCTGTTCCCAGCAGCAGGGAGGAAGATGGGCACCAGGAAATAACCCCCTTGGGTTCATACTGAGTGCCGCCCACAGCTGTGTTCTGGAGCAAAGCAGCACAGCTTTGGGGAACCTCAGGGTTTAAAATGAGACATACTGGCACAGTTCACCCAGAAAATCTCGTATGTTGTAGCTTGGCTTAATTTCTATTATGTATTTATGAGGCCATCTGCCTTGTGCTGCAATCAGACTTCTTGCCTTTTTTTTTTCTTCCCCTTTTAGGAATACTCAGATCAAATAACCAAATGACAAGCTTGACAGAGTGACAGACATTTTAACATAGATTTTGCTTATTTAGATAATTTGTCAGATGTGAACAATGCAGTTTTCCTTTAAGCAGCACAGCACGACTTAAGAGTCAATAACTGGAATGCAATGATTACCTTTAGCATCAAAAGATTATGGTTGTTTATAACAGAAAGCTTCCACTATAAATTACAAAAAAAAAAAAAGAAAAAAAAAAACCCCACAACTCCGTACTTCCACATAAACAGCTCAAAAACACAAATCTAGAATTTGGATGCAGCACTGACAAAAATCAGGAGTTTTCTGGTGTAGAAGTGATAGAAGTGACAAGGATAAAGAAGTCATCAATACAGTAAATCCATTACTGGATTTGCAATGCTGCAGATACACACATAGGCAAATCCAGAGGGCTGACATGCTCCAAAAGTAATAAGAGAAAAGACCTGCCTAAATCCTGAGCTTGGAAACAGAGAAGAAACCAGACAGAGCAGTGTCTAGCAAAGGTGAGAACTAATTAACAGACAATTCCTGCCTCTGCAACAAGCCTGCCTTCAGGCACTGTGCTCTGTGCCCATTAGTTTGCACAGATGTGGGCAGATGTAGGATTCCTACCGCTTCATTTCCTTAAATTATGCAATCTGAACCTTTCTAAGGCCGGGAATGGTGGGCAGAACCATATGGATGCTCTTCAAATGGTCAGGGTACCTACACTGGACTCATGGGGCTGCCTTTTATTGTTCAAACTGTGCACAAAAAAAGCTAGAGAAGATGGCCAGATTCATGTAATCCTCACAGAGCTAAAAGTAGGATTTACTCATGCACCTGAGGGATCAGAGGTCCCGGTGGCTTTCCCAGAGCTTGAGCTTCTCAATTTGCCTTACCTCTGAAAGTTTAAAAAGCAAGAAATAAAGCAATCTCAGGCTCATGAGGTTGTGATTCCTGCACTTGAAAAGCACCAACGTATGGGTCTCACTGCAGACAGTCACTATGTTTGTCACAGCAGTTATTCCAGGGATTAGGAGCACCAAGCAAGACAACAACTCCTCCAAACAGTTGCCCTTTGTCAGAAATAAATCCGTTTGTGGGCCCAGCTTGGCAGCAGGCACACAGACTGCTGGCGCCAGGCACCACAGCTGGGCCAAGGACAGCATCACACACTGGGGACACGGTTCTGTGCGCCGCGGGCCGGACACGCGCAGGAAAGGAAGGGTCCTGTGAGAGCCCCAGCAGAAGCACGGAGGTGTTCAGGCTCTCTCAGACAGGTTGTTAGTTCCCCAAGCCCTGCTATTAGTACGTCACAGCAGGGATGCAAGATTTTTTTTAGAACAAGCATTTCTTTGGCATGAAAAAGAAGGATTGTGGGGAGAAGCAGAGGAAGGTTGGTTGATACATGATTTTTAGTCAAAATTGAAGGTTATTAGATATGAAACAAGGCCAGAAGGATGATACACTATCTCCTCTACTAGCTCTTTGTTTTACCTATCTAAGAGTTTTGTGGGATTCAGAGCAAACAAGCCAAAAAGTTGAGGGATTCAACATTACAGCTGACATGAACAAAATAGATCTGCAGAGTCAGAAATCCAGTCAGATCAACTGTAGTTCAGAAGTCTGCCTGAAGAAGTACCTTATTAAAACTTACGTATTCAAATATATATATAAATATATATAGTCATATTTCATGTTGGATATTAGGAAGACTTTCTTCTCAGGAAAAGCATTACTGCATTAGAACACGCTGCCCAGGAAAGTGGTGGTGCCACTGTCACTGGAGGTGCTTAAGGAAAGGGTAGATGTACTACTTAGGGATGTAGTTCAGTGGGCAATAGTGTTGGCAGGTGGACAGTTGGACTAGACGACCTTAGAGGTCTTGTCCAACATTAACAATTCTTTTGTAGCCACCAAGGTCAAAGAGCTAAAAGCTTCCATGCAGAGAGCAGAGTTTTAATGTGCTATGCACTGTTCACAGTAAAAATATGGCTTATGACTTAAGCTAACATCTCTGCTAAATCTTTCAAATAGCCTAGAGAGCTTGTGTACCTTCTGTCTAAGTGTCTGTTGCTATTCATAAAGCTGCTTTCATACTCTGCAGGCTACAATTAATAAAACAACAACCCTATTCTAAATTTCACTGGAGAAAATCTCTAAATGAAATGTCTCAGGTTTGTTTTTTTTTTTTTCCAGGAAGGCTGAAAACACTGGTACTCTCACTAATCTCTTCTTGTGAGAGTCGAGAAGATCTATCTTTGCAAGAAGCAAGCTCATAGGCAGGCAAAGGAGATCCTTTCAAGAGGGGTAGAACCAAGCTGGTTCTGGTCTGACCCACATACGCTGTCCTGAAGCTTAGTTCATGGCTTATATTTAATAACAGATTTTTAGACGTGAAGAAGAGATAGAGAAAATGTATCACACAGGAGGGAAATAATGTAATTTTGCTTCTCTGACCTAGCCAGTTCAAAGCCAAAAGCACACTTGCTCACTTTCATGGAGCAGTAAAATTTGCACTTAGTGTTGCTCAGTCTTTCTCTGCTCCTCCAAAACTTTAAGGCAAAAGATACAAACACAGCTTGAGACTCAGCCCAACACACATCCACATCTCTACAGTTCAAGAGAGTTTGGCCGAGGCTTGTAAAACGTTAATATTTCGTAGTAGTTTATTGAGGGAGCTTAATGAGTCACAACAGATTTTGATTCACTTCGCCCTGTTTGGAGAGGGAACCTCTGAATTCATTAATGGTGAAACCTGTTGAGAATTTAAGCGAGCACATTAATCTCAATCCCACACTGGCTTGGACATGAGACTGCAGCACATGTGTTCACTGCTCCACAGCCACGTACTCGTAAGCCTATACTGGATTCAAGCACTTCAGAATACTTGAAAACCTAAGCTAATAAAACTTCATAGACTGCTGACTCTTCTGAAAAATTACATCTCCTGAGCCTGTCAGCTATCCGTGAAAGAACAGGAAACACAGACATAAGCACATTAGTGAGAATCAAAGGAATCCAAATACATTTCTTAAATAGTTTGTAAAATGATACTGAAATGCAATATCATTAACATGAAAAATCAGTCATGGAATGACACTACTTCTAAGACAATTTCCATTACTTTAATAGATGCCATTTTTGTAGGTATGGAAATATTTGACAATGGCTAACAGATATTTAAGCTTACTGTAGCCTGCTGGAAAGTTTCTGGATGAGGTCCGCTTCTCTCCTTTTGAAACTGAACGGGACAATGTGATTACTACCCAGTGTTGCTTGTGTATCACTTCCGCCAGGAAAATGTGAAAATGACAGGAAAACACGGTGCTGTTATCACATGACACAATAACATACAACAATACTCAACTAGTCACACTACCTATGGAGTGGTTAGCACATAAAATTACTTAGCTATATATTTTTCTTCCAGATTTCCCCTAAACAACCTTCTCTTGTTGGGAGCAATGAGACAGTGGAGGCATGTGATAACTCAACCTTTATTTTAACATATAAAATAGTAAGCAATCTGTTCTCTTAAAGCAATGTCAATTTTCGGTTGTAATATCACTATGATTAAAAATACAAATCATTTCATTTAAATATTGCCTCAAGGCACATGCATCATCACTGCACTATTTTTCTTGTCATCTCTAAAGCAGAACTTACTAAACAATAATTATAGTAATCTGCCTTCCATCCTGGATCCACCAATCTATGACTGGTGGTCACTCCCAGGTGGGCTCATCATTCATCTTATCTCTTAATAAACAAGTTTGTTGTTTATGTTCAACAGTCACACCCTTTCTTTTTAAGAGGTGCATAACTGACAGATCAACCCAAAGTTAATTACCACTCTTTGTTAGAAGATTTGTCTAAGAACAAAAATCAGGTTTTGGAATTTTGAGCTTCTGAAACTTCCCAGCTTCTGGTATCTCACTGACATAAGAGCCTGGTAACTCAGAATGGTTCGAGTACCTCACACAAGACAGGCTCCTGATAAGCATTCTGTGGGGGATACAAAGAACAAGCATTCAAATTCTTGCACAGACTGCTGCAGCTATCTATAAATGGTCAGCAAATCATACTTCAGTTCCACCCAGCTCCTTGATGGTAACAGCCAAGAGCGCTAGATAATGAGCACCATGTTATTTCAACCACACGGAACTCTTTAGTTTCAATTACTCCAAGTAAACAATTTTTCCAACTTAAACTTCCATTATAAACTCCCATCCTTAGTCTAGGAAAGCTAAAAGCCCTACTATTCCTTCTTCCAGAATTATTTTCTACTTGGGATGGAAATACTTGGGTGGAAAAACATGCCTTAACCTGAAACTTCTTGCAACTCTGAAAAACTGTGCCTACCAGAACTTTTTTTCTTTTCTCCTGAAGCAGACAAGGACAGATGGAAGACAAAGGTTTACCTAACCGCAAGACAAAGACTGCTTTCGCAGAGAGACATATCTGACAAGTTCTGTGACCAACAGAGAGCTCATAACAAGATGAAATAGTGTGAACGTGATCTGCACTTTCGAAGTGCCCCTCAGCTAAGACATAAGACTCCTACATGCCAGCAAAGACAAATGTCCGTCAAAAGTCCCCATGCTCTGCAGACTAACATTAACATGAGATTTTAAATCTGCTTTCCTCCAAAATGGTTGTGTGGGACACGGCATTCTCCATTATGTTTCAGGAGCCATGAGGCTATTTTCTTTAAGTTCTGTAAGGATGCTCCCCTTGACTTTGGCCAATGGTCCACAGAATCACTCCATCTTTCAGCAGTATGAAATAACCGCCTTGAACATCAGAGACAAAATAAGCCCAAGTGGATTCTAGAGAAGTATCCCAACCCCTCAGAGAAAACAACCACCTTCACACAAGATGTTTGAGGTAATCACTCCCAGTTGATGTACACTTGTGTCTGCAAAGGCTTCAGTTATACTGGGTACAAAGGGGTGACTGCCATCTAGACATACTCCAAACATGTTTCAGAAAGAAGAGAACTAAGGCTCAAAAAGAAGATAGTTTAGGGCCACCATAATCCATGGCAGAAAGGTTTTCTGAAGTTTCCCAAAATGGAGAAGCTGTCCCAAAAAGAGGCAAGAACATCCATCCAGTTAGTTGTTTTCAGAAGTCAGCTCCTCAAACAAAAACAGAACAGCAAAACCAGTTGAGGCCTGCAGGCCAATTCCCTCCTCCATCATATCCATCTGATTCACAGCCAAGTTCTCTGCACAAGTTCTACAAGTAGCTGTTCTCCTTGGGTGTGCTCTGTTCATTCCTTCTGGATGTCCCTTGTGGTACATGCTGAAAGCCACTCATTTATGCAAAAGATGAAAATATTAGCTGATGATGACGAACTATGAAGTCGAAGCAGTCTCTGAATCTCAGACTCTACTGCCTTCATTCTTTAACGTTTCCAATAAGACAGAAAGGTTGACCAGTTCCTTCCGTTTGAACCCACACAGCGAAAAACTCAGTCCACTTCTCTATAGCCAGGAAAAATGCAAGACACTTTAGTAAAAAGTTGAGACTGATGTCTAAAGAGATGAGGTACATTGGCTTTGCTCTGAAGAAATGCAGCATAATCCTGAGTACACAGAATGACAATGAACACGGTTTATTTCTAAAGCTTTCAACAGCAACTGCTTCATGTGGTTTCTTGCAAGGATGTGTTTTGCAAGGTCTACATCTGGAAATGGAGGGGTCAAGTCAAACTTTAAAGCACAAATATGAACACTGACAGTTTGTAGATAAAATCCTTTCTGCCATTTGTCACTGCCACACACAACAGCAAACAGAGACTGTGACTGACCATCCTGCATTAAGCGAAGTCCAACAGTGACAGAGAATTATGCTAGATACATCATCAGTACGATACAGTGGAAACCACTTGTACAAAGGCAATAAGCTTATATCAACGTAGGCAATGTCCTATTTTGCAACCTGTTAATAACTACTGGAACAATGCATTTATCCCCAAAAAAATAAACTGGGACTGAGGGGTCCATAGGTGCATATATACATATAGTCTGATATTTTACATAATAATCTGCACAGATAAAGTTTGTTCACTCCAGAAAGGTAACTAGGCAGTGATGTCCAGCACTGAAAGACTGAAAACACAGCAGTGTGCCTCAGAAGCAGAAACTCACAACTGAGCTGGACACCTACATGCTTCTGCACTAAAGGAGAAGATGCAGATGTGCAGAGTGGGATTTGGAGGAACCTGCAGGCTGAATGCTGGGATGCATGAGCTGATCTACAGGAAACAGTGCAAAGTAGGGTGCATTGGAGATTTTCTCCCACCTGAGCTTGGGTCAAAGCCTCAATGGATTGTGCACATGGAGCTAAGATACTTCGTTTGGAATGATTTCCTCCGCATCAGAGTATAAACTGCATGTGAGCCCAGACTGCTCCATCACATTTTCCTCTCCGAACACCAGCAAGTTGCTCACACTAAGCTTATAGTTAACTGTTTTTGTCCAAGAAGGAGGGCACATGGAGGTCTAAGCTCTCTTAAGCCTCAGGACTTGGTCCGTGTTCCAGGAGACTTATCTGTAAAACACACAGGATGGAACACTTGTCCCTGTTGATCCATAGCAAATAAACCTGATTCCAGAAGATAAATATCAAGAGGATACTACAGCCTCTGATCTGTTATATAAATAAGAATAACTTTATCTCCTGATACCTGGCTAAATTTTAACCGAAACTGTCACCGCATTTTCAGAGCATGCCTTACAATCTTGGGAATTTGAATATATTTAACTTCCCTTCAGACCCCACGTGGTGCAGCTCAACAGGACCTAGGGACACCTTGTGGCATGGAGCACACAACATCAAGGTGCCTCAGGAAATTCTAAATCAAAAAGCTCCCACCTTCTGTCTAGGTCTATAGAAAAGATCTGGATACGCAAGTGTGCTGAATGCTTTTAAAATCTCCATACACTAAGCTTTAACAAATGGCTCACATTTAAACACGCACTGCTACCATCGCTAGGGGATGCCAATAAAGGAAAGGAAAAACTTATTTCTATTATCACAATAGAACGAAGGGCACAGAAGAGCTTCTTGCCCTGCTTTCACTAAAGCACCACAGTAGTCAGATCTTTGTGTGAGCTATCCAGTAAGGCAGGACCAGAATGCGCTCCTCCTGATGTGTGAAGGGAGTTGTAACTGGAGTCCCTGGGGTCTACTAAACACTGGTGCCACAGCTGCTGCCCCAGCCAGACCTAGCACATTCTTTGAATGGTTGGGATACAATCAGAATAAGTAAATACAATCAAAATTCTTAATCCACACCAAACACTCAGTACTTTTGAAATCTTGAACTGTTTTTGAATAAAAGAGCCTTGTCCCTCTTGCCAAACATAGCAAGGGTATTGCCCTTCCAAATCCATAACACTATGGGGAAAATTTCTAACCTTCCAATGGTCAGGACAACAGATATTTCTCAAACCACTTTCCTCATCAGACCACACAAATTCATTACTAGAACATCCACCTTATTCTCAGTTTTATAAGCCAAGCTGACTAAACAAGAAACATGGCCACAGCCTGGCTCTCCTCTGGGCTGTGGAGAGTAACAGTTCAGAGCTGGAGGGTGGTCCTGAGCACACTGCTCTGCCACAGGTGCACATGGAGTTGAGAATGATGACCCCTAAAAATCTCAGGAAAGGATCTGGTCACTCAGGGAGCTACTTTACTAGACAAGGGGTAGGCAGCACATCTCACTAGAAGGGATTCACTGGAAAGAAACCTACCGAATCCAAGGAAGACCATCACCCAGCTGTCCTCTTCTGCACATCCTCTTGATGAGCCAATACACAGCCAGACTGATGCAGGTTTGATGGTGATTATAAAGTCCTTGAGGATAGCATTACTACCCCACTGACAACTTTCCAACTTCTATCAAATCAAAATGCTTCAACTTCTTCCACACAGCAAATTTAAGAAATTAAAAAAAAAAATTAAAAAAAAAACCCAAAAACATCAACTACTAGTCTTCAGAGACACTTCTTACACACCAAACAGCTGTCCTTGGAACAGGAAAACTGAAGAAGGTATCAGTAAAAACACCCTCACAGGAAGCAGGTGATGGCAGCTCTCCTTCTGTCCCTCTTCCCACCATCCCTCACCCATGCTGCCAGTTAAATACACTTAAGAAGACAGCAACTGTGTTAGATATCAGGCCTTGAGTAAGAAAATGCTGCAAATTCACAGAGATTTCCTAAGTTTGCCTCAGATATCTGTGTCTCAGCTGCCAGGGCCTGCAAGTGAACAGAAAATGCCACATCCATGTCCCCACCAGCAGCCCACACAGGTGCCTGTGGTGTAGAAGCTCCAGTCTTCCCAACCTCCTGCTCCCCTGTGCTGCCAGCCACCAGCTCTTCTACACCCATCACCCAGAGTGCTGGGCACCCCTTTGCAGCACCTGCCAACTCTGGGGACCCTGCAAAGTAAATACTGTCACAACTGTCACTCTCACAGCCTCCTGACCTCTCACATCACTCCTCCGTACCACAGAAGAGGTAGACCACCACATTAACACCAGAAAACACCACTTTTACTCCACATAGCACGAAGAGAGCACCAAAGCTATAAGGTCAAAATCCTGCTCCTGAATGGGCAGCTCTGGCTACTGCCACATGCACACAGAAGCCAGAACCACAGCTTCTAATTATACCAGCAACAAGACTGGTAATAAGATGTTACACCCTGAATCACAATATGGTATCAGGAAATCCATGTTGAACTCACTACTTTGTCACACACTTCTGATGCAGCCTTTACCTCTCCCAAATCACGTTATGCTCCAGCTTCCAATCTGCAAAACAGAACTTTGTGCAACCATTTAGGTTTGCAAAGTCAAATTGATGAACGCATGCAAAGCTCTCAGAAGCTATGGTAACAGGAGCCAGATAAGGCTGTATTTGATTTAGGTACCTAAATGCCAGTAATTAGCTTCCATAAGTTCTAAGCAGCCCGCATCACAACAACATGGCAGGAAGCACCTTCGAAAATCAACATGAATTAATGGAGATGTACATGGCCCAATTTCAGAAGCAGAGTGAGGCCTGAGACGCCAAAGCTCTTGCAGAAAGAAGAAAACAATCCTACCAGGACACCAATGCCTACAGGATATGGAAACTGCTAGTGACATTTTAAGAAACAGTAGACATTCATAAGCTCCTCTGCAGAGCAGAATTAGCACATCAGAGTAATACAAAAACTTAGATGGTGAGGAAAAAAAGAAAAGAGTTCTTAAGGTTGTGTGTACGTTCAGACAGAACTTCACACTAACTTTGGTTGTGCCTTCTCTGAAGAGATGAACTACCTAGAGTTTGTGATGCTGAACATACATGCTTTACAAACCTTATCATCTCTTTGTCACCAAGACCAGAGACCGAAAACACATGCAAGTTTCCTACTCAATACATCTAGATAGTGCAACTTCCAGGAAGCATTGCAAAACAGTCATGGAAGAAAAAAAAATATATATATATATATATATATATTTTCTTAATTTGTATCTTTTACAATGAAACCTATGTCTGAGGCTTCCAGGCATCCCACCCTGCAATGAGAAGGTACCATGCAGCAGAAAGAAATCAGAACATAGCAATAAAGATGTGAAGTAACTGTGAGATAAATGGGGAATAGACAGAACTATTTACAAGAAATTTCACACAAGTAATAGGGAACATGCCAACAGAGCATATTCCACTTTGATTTTTAATATTTTCTGGACAAGTAGTAGAAACTCCTAGAGCTCTCCTAAGGAACTCAGCCAGGTGCAGACTGCCCACCTACAGTGCCTGAAACACATGTCAGAAAGGTTTGGAAAAATGTAAGAGAAGACTGAAAGAGAAGAACTGACACTTCAGACAGACTTCAGGACAGCCAGAAAAATCCTTTCCAGGAATAAAAAACAGTCCCTAAACTACACAGAAGTAAAGGAAGCAGCAGAGTTTGAAATGCAACTGGAACTCAATTTGCTTTTGAAGTATCCAGC
This sequence comes from Odontophorus gujanensis, assembly GCA_013399175.1. Lineage (NCBI taxonomy): Eukaryota > Metazoa > Chordata > Aves > Galliformes > Odontophoridae > Odontophorus > Odontophorus gujanensis. The sequence goes on from VXAB01003974.1 coordinate 226,239, forward strand.
TTCAAAGTTCTAAACCAAATGTCTGCCAACACACTCCTCAGGCACCTCTCTGGGAAGCACGTATGACTCTCCAGACCACAGGGGGAAGAAAGTCCACAGGGCACTTATGGAAGTTTAAGCCATGATGCATTCATGAAGATGCCCACATGCCACAGCAGGGCCATGGAGTCCAACACACCGACAGTTCAGAAGACAGGTTTTGTGAGCATTAAGAAAAGTGTGTTCCATCTTGACACCTTTCCAGACAAGACTGCAATGCTCTGTGTTGAAATTCTAAAGAAATGACCTCAAAAACTCAGTGAACTTCCCAGACAGCAGTCAGGATGCTCAGCAAGCAACATGCTGCAAATCAGATGCCAAACAAAATTCTCCACGTACGCTCATTTGCTAGTAGGTGGATCTAAAACCTGAAGTCTGAAATCCTGATCAAGTGTTATCAAATGAGTGTAATGCTTTCCAGAAAGCTGATAAATCACCAACAGCCAAGTGAACAACCGAGTTCAGCAGACACCAGCAAGAGCCAGCCTAGTACAGGCAGTGCCAGCAGACCTCCAGTGCACAGCCCTGGGAGCACACTTCAGTGTGACTTGTGTCTCCCTTCAGCAAGGGACACCAGTCACAGGTAGCTCTGTAGAACTTACACCTTGATAACTATTTCAGGTCATTCTGCTTGTGACCTAAAACCTACTTAGGCACAGAACAGAGGAGGTAAAAGGTGAGACGCTTTCCAGACCCCGTACACTTCCCTGCCTTAGGGCCTCAGCTCAGTAAGTAAAGCACTTACATCCCTTCAAGTATGAATTTTACCTTCAAGTATGAATTTTTTCCATATTGAACAGACATTGCTGTGCTTCACATAATGTTCAAAATACAGCTTTTGTTTTTACATAAGTAATTCTAAAAGGCTTTATTTTTCAAATTAATCTACATAATTTGGGCTCAACTCCTCCTTTGTTCTGTATAGGTCATATGCAATATTATGCATACAATGGTGCCAGATACCCTGCAGTCAGGCTGGGCAGAACATCCTGACGAGAACAGCTAGACTACACAGGATGCACATTCTCTACAGCTTCACACTCCATTAGTCACATGCACCCTCAGACCTTCAGTTCACCTTCCTTCCAAACCCCCTGCCTTGGTCTCGCTGTGAATGCTTCATCCTGGAGCTCAGCGATGTCCACAGGAGAGCCACCTGCAGGGCCACTCAGCTGCAGTAAGGCACCTCAGTGTCACCAAGAAGGGAGATTTCACGGAAACATACCCCTCAACTGCAGCAACTAGAAAGGTACCTCTGATTTCTATCCCTGTCCAAATCCATCACAAAAGTGACCTGACACTCTGGAACAGCTGGTAGGAGTTAATGGGAAGGGGAAAGACAGGAGCTGTCCCTGGGTGCCATAGGCTACATAAAGACAGAGCAGGAAAGGCACAGCTACTAGTGTCCAGCATCTCCTGGCTCCAAGGCCATTGTAGATAGGACACTGCAGAGCTCAAAGGTGCTGACTTCTCCTAGGTCACTCCTGCTCCCACCCCTTCCTTGTGTGACTGGGCTTTCCTTGGTGCTGCTCCAAGCCCGGCCCTGGCACCATGCCACCCCATGGCAGCACTCTGCCTTACCGGACCTCCTGGAGGGTGAAGCCCCAACCTGAGAACCAAACTGTAAGACACAGTCCCAAAATGCTTGCAGGTGCGAAAGAAAAGACATAGTATGGGCTGGACAAAGATTTAGGAACCCATCCCAAGTTTCTCTACTCATAGGGATTATGTCACCTAGGATCACTTTCCCTGGAAGCAACATTCCAGAGCACAAACTGTGTATTAGCAAAAAGCTCTACTTATGGGAGCAAAGAAGCACTGGGAGCATTCTTCTAGAAGAGGGACAGGGGGCCCTCACTGTGTTATAGTGGGTGCTCTGTGTCCCAGCATGTAAAGCAACTGAAAAGCACTGGTCACAGCTTAATAACATCCCATCTTGCAATTGGATTTTCATAGTCTTTAAAATAGTTCCTCCAGATGTCAGTAACACCAGGTGTCTAGTAGCAGGGAATTGAGTCTGATAGCACACATCACTCACCAAGGAAATCTTCCTGTGGGAATCCAAACAAGCACTGGACTTCAGCTCCCCTGAAGCCAGCATCTCCCCTGCTCACAAAAGCTAAGTTCTACCTTTGGTTTAGTGTGATTCCAAAATTATTTCCTCCACTGAAAAATATAGTTTCTTGCATTCCTGAGACTCCTCAAACCAAGAAGGAAGCCCTGCAGGGAAGTCCAAAGTAGCACCTTTACGGGGTATGCAATGGCCATACATATCTTCCCAAGGTACAAAACCTCAGCACCAACAAGCACCCAGGCTGTAATTGATATTCTGGCACAATGTCTTCCCTCTTCATCAGTGGCTTCCTTGCTTGAGGGATGCAGTTTACATGAAGTCTCCCTCCTAACACACCACATGGGTTTGAAGGAGCCCACAAAGTTACTTTTCTTTCTGTTCACATAGTAAGAAACCACACTCTTACTTGAATGACCTTCAATCCAGCCTGACAGCTCCCTGACCAAAACCTATTAATCAAGTAAAACACAGCTAATGAGTAATCTCTATCTTATGGCATCTGCAAGTCTCTGCTGATCACACCCTCTTGCAGATCACAGTTCACTGAGAGAGAGCTCAGAAAAAGCAAAGGAAACACAGAGGCATTTGCTGGCAGGAACCTCTGCCCTCTTGGAGAGAAGAGCCACTGGACAGCCTCCAGATCGGTGGATCCAAGCCACAGAAACTCAGATTTCATGCAGGAAATCGACTTCGCTGTATCTTCAGATCCACCCATCTGGGTCAATAAAATCTACACAGGGAAACCCACAGCAGCATTGAGCCAACACTCATCTCAGGAAGCCAGACTTGGCACCAGTGAGCCTGTGTCCATCCAGTTCCATAACATCTTGAAGGGAGAATGCAGCTGGGCCTGAAGAGCTGGAACATCCACTTCAAAACTAAAGTCTGAACTTTTCCAGGCAACACAGGAAAAAAAATAAAAATAAAAAATAAAAAAAATAGTCTCTGGGGAAGCAGGGAAGAAGACAGACACACCACTGAGATGCATCAACCGTGAGAGAAACATTTGCATCACTGGAAGAAGCGTGTAGCAATAAGATATGAACGTTGTCTATGAGAACAGCATCTGCTACAGACAACATAAAAGATGTGAGGATAAACTAGCTCTATCCAAGCTTATTCACCTTCAACACAAAGTAATCCAACCAACAGCATTCATCTCCTTCAAACAGAAACCACTACTACAGCTTGTAGCATCCCAAGAAAATTTTAATGCAGGCGCATCATCATTACTTTTGGCACTTTAATAGCTATTATATCAAACTCAAAACATTTCTAAGTGCTCTAAAGCAGTTACACTGCTCAGGATCCAACCCCTACCACTGACTGCAGCTCCCATGGAGACAGAGCAGTAATGTCTTAATGGACAACACTGACAGTCACTTGAACAAACACAATACCAAAGATGTCACCATTCAACAACGAAGGCTCTTCCATGATGAACAGGAGCCAGTGACTTCAAGCGAATCCAAGACTGAGATTCACGGAGATACACATGGGAAAGACAAAACCTTACAGATGGCTGATTTGAGAAACTCACTAGCTGAGACCAAGCCCCTTATTCAATGTGTATGTGGAGCCTTGAGAGAGGAAAGAAGGTGGAGTTCTACAAAAAACTGCTACAACAGTTTGATGATATTCAGGGAGACACACAAAAAGTGAATATGTAAATGCTAGCTTTCCAACCAGAAAGAATTCTCTTTTTCAGAGAAGAAAATAAAGAGAGATGACTTGCTGGAAATGTCACTTGGAATGGTAAGAGGAATCTTCTAAAATACTCCATAAAAATTTCAGGTATTGAAAATACCATTCATAACTCATCAGAAACATGCTTCTAACTCAGGTAAAACTTGCTTGAAGATCTCCAGCATAAAAGAAGCTAACAGAAACACACCACAGAGGATATATCCTGGGAAAGCAGAAGGCCCAAGCTGAAGGAAAGAGGCAGCAACATGCACAGCAAAGCAGAAGCACACTGTAACCACAGACACTCTGAAAAGTCCAGGCAGAGGGGGAAGCTTCAGGTGCAGTTTCTGAGACTTGCCACTGACAGAACTCTTGAGATCTGGTAGAAAACTTGAAGAGCAAAAACTCTGGACGTCTTTGCAAACTATCTGTATTCTGACACAAACAGGCTGTGGGTGTGTCACCCATCAATCTAGATTGGTGGATCAGAGGATATAAAGTTAACACTTTCTATACAAGGTATTACTATTATTTATGCTAGTGTCAGGAACAGCTCTGTGCCACACTTGCATTCAAACTTTAGACAGGGATATGCTGAAGCTAGAGATCTAGAAAATTCTGTGAGGGCTAATTGTGTAATTCCCGTGAATCTCTGTTGGTAGAATAACATTCCTCAAACCTTTATTCACTTTAGTGCTAAAGGATCTAGCACAGTAATGTGTTTCATAAGTAATACAGAAACAAGAACATATCTCTAATGAAAAATAGTAAGCAGTGAATAAAGAGACAGGAAAATGATAGTGAACAGGTCTTACATTATCAGCTACAATTCATCTGAAGTTAATCAGCTCTGGATGGCAGTAGCTCCAGTGTAAGAGAAAAATCCCAAATTTAACCCTTTTCAATTCTGAAAAAAATTCCTCCCCCTCAAAAAAAAAACAATAAAACCCACCAATTCTTCTACAGTGAATCAAAATGGACAGATTTGAACAACCCACAAAAAAACTTAAGTATTCAGTCTGCCTTTAAAATAAAACTGCTTATTGGCTACATCATTTTGAAAATATTTCACTAGTTGTGTCTTTGGTTTTATACTCACATGTGTGGATTTTGGAAAGGAACTCCAGAAGTGTTTAGAGTAAATCTGGCCGTAGACTTGAAAGGTGGATTTGCAAAATTTAACTTCAGCGCTTTGCGTTTACCTGAAAGATAATGAACATAAAGTTTTTGTCAGAAACAAAACACCATTTTGTAAGAGAATCTAAACAGAAAAAATATAACACATTCTAAGAAAAGGAAAACACATTTCACAATTACATAAGCAAATCGTAATTTGTGTTAAGAGACACAGGAATCAAGAAAGTGAACCAATTCTCACCTGTATTCCCATGTCCCGTTCCAAGTCAGTCACCAAGCAGAGGCATCCCAAGGACTTTCTGTGGCAACTGGAGGACCAGCACCAGCAGACAGAACCACTAACAGCCATGGGGCACCTCCACATCAGGGCCTGAGCTCCCTCCCCACACAATCCCCATTGAAAACAGATTTCACATTGAGCTCAACTCCAGCCAGGTTGCAAAGGCCTGGCTGTGCCTACTTGGCACAGTTTGGGCACACCTACCAGATTCAGGATGGATAGCAAAGGTAAAGGGGAAGCACTGGATGTCTTATACGAAATCCCAACTGCAGAAGCAGTGACCTTCCTCAGCCTCACAGCAAATAAAGCACAATCAGGCATAAGCGAGGATGGAGGAGACATGCTGTGTGCTCCTACTGCCAAGTGGGTCACCAAGCAGAAAGCAAAGCTCAACCCATCAGAGCAGTGACCAGGTGGGAGAAAGCTTTGCTCTGCAGCCAGCTGAGACACTGTGCAGAAAAACATACAGAAATAGGAAGGTAGAAATGGGGGCGAAAACTGCTGGGCACCGCTCCAGCCACGCATTTCTTAAGCACCAGCAGAATGAGAGCATACAGAAGTAAGATATCCCTTCCCAGTCCTCCTAGCAGGGCAGCAAAAGGTCCCACTTCGTTCCCATGTGGCTTCAGGAAACTCATATATCAGGCAGCCCCGCACCAACCCAGTGCAACTGGAGCCTCCTGGGACTGCAGCCTCCCAGGATTCTGAGCCCAAACCTCACAGAGATACTCGCCTCCTGGGCAGATGCTCAAAACTCAGCACTATCTGCAGGTTGGGCACTGCAACCACCCACCTTGAGAGGCACCAGCCTTCAGCAATGAACCCGATATCCTAACTCCTTTCTGCCTCTGCACTGAGGTGGGGATCGTACTCCTAAATATACCTTGGGTCTGTTGGGAAAAGCAGAGAACACCGTGGACCACAGGGCCTGAGCAAAAGTACCATCCCACTCTGCATCGCTCCTCTACCTTGCACAAACAGATATGCATTTTTCATAACTCCAGGACAATGGGAAGAGAAAAAACTAGTTAGAATTCAAAGCCATGAGATACTACCCACCATCCCAGACAGGTCCACAGCATATGGAGCTCCACAGTGCCCCTCCAACCTTTCCCATTTGGCAACTTCATTTCAGGCTGTTCTCCTATTTCCTCTACAAGATCTTTCATCTTTCAACCACAGATGCACACTTTTGGCTTCAATCCTTCTGCAATACAGTAAGTTGTTTGAAAATATCTGCCTACATGTTGCATTTCCTAAGCATCACCTGATTTGTTACACATAAGCGTCATGCAAGAGATTTGTTGGAAATGCAACAGCACAAAACTAATTATTCAAAGCTTTGCATCAACCACCTAAAATAAAAAAAACACATCATTCTTAGGTAACCTGTAGATTTCCACAAGACCTCCAGTTGGTGATACAGGATCTTTCATCACTAATGATGGGAGTAAAGAGTGTCAATGAGGACAGCAGCACTGCAGAGCCCAGTGCTCCCAAGGTATCTTCCTTGGTCATGTTACCCGGATGAGACTGCACAGTGTGGTCTAGGCTGCAGAATTGCATGGAAACAAACAAAAAGATACTTGCTTTTAAAAACTGTGAACAGGGGTGATTGATGAATGGCTTTGCCCATTCCAGAAGTAAACCTGGACATCAGAATGCAGAGAAATGCCACTGCTGGTGCTGACAGCTGATCTGCTTTGGGGTAATTCTGCCCTCAGACTGGGTTTGGTGATATACAGCTTTCGTCATTCTTCTGTCTTTGTTTTATTCACATGCCTGAAACACTATCCTTCTTTTCCTAGGGCAACAGTACAGTGCCATAACATTTTCCATTTCCAACCATAACATTTACATGACGTGAGCACTTGTCCTTGAAGTGGCCCAACACTGAAAGCTATACAATTAGCGACAAGCTCCGATCAGTAAGATCTCCTCTTCTGAAGACCTGTTCCCATTCTTTATCTACCTGCACACTTTATGCACTGTTTCCTCATTCTTGAGTGTACTTTTGCTTTTAAATCACTGTTAAACATTGATCTATGTATGTCTATATCATTACGTTTCTAATAGTTTCAACACTGTCAATTCAACACCTGGGCCTGGATTTTCTACAAATACAATAAACACAGAAGCATGACCCATCTCTAGAAAGCAAACAGGATGGTTTGCTTTTTCCTCAAGTTATTAACAAGGAAAAAGACCAGGAGAGACATGGTCATGTTGAGAAAAGCTGGGAATTTCCACTCACGCATACTGTAAACAAAATGGTACATGAAACAACACAGCATATTTTCCTCCTCAGTAGCAAAATCAAGCACTTTAGCTACCCAGTCTGGGTTGTGAGCTTCACTCCAAAGATCTGAATGCTCAATGCCCTCAGTCCTTGCAAAGACTTCACTCAAAATTAATGGAGACAGAAGAGCTTCTACAGATACATGAGTTTTCCTGGTGATTTTACCACAGACATTAAATTCAGACCACCTTGTTCTTTCCTCTAAAATAAAGAGGCCAAGGATTGGTGTTGCTTCTAAAATGAACTAATACTGCTATCACCATCAAGGCTGCACACACATTGTCCTATAACATGCTGTAGAAAGAGCAACCTCATGTAAATTAAACATCCTTTAAAGGTTTTGGTAACAATACATAATTCTAATCATTGATCGCTCTAACAGCCACAACTCTGAAAATTATGAACGCACCAGAGAAGCAAACATCCAGGAGAAAAACAAAAACAAAAACACAGAAAGCAACACCCTTCATTTTGGAACATAGTGCTTTTTCATAAACAAGGCTAAACCTCAAAACCAGACCTGAAACTGTGACAGTTTTTCAGATAAGGTCTTACCAATTTTGACTGACAGGTTTGTTAAGTTGTATGCGAATGGTCATAATGATATTACTTTCTGAATGCAAGATGGCCTTGGCTTTGTTGAAGTGGTAACAAAAGCTTATGTTCTGAGGGCATCTAACCATGATTGTAACTATCCTAGGTTGGTTGTACTTACCTCAGAGTCCAAACAGGTTTTTATCTGAAGTTAATTCGTTAACCATAACATGATAGTAATACTTACTCCAACTCACTACAATCACAAAACAATAGCGTTCTTCTCTAAAACGGATTTGAAAACAAGACACTGTTTTACTATCAGGCTGCTACATGGTAGTACAGAAGTCACAAAGGATGTTTCCCATGCTCTGCAATTCAACAACCACACATCCCCTTGCATTTCACTGACCAAGGTCCGAACAGGACCCTACAAAAGAAAAGCAGCAGGGGGAAGCCCTGCCAAGCACACACTGGAGACCACCTGCAGAGTAGCCACAGCAGAGCAACTGAGGTTCATAAAGCACACTTGCTTCCTGCTGCATGAGTAAGTGGATGCTAGCTAAAGTACATAATTATTTATGTGCTGCTATCCATCACCAGGATTAATCCAGGCACTTGGCTCTGCAATTAGCTTCTCATCACTCATTTTGAGGCTACTTTACCACAACCACAGCCAACCTGTCTTCATAGAGGAGAGAAAACAGCTATCTCCTAGATAACATGCAGCATGATGTATTCCTCCAGTTATACTCTGAAGTATTACTTTTACTTCACCACAGACATCTACAACTTCCCCAAGACTCTAAGTCACCTCCTGTTCGAGGAAACAATCACTTTTCTCCTAGAATTTCTCCATTTTCCCCACTCCAACAACAGTCACAATATTCATGCTACACATAAGAAAACGCTCAGTTTCCAAGCAGTGAGTTTTTCAAACCAACACCAGATAAATGTATATTCTTCTAGGCTTCTGTCTTGCAGGGGTACAAACTGACCCCTGTCAAAGTGCTTTCCACTTGGTTCAAATCTGCCATATCAACCACCTGACACAGTGTGAACGTGACTGTCACGGTGCAAATGTGACTGTCCTCTCTGCATTCCCAAGTCTCTCTGCTGCTTGCAGAGCAGCAATATGCCAGGAAGCAAGTTTATACTTCAGTTCCTTGCTCTACTATCATCAGAAAACAGAAATAAAACCAAAATGAGCTGTGGCAGAAAACAGCAGGCAGATAACCAGTGAAACTGCAATACCTTTGCGGTCTTCTTACCTTTGTTTGATCAAACAAAAATACATCAACAAAGAGTGAAAATAGGAGGAAAGGATGTCAAAAGGCCAGGCAGGTGGGTGACCTGCTTGTTTGAGGAGGATGCTCAATGCTTGAGGTCAACTTGTTAACAGAAAACTGCAAAATATGAGTTCTGATCAAAAAGAAAACGATACAACACAGATCCCTTTGCCCTTCCAACAGCTCTTATTATTCAGTTAAATCTTTTCTGCTAATAATACGCCTGCTTTGATGTAGAGACATTTACCAGAGTACCGAGCTGCGGGCAGGATTCACTGCTCACTGCACCCACTGCTTCTAACACAGCACTGCTTTCCCATAAGCCCTTCCAACCTGCAATCTTGCTGATATACTTCCCTCCTTTCCAGTGTTGCTCATGGAGGTACTCCAAAATCAGCACTGCTAATTTGAGAATGAAGCAGCCTTGCCCTCCAGACATACTATTTTACAAACTTTACCCAAATTTTAAAACAAAACATGAGGAACTTCGTAATGTACAGCACTTTATTTAGGGAGTATAAATGGAAGAGAACTGGAATTTCAGTTGACAGTTTTACAAACTCTATCTACAGAAACTCACTTTGAGGAATAGTAGCATGAACATTTCTAGTATGTCTGTTACCAATATCCATTTCCCTTTAACGAAACCTTTGATTTAGAATAGTCCAAGGGACAGAACTCAGATCCAAGATGACGACTCTGTGCTCCAAGAACATGCTGAATGTGCTCATTTTTACAAGTCACCTTATTATCCATAATTCATCTGCAGGTCCAAGTGTGCTTCCACAGAAGCTCAGATCAGCCAGGACCAGGAATGGTCACCAGACGCTACCTTCACCAGTCACGAAAACACTGTAAATTAAAGCAGCTGGACTCAACCAAATGTGAGCAAGATGTTACAGTGATTTAAAGTCAGGAGGGGGCTCACAGTTACACAGATGCTCTCTGCACTAGCAGACACACACCTCTGTAACTTGCAATACATGGATTATGCTACACACAGCAGCACCTGCAACAGTTTCTATAAATACCTTTCTTACAAAGCCTGGCTAAAGTAGGTTAGGCTTTGAGTGCAAGAAACTGAGATCAGATTAAGATTAGTTCCCTCAGACTAGAAACTCCTTCAGCAAAGTCCTAAGAATGAAGACTCTGAAATCCCTGAAATCCAGCGTTAACCTGAAGCATTTATTATCCCTGATGCTAATCTGCAAGGAAATATCACCCATATGAATAGCCATAAACAAAGTTAAAATATACTTGAGCCTTGGGAGCAGACCAGCTGTCTTAAAAGAGTTTAAAACAGTTCCTGGACAAGTGTATCATGCTGAACTTAACAGAACACCCTTACACATGTGCACCACTGTGCAGAGCAGTGCTGAGCCTAGCTGTGACAGGCAGGCAGTTCTGTGCCCAAAGAGAATGGAACAGTAATGAGAGAAGTCACCTTTCCACCGAAAATGGAGTTCAGGCAACTTTAAGCTAGAAAGCATTAACATACCACTCAACAACAGCCCAATGCCAAGGCAAACGAAACACTGACAGAGAACTTCAAAGGTGCACTTGTTACATGCAACTTCACTTGGCCAGCAGGTGCAGATGGAGCACACACCTGCAAAAACCGGGCAGCTCTCAAAGATGTGCTTTGCTTCTGTGACAAATACAGCAAAATTACCATGCTACCTGTGTTTGATGCAATGTTGTGTTTCCTCCTGCTGCAGAAACATCCTGTAAGGACCATACCCAAGTGGCTGCCAGAAGGAAATTGTGACACTGCCCTGGAGAATTTATTGTGAGGCACATGGAGACCTTCCTGATGTAAAACGGTAATTCATTATGCGAAGGGATGTGCCAGGTGTATTTTTATAATAAAACAGGACAACAATTTATAAAATATACTGTGAGGAGGATCAGTGAGGCTGACTTTTGTCTTTTTAATTTTAGGAGCACGCACTTAAGACTAAAAGCAAGGGAAAAAAAACTGCCCTTGAGGCCTCTGTTTAAGGTCAATGGAAAGGATTTCGTTTCTTTGGATAAAGCATGTTTCCACCATCCCTCTGGTTCCCTTATGCCAGAAAAGTGGTAATGTCAATCACAGTCGCATCCCACTGGCTGTTATTCACCTCGGCACAGCACGAAGCCCCTCTGGGCTGAGTGGCTGACACCAGGAGAATGGGGGCTTTTCCATTTGAAGGCATGGTTATCCCAGGGGGAGGAGCTGATTCTGCTCACCTCAGGCCTATCATATCAGGGTTTTCAATTTGAAAGACTAGAGACCACAACTGGATCTTGCTGGAAACAATAAACACCAGATGTTAGCACGCACTAATTTGCTGCTGCCCTAGCAAAGAAAGCCCTTGGCTATCAGGCACCTCCTGACACCCAGCTTTGGATTTAGGATGTGTAATTGCAGATAACTCTTAACACAAAAGAGGACAACAGGGTAGTGACTCACTGATGCTTCAGGTGGGATTAGCAGAGCAAATCTGGCTAAAATAAGTAAAATGTTCCCTAAGAAGCCAACAAGAATGAGCAAAGCTTCCACCTGTATGTCTCTTAGATGCCTCTTGCTTTTCCCAAGGGCTAGTTCCAGCCCCTCACCGACAGGGTACCACAGGTTACCCTCAGGAGGAAGCAAGCCATGACAGGTACATCAAGTAGATTTAAGGAGCTGACCCTTTCTGAAAACATGGTACCAACTGCAAGTTGTTTTTTTTTGGTTTTTTTTTTAAAACACGTTTATCAATCTGCATTCATAGAACCACAGAACACTCCAAGCTGGAAGGTACCCATAAGGAGCACTGTGTCCAACCCTTGGCCCCACACAGCACTACCCAAAACCCAAACCCTACGTATGAGACAGGTGTCCCAGCACTCCCTGAGCACTGACCTTACAGTTGTGCCCACTGCTCTCTGGGGCAGACTCTCTCCCTGACCCCCGCAGCACTCCCCTGACACAGCCCCATGCCACTCCATCAGACCCTGTCGCTGTCCCCAGAACTCAGTGCTGCCTCTCACAAAGAAACTGCAGGCCACTGCATTGCAAAAGATTTTGCAGCATTGCACTGGGAAAGATTTTGGTCAGTACCTTAAAACCAAAAATCATTTTTGCTTAGTTCTGTTGAATCACAATGGAACACTGAGCAACTGCTAAACAACAAACTGAAATGCAAATCTACAAATATTATGGAAGTTTTTAGTCATCCTTGAAAGTACTTTATTATCATTAACTCCTTCAAATAACTTTTACACAGTTACACTCAAGTCAATTTTCTGCTAAGCTTCAAACAATGGTACCTATAGGCAGATACAGATCTATTTCCATACCTCTCCAACCTGCAATTTCAGAAAAAGATATGCCTTCATTCAAAAAGTAAGAGCTAGACCCAAAGAGCATTTCCCTGGTCTGACTGGCCCCTCATGTGAGCCCCCATTTGCTCACAAGCTGTCTTCACAAGACAGTAGGTTTCTGATGCTGGGAGGGAAGCGTGCTATGCAGCACTGCAGCTTTCCTCCAGAAAGCACTCCCCATGGCCATGACTCCTTTACAGTTCTCCTCAGAGAACACAGTACTTAGATTTTCCATCACTGATTTCTTGATAAGCAAAGGAAAATTCACACAGCAGGAGGAAAAGGAAAAAAAAAAAAACAAAAACAAATAATGGTCTATTTTCCACTGAAATTACTTTGTTGAACCCCTTCTTCATGCCTAAATCCAGTAGAAACTGCCAACTACACCTATAACTCTAGTTATTTCTCAGCACTAAAATAACTCACACCTGACAGGCACACAGAGGCCTTACTAAGCACAGCCAAGCTGCCCTACAATCACCAGCTCTTGGTTTCAGATTTCTAACGGGGAAAAGAAAAAAAAAAAACATGCCACCCTTGCATGCTCATTAAAAATAAATAAATATATTGAGATTTATGCTGTCTTCTGAAACCTGCAATATCAATTAGTAATGCTGTAGTATATTAATGTGGGAGCAGCCTCCTTGCTTTCACTGCTGAGAAACGAAGGAAAACGTCACACATTGCAGCAGAAGTCTTCAATTTTGTTAGCAAAGATAATACACATGGAACATGACAACGCTGAAAGTTCTTAAGTAGGATCTGAACAGCAACACAGAACCAAATCTGGTGCAAACCAGAATTTCTGCAACAGTCAACTCTATACAACATCACATAATCTTCCGGAGCTGTTAGCAATACAGAACACAACTCTAAGCAGAGAACTCAGACCCTGTTACCTGGGAGAGGATGGAACTAACAGAACAGATCAATTCAGATCAGTAGCTCACATGGGGTATTTTTCAGAATCGTAACGAAAGCAAAAACTGCAGAAAGTAAAAATTATGAAGAAACTAAGTGCTGCATTTACCTGTAACATAGAAAGCTGAAGATTTTGTAGTTTTCCCTTCTTATGGGCTTCTAGATGAGTAGAATCCCAGCATTTCTAGCTCCAAGGAAATGGAACATCTAAAGACTTCAGCTCCAGCACACAAATTGCAGTCCATAGGTATAGCTTCAGTTTCCTTCTACATCCACCATCTCAATCAACACATTCTGCTCCCCAGCTAGCCCATACGTGAAGGAGGACACATTAACCAACTCCTTCCCATGTACATGAGGAATAAACAGTATTTCTATTGCCTTACAAAGATGCCTTGCAGATACTGTTCATTTAGTTTCCTGAACCTGGGGTTTACCTCACCATGGTCAGCACTAATGTCACACAGCGAGAAGACCTGACCTCGGGAAAACAAAGAATCAGCACAGCACAGTCTTCAGTCTCTACATACCTGCGTCGACACCAGAAGCACCGCCTTACTTTTTCCCCTGCAGGTGCTCAATTCCAACTCCACAGCCTGCTATACCCACCACCTCCACTGTCAGCTGCCCTCAATAAAAGTCAGCACAGAAAAGAATGAAAGGAGCAATGCTACCTCCTTCACAGCACCATTTGTCATTCACCCTGGAACCAGAGCATTAAATCAGACATGTAACATGCAGGGCTGTAACCCGCAAAAAACAGCTCCATGTGCAAGAAACTCCGCCTTGCCTTCTTCTGAGGCCACTATTTCTTATTTCTTCTCCCTTTGCACTTCCCTGGTGGTGAGTACATAGGGATCAAAAGGCCTTGAAATCTCACTGCTACAGAAGGAGCTTTGCAAGAACATGGAAACATACCAAATGTAATTAATCAAAGCCTATGCAGCCATCATCTCCCAGACTGTCCTACTGGGGAGATGATAATAGAAACCCTGGAGAGCACATTTCTGGGCACAGTAGAAGTTTATCAGTACCCAAAGCTCCCAGTTGCTTACAAGATGCAAAGGTTCAGCATCCTTGGAAAAACAGGAAAGTTCTGAAGCATAGGTTACACATTACGCCATTGCTCAGCTGATAATTTCAGAACACCCCCAAATAGCTTCCCTTTCCCATAGAGAAACTCTCTGTAGACTCTACATTTTATAAACACAGTCTGGGGAACGTGAGCCACGGCCATCCTGTTGAATTTTTGATTTCTGAATCTTTGACATCCCACATATGTGAATTACACCAGTGTGGGTCAAGAAATGGAAATGCAGATCCAGCCCCTGCTACTTTTGTTACTCTTTTCAACAACTATGAGAAACACCCAGCAGTCAGAAGTAATACCTACTGGTAGCAAAACAGAAGACAAGTAAATTCCAGCCACCCCCCTCCTACAGACTTTTTGTCCTCCCAGGGCTCAAGGATGTAGATACAGACACTGAATGAGTGGTGTCCAAAACTACAGCAAATAATTCAAATTCTTCACTTATGAATAAAATCATAGTCTTTCAATTTCCATAAGGGTTCCTTGCCACATGAAGTTTCGGACTACATTTCCTAAATCTCAGATTACTCTTAGAAGAAGCATGGCACCTGCAGGAGACAGGGAACTGCCTCCCAGTGGTGTCCATAACACAGCATGGCAGCAGGCACTATGGGGCACAGAGGCCCACTTGCAACTACAAAGTCCTGAAACTTCTCTTTCTTCCACAGCGAAGTTCTCAGCTCTTAGATTTACACTGAGCCATCAACAGGCTGCTCTGGTTGCTCCAGATACCAAGGAACTGATCACAGAATCAAAGAGCCATTTGGACTGAAAAAGACCTTCAAGAACATCAGGCCCAAACAGATCATGGTAAAAGCCAGGCCCCAGAATTATTAAACCAGTACTGGTAACTGCCACCAACCTGGGGCAGAGTTCAGTGAGCAAGGATGCTCACACAGCTAGAGGTGACTCATCCAAAGGCAGATTAAAGAGCTAAATCTGTCTGTAACCTGTTGCAGGAAGAATAAATCTAATAGTCTACAAACACATGAACTGTGCAAAAAGGAAAAAGGGAGCTGGTACAGAGAAATCACCAATAACAATGGCAGACGGGAAAATCCTTCTGGCTTAAAATGCACTGTGCAACCTGACATGATGAAGTGAAACCTTAGAAATGGAAAGCCTTACAGACACCTTCACCACAGCACAGTGTTCTTCCATCAGACAGAACACCAGACAGTGTTGCAGTGAAGGGACCTTTAAGGATGCATGCAAACATGCATGAGAATTTAAAGGTACTCCAGCCTACCAAACATTGTGTCATTCCGTAATGCCCTTGCTTGGCACACAGGACAGTCTCAGTGCCTCTGCGGACACCCTCATTCCTTCAGAAACAGCCACAAGAAAATTTGGACATGCTCTAACCATGACAAAGCAGGAAACTGGACAACTTGCATGCTTGAAGATCGTTCTTAGGTAACGTGCTACTTCACATTTAAGCCCCAGGTGCTCCTTAAAGTGCACTTTGTATCAAACATGATAAAAGTTCAGAAACAGCACTCAGAGCACAAAGTGACACGTAGGAGGTTGACTGGTTATCAGAACAAAACCAGAGAAAGCAGCTGACATGAAACCACACAAAAGCACAGGTCTCGCTGCCAAGAAGTGCAGTGGCCCCCACTTCACACATGCCATCTCACATCACACCATCGTTACAGAAATTCTGCACAGCAGCCAATGCAGTAGAACAGCAAGCCTGCAAGAACGTACTCTGTTGTGGCATCCCTTTAATGTCACATTAACTCCACAGTGTCTTAACAAGAGAAATAAAATTATGGTGAGAAGCAATTGTAATACTTAAGTCTTGGAAACACATTTTAAAGAGTTTTGACAGTTGCAACATCTGAAAAAAGGAAGAAAAAAGACCAAAACAATGCAAAAGAAAGAACAGGCCCTGACCATTTCCTCTCCTCTTGCAGCAAGCAGTGTTTTTCTTTCAGCACACAAAGTTATCAGCAAACAACAAATGGGAAAGAAGCCGCCCTGAGCAGCGTGCAGGCCCGGCCCAGTGGCAGTGCAAGGAAGCAGAGCTGCTGGGCCAGGCCCTCCAGACACAGTAGCCCAGGGAGGCAGCAAAACCACAACGTCCCACTGCAGCTGTGGGAAGCTGATCCGCTGTAACCTTTCCCCCTGGTTCAGTGCTTTATTAATAAAATGACACTTCACTGCCTTGATCTCTCCAAGGCAGCTCAACAGAAAAATCAATAGAACTCCTGCCTCACCCAACAGCATGCAGTTGAAGAGAAATAAAACAACAGTTCCTGTCATTCTCACTAAGAGCTGGAAAATACAGTCTAAAAATTCATCTATAGAACAGAAAGCCAAAGTAGGCTAGAGGACTCACAAACACGTGAACTGTTTTCATTACAATCTCTTTAGAAAAATAAATGTGACATGTATACATAATGTGCACAAAGTCAGCTAATGCTCCTAACACTTCAGCTTTAAGAAAAGAATACAATTACAAAATACCTTAGGGGATAATTCAGGTGATCAAACTGTCACTACATATCAGTCAACAGTACTGCAAAGGAAAACACTCTATGTCAAAACCTGTCATTGCTGTGATCAATTTCTGGCACAAGGAAGCCCTGTACTTTCCTTGTCAGGAGAATTTTCCCAATCTTGTACCTTCCTAATAGCTGACTCCTTACTTCACTCATCCCAAATCGAAAAAAGGAAACCAGTCACCATCACCGCAGCTCTGTGCCACCTCTTCGGGCTGGCACCCACTGCCCACATTGCTGCTCCTGCTCCAGCAGCAACACCAGTAAGACCAGTAAAGATCACCTAGGATGCACAACAGGGGTTACCTCTGCAGAACCACACCTCTTCGGGAAGCAGAACTCTGCAGGCTGCAGGTGGGAAGGTATCCCACATTGCTCCTGCTGCCCTCTGCCCAGCGCAGCCCAAGTGCACTGCACTTCCCAGGCAGTCCTCAGCAACAAAGTACCCATGTACCACACGCATCCAACTCCACGAATCCAACCTCTCTCTTACACACTTTCACCATTTATGAGAACAGCAGGGCTCAGACAGTGAAGCACTACTGTGCTCACAATGCTCACAGCCTCCCAGCTCTGACCTACCTGCACTCAGATCTCCCAGCTCACAGTTCAGCAAAGCCATCTAACAGAGGTGTTCAAATCTGGGTGCGTGGCTGCAGGGAGCTCCTGGCACCACCTCTGTACAACCCATTCCCAGGGCATGGCTGCAACACGCACTACCATCAGACAAGCAGCACTATCAGCACTTCAGTAGCTGGGAACATGAATAAATTTACACCTCAAAGAAAAGTGAAATCAGAAATCCACAGACACATGAGAAGGTTTTGTCACCTGCTGTCCTCAAGCCCACACCTGCAACCCCACGCAGAGACAAGATGAGCTGCATGGCCTCCTCCTGCCTGCGGAGCAACCACTCACATGTTCTCCTATGCCTTTGGGTCATCAATGCATTCAGTAAACATACTGATCAAAAAGAATTAGCTGCTGTTTTGTGCTTGTCATATTGAAGCCTCAGAGGTCATCCACTCCTGCAATGGGCAAATGACAAACTCCCTTCCCTGCAAAAGCTATTGCCGTCAAATGCTGCAAAATCTCATTATTCCACAAAAGCTTCTGATGACAAAGCCTTTTTTTTTTTTTTCATCTCAGAAATGGCATTTTTCATTTTATTCCAGATTTCAACTGCCACAACAAGCAAGGGCTGCCCATTGCTGACAACAGATCCCAGCTCCAGATGAAAGGCACTGCTGTGGAAATAACTAAAACACTGCAGAAGCATTTACAGTGTTTTTAATGTGACAAACAACTGGGAATTTGTAAAAGACTGAATACAAAAGCAAGACATTGTTCTAAATAAATTTTAATCAACTTCATTAAACAGACAAGTTTCATCTGAAATGTTGCATGTCAGCAGCTGCCAGCAGCAAACCGCACCGCAGCTCCGCCTCACCTGCACAGCCGTTAACCACTGTGTGCAGCTCAGCAGGCAACTGCTCCTCTTGGGTGCCTGATTTTTCCCATCTCCTTCCACATTTCAGTAGTTGTCCTCTTAGACATTCACCAGAAAAAGTCTAGAAGTTTAATTCTGATTCTGCCACACAGGCCTGATTTGCAAAATGGATTTGTATGTTCCGTACTAACAGAAAACCAATGAAGGATAAAGGTGTACTCCAACCGCGTCTTAGTGGAGCAATTCCAACACGTGAGCTCACTCCACTCCGTAGCATGGGAGCAAATGTCCTCAGTTTTTCTAACACAAAGTGTTGGTCTGCACAAGCTATGGACAGATGCTTCAGGAGAAATCAGTCTTAACAGTGGTCACAAAGTACACTGAGATGAAGCCCAAAGGCACCAACTAGTCAAAAATGAATAATTCTCCCTGTAGCTGTAACAAATATGCATGTCAAGCACAAATGAAAAAAAAAATCTGAATGCAAATTCAAAGAAACACACAGTCAACGAATTTCTACAATTCAGGATAAGAAGAGACTTGGTTTCTAGCAAAGCTAAAACCTTATTGCTTACTTTGATGGCATGACAGAGCAACACAAAACATAAGGCAATGACAAAGAATGGAAACATTGATTGTGCAGAGCTTCCATTAGTCACCCCAGACCAGCACTGCGGGGCTTGTCCCTTCCCTGCCTTTGGAAGCCCCTCATGAAGAGAGGGGCAGACAGAAAGCTCACGGGAGGCAGGACAGATGCTGGTTCTTGAGACAGCAATTTGAGGTGTTCACATGTCAGGTTATACTCTTCACCCCCATGTGAAGGTATCTAAGTCAGGTGTTGGATCAGAGCAAGTTTTAATGAGTACAAATTCAACAGCCGAACCCCACCTAGCTTGTATTTCAGCAATTTAGCAGGCAGCACGTTTCCAGCACTCCACACACCATTCATTCAGCTGCGTGCTTCTAGTGTTGCTCTCCTGTTACAGGAAAAGCAGTACAGCAATGAACAATCTCTTAAATGGCTTAACTTTGCTTTGTTTTAGCAGCAGTGTGAAAAATGGAAGCTCTCTTAGGAGTAGGACTGCCATAGTTGGTTAGTTGGAATAGAAAGTGGACACATTCCCAGTACCAAGATTGATATAAAAAAGCAGGATAATACTATAAAAATGTGTAGCTTACTTTGTGCTTTTTCACAGAAGTTTATCTGAAAGCCTAAAGCAAAAGAGACAAGTTCTTATTCATTTACTGCAAGTCAAAGAAGCGCGTCGCTTAAGAATCATTTTTGTTTCAAAATTCATTAATTAACTCTAAAATCACACATAAAACATGTTTATTAGAATAACAGACCGTGTTCTTTGATTGTAAAGCAACCCCATCATTTCAGGATTCATCATTTCATAAACCAGTCTCAAGAGCCCAGAGATGGGTTTATTTCAAGTAGCTTTAGTTTCCTTCAGGTGTTAATAAAATTCAAACAGTAACTACTGGGGGATCATTTTAAGGAAACTGCTTGAAAAGAACTATCATGAGAGTGCAGTGGTAAAACATAACATTCTTGAAAACTAAAGAGGCTGTTTTTTCTCCCAAAAGCCAAGGTGTTCCTCAATGCTGCTCAGTGATACCTGAGCATGTACAGTCTGGCTGGCTGCACAGGCAATCACGTTTTAGAGCTGGCACGGCCATGCTGCAACTCCTCTGCTCCCCTTACACAGACAACCCAGCAATGTCTGCAGGAGCCACCTGTGATCCAGCAGGCACCAACACACATGCATGCCATCTCTGGAAGCTGCCAGCTGCCATTTAAGACCATTTTACCTCTAAAGCTAACAAATTAAGGACAGGAATTCAAGAGCTGCTCAAAGGAGACCTGGACATGATGCCAGCGATGGGCACTGCAGCAACACAACAAGCACCAGGCCAGAGCCTGCTGGACACTGGAGCAACGGCATAGGCCTGCCCCATGGTGGGCCCCACACACCCTGCCAGCAGCAGCACTGCTCCACCCAGCCCTCACCAGCACTGCTGGCCTAGCACATGGAAAGAGACCTTCTTCTATGGCATTTGCAATGTCTCAATCAGCCCCTGCAGCCTGTTCTACAACAATCACAGAATGATTTAGGTTGGAAAAGACCTCAAAAGATCATCGACTCCAACCGTTAACCCAGCACTGCCATGTCCACCACTAAACCATGTTCTTAACCACCACATCTGCACACTGTTTAAATATCTCCGGGAATGGTGACTCAACTACTCCCCTGGGCATCCTGTTCTTTAAAAAGAGCATGGTCATCAGGTCAAGGGAGATGATCCTCCCCCTCTACTCTGCCTTGGTGAGGCCTCACCTGGAGTACTGNTGAGGTCACTGTAGAGAGCAATAACGTCTCCCCTGAGTCTCCTTGAAACCCCACCTCCCCCATAAGACTGATTCTCTTGGCCCTTCACCAGCTTCATTGCCCTCCTTATGACACACTCCAGAAGCTCATTGTCTTTCTTGTAGTGGGGGGCTCAAAACCAAACACAGTACTCAAGGTGAAGCCTTACCATAGGCATATACAAAGGGCAATCATTTCCCTGCTCCTACTGGCCACACTANAGGGAGGTAATGGGATGAGGCCAGACTCTTCTCAGCAGTGCATGGCAATAGGATGAGGTGAAATGGCCACAAACTGAAGCACAGGAAGTTCTGCACAAATGTGTGTGGGAACTTCTTCACAGCGCAGTGACGGAGCACTGGCACAGGCTGCCCAGGGGGGTTGTGGAGTCTCCTTCTCTGGAGATATTCAAGACCCGCCTGGACACCTGCCTGTGTGACCTGGGCTGGGGAGCAGCTCTGGCAGGGAGGTTGGACTCGATGATCTCTATAGGTCCCTTCCAACCCCTACAATTCTGTGATTCTGCTCTTCATAACTCTCTGTGATTAAATGATTCCTAATATCCAACCTAAACCTTCCCAGCACAACTTGAGGCCATTTCCTTTTGCCCTGCTGCTTGTTAATTAGGAAAAGAAACTGATCCCACCCCACCACAAACTCCTTTGAGGTCACTGTAGAGAGCAATAACGTCTCCCCTGAGTCTCCTTGAAACCCCACCTCCCCCATAAGACTGATTCTCTTGGCCCTTCACCAGCTTCATTGCCCTCCTTATGACACACTCCAGAAGCTCATTGTCTTTCTTGTAGTGGGGGGCTCAAAACCAAACACAGTACTCAAGGTGAAGCCTTACCATAGGCATATACAAAGGGCAATCATTTCCCTGCTCCTACTGGCCACACTATTGCCAAGAAAAGCCAGGACGCCACTGGCCTTCTTTTCTGCCAGGTAGCTTTCCAGCCACTCTTCCCTCAGCCTGTAGGGTTGCATGATGTTACGTCACAAGTGCAGGACCCAGCACTTCACCTTGTTAACTTCATACAGCTGGCCTCAGCCCATGAATGCAGCCTATCTAGATGCCTCTGTAGAGTCTGCAGAGCATTCCCACCTTCAGAAGATCAACACCTGCGCCTAACTTGGTGTCATCTTCAATGCATCATGGCATGTTTACACAATACATTTCTGCTGTCACCTGCAGACTTCACTGTGATCCCTCCCATAACTGATGTCCCCTTCACCAGCAGCCCCAACAACAACTTCCTGAATAAGAATTCATTGGTTTTAATCATTTTTCTCTCTAATAGCACGCAAAATCTTAAAAATAACCAAAGAGCAATGAAAGTAGAGCAGCAATATGTTCAGAGGGCAAGAAGAGAACAAGAACAGTAATTAAAAATACCCACTTAAGTCTGCTAATGCTTATTTTAAAACTCTGAAATTAAATAAATAACAATAAAACAAGTGCATCAGTCAAAATTTAAAAAATGCTTCAGCCAGCCACCTGGCTGGAGGATAACATCAAAATCTTAAAGGGGGAATGGAAATGAAAAAACAGGATTTTGTTCCACAAGAGAAGTTCCTTCTCCTCCCTACAAAAGGGACTCAGCTTGTCAGTTCGCTATTGTGACTTAAAATTTCTTCCCATTCCCCTGGCTCAGCCCTGTACCTCTGCTTTACTCAGTGTTTGTTTCTCAGTTCCCGGCTGAAGGACAGGCATGCATGCTGCCAAGCTGTTAGCTGCACTATGGCTGTTAAAACAGATAGTCTGATTATATTTTCATGTTCAGAAATCAGTAATGCCACTTTAATCTACTGCTTGTTTTCTTTCAGATCATTCCTTTATTTTCCTTTTAGCCATGTTCTTATAAGCTGCCATGCCAGACATGATTCTTTTGAGCGTTATACAAGTACTGTTTTGTTGTTTTTTTTTTTAAAGGTCTCTCAACTAGGGGAAGAAACAAAGCTTTGTTGTTGAAGAAATGAGCACCACAGCATTAAAAAAAAAAAATTCCTCAAGCCCTTTGGCTTTTGAAAACACTTGGAAAAAAGTTTCACCCCTGTGCAGAGGGCAGGCAGGTCTTCAGCACGGAAGGAGCCTGGGAGTCTGCCCAGCTAATCCCCACGGTCTCGCACTGGGTAACAGAAGACTGCAGCAAAAATACCAGCCAGTAGCCCCAACACAGATCCAGCTGTCTTCCCTTGTCCTTATCCCCATTAACTCCTTCTCACTCAAAGGTCCTTAAAAAAGGCAATCACTCATCAGTTCTGCATACAAAACTTGAGTGTCATACAGTAAATTAAAGTATCCCCCTAGCTGCGAAATTTCTTCCAAGGACGTCAGAGCAGTACAAAGAAAACAATTTCCAACCCTCCCAGCCATCTGAGTGCAACCAACAGCCAGAGGCAACACTGCTCATCCCCTGCCCCAAGTCTTCACCCAGAGAAAACTGACCTGCAACACGTGGTTTGAGACTGAGGTTTCTCAACTACAGCAGGACTCTCAACTTCTGCTGTTTATCCCCAGCCCAGAATCAGGGACGTTGTGCTCATCTGTGTTCAGTGCTGATCCAAACCCAGCACCAGCACAGCCTCATTCTGCTGCTGCTGCGGCTGTGGCTCTCAGTGCAGCCCTGAAGAAGAACAGCACAGCAGCTGCAGGCACCGCCCTGTACCCAGCCTCGGTCCTGTTATGTGAAAGGCTGCAGGAAAACTACGACAAAATAAATTCCAAACTCACTGCAAAAAAAATTTCTAACACTGAGAACAGATAATCTGTTTCCTAGAAAGGGTGGCAGAGGTTGGTTCCTTCAGTTCAGCCAAAGGCATGCCAGGATAGGAACGCTGAACCACATCCACGTACAAGGCACTAAGAAAGGAGTAGCAGCACCTATGTTGAAAACTACAGATGAGAGAAGATCAACAGTTACAAAGTTGTCAAGAAAGCAACATGGTCTGGTCACTGAAACAACGTTTCTACCTACTGACCGAAATCTTCCAGTCGATCACTGGGAACCAGAGCAGAATAGGGTATGTAAACTGCTTTAAAGAGGAATCTGATGTGCTTACAAGGAGTTTGTTGCAGAAAGGCATCGTTACTGGCGACAAAACACTAAACTTGTGGTGGGATCTCTGGGCTGTATGGGACAGGTTACTGTGCCAGCCTGGCAGCATGTGTGCGCAGGGAAGAGCTGGGAAGGAACGTTCCCACTGCATTCCCATTCTGAGACTTTATTTATTTTTTTCTAAGAGAGATTTCCAAGGGCTTTTTCTTTCTTTCAGTCCTAACATGGAGCATAACCTCAAAATTATAAACAGATAAAACAACCACCACATTTGGGACTGGGGAGCTTTTCTTCTAGAGTATATTCATTTCTTCACTGCTCTGAAGCACTAAGTAAAATTACTTCATAAGATCACTGCAGGTTTTCTTCATAACTCCCATTCATGTAAGATCCAGAGCAGTGGGAGCAGACTCTTTCAGCAGACACTGCAGTGGCAACTTTTGGATTTTAACAACAGGTACATATCTGGCAGAAAGCATAGCCACAAGACTGCTACAGATGAAAAAATCCTGCATCCCACGGTTTGGTTTGGGTCTCAAATACTCAGGACACACCAGCACAGGGTTACTTGGGAGAATAGGAGTGCTGGGCAGACAGACACTCACTGCCAAAGAAGTCAGTATTAAATCACACTTCAACAAGAAACCCAACAAAAACCTTCCCAGAAAGCTTGTGTTTACTCAGTCAAAATAACACCATGGTCAAGCAGCTCCTAGAGCCCATCTCCGTGCTGAGAGCAGCACTGAGTCCTGGGATCTCGCAGGAAGCAGCTCAAACCCTTGGCAAGTCAATGATGAAGCAGGGTTCTTGCTGCCACTTCTGATATGGGCTCACATTCAAGTCAGTTGTGACTGAGACCTGTCTATATTAAAGCAAATGACCAGCCCCAGAAATATTTAATGTTTTCCCTGAAATACAACCTGTGTTCACACATTCTTTTATCTACAGTGTATTTTCATAGGGCAGGAAAAAAGCTGCCATAGTCACAAATCAAATGCCAAATCATGTCCCTCCAGTGCAAGGGTATGGTCAGATACACCACTGCTTCTCAATCTTCATGCCTGCTGCAAAGTTCTTTCTGATTGCTCAGCTCTGGACAACAGCCACTCTGTCTCTCTGCCCCAGGCTTCCAGTCTTGACCAGTTTCACAAAGTGGTTCTGATCATCCTCTTACTCCATCTTCCCCTCCTTCCTGCTTTCCCTCCACCCAAGTTTCCATGTGGGACGTAAGGAAAGACGTAGACACCAAAGGTAGGGCAAGGTTCCCAACTACTTGGCATGAGACCAGGTCCTGCACTGACACTGCTCCACAGAGGAAGCAGTCTTTACAGGAAAACTCGGACATGGTCCCATCGCTCCCCAGAAGGGATTTCCAAATGCAATGCTTTTATCTTATTCCATAGCCCCTCCCAGGTCAAAGAAACACAGACGTGTTTTTAAAGGAAACTGTTTTATCTTTGTCCACAAACCTCTCCAAAGTACAAACACTTTGCTCTCTGGTCCGAAAGCAAAGTGATGTCTAATTCAGTTCAGAGAACTATTTCAGAGAATCAGGTCCAAAGCAAACCATAAAACTCTTTTGGTCTACAGAAAAAAAGTCTGGACAAAATATGATAAAAAGATTGATTCCCTTTCAGCTCAGCTGTGCCTGCTCCCAACAGCTGTCCTCCTTCAGCCAAAGGGTATCTCCTGAAGCATCTCAGGAAGATCAGATAAATTATTCAAAACACAGACAAATTCCTGGCACTTGGACTCTGTTCACTCCATGATAAGTGCAAGTTGACTGCTTCTTGAAGGGCTCACTCTGCCCCCAGGAAAGGGCACATACAAAGGCTTCCATTTGGAGAAGAGAATATCACTCTAACAGCTAATAAATATGCAATTTGTGCAATACACATATTTCCTGTCTCCCTTGGTGCTCATACAAAAGCAAACATGCTGTACCCTGCTAAGCACAAAGTTACTGCGCATATTCATAAGAACTGCGCCTTATTTCAAAGCAGAACTGGGAGGAAGACTGAGAGCGGAGGCTTGGTAACACCATGCTGTATCTCCTCACTAACAGCAAGAGCATAGTTTGCTCCACTGAGGCCAGGGCCTCAGGAGGCAAGGTCACACGTTTTGGAAGATGCTCTGCGCCATCACATGATGGTCCTGATGCAAATTCTGGTCAATGATGTCTAAGAAGGGAGCAGGCACCCAGCAGGCTGTGCAAAGATTTCTGCAAGGACCTTTACTTAGTTACAGTCCAATCTTCTTTCAAAAGCATTCACAATTGCACACAGAAACTTAAAGAAGTCTATGACATCTGACAAAACCCATGTTTCAACCTTTCAGCTTAACCATAGAGAGACATAAGCACAGCACTGCTGCACGAAGTCCAAAACTCACTCTGATCTAAGAGGCACCTAAGCAGACCATGAAACACATAGCACAGACTGAAGCCTCTCCCCAACACCAATAAGGAGCAGGTAGTAGGGATCCTGATATCCTCTTGCAGATGCCCACAAGACACAGTTCAGGCTAATTTAAAACAGAGCAAAGTGAAAAGTTAAAAGTGAAATCAGACATGCAACCTGCCCAGAATAACAGGTTCCAGATGCAGATGCTCAGGCCAGCCCAACACTTCTACCTGGGCTGTGCCCCATTACTGAGCAGAGCAAGCTTTCAGTTCTATCTCGTTCTTATCATCACTTACAAGTGTATTTGGCTACCAACATTTCTCTCTTTTACGTGCTTTAATACAAAATGGATCCCTCCTGTCCCCTGTGTGCACGAAGTTTACAGCTTTAAACCACATAAATGACTGTCATCCTGCCTCACTGCAGGGTCAGGGCTGCTATCTCTGGTAGGATGGGAGCAGTATGGCCAGGACAGTGCAGGTGCCACTGAGTCTTAACAGGCAGACTGTTGCTAGGGGTGCCCACAGTCACAGGTTCTTAAAACCACTGCCGAGTCACCTTGAACACCTAAGTTCAATTGCCTGCTAAAAGGGCTGAGCCTCAGAATCTTTTTCAAATGCCCTCCAAACAGAAGCACCAACACCACCGAAGACCCACATGCACAGAGGGACAGCCCTGCTCCAGCTGTCCTGGTGTCCAAGCCCAGAAGAGGCACTGTGTTCATGTGAGCTGAACTGCAGAAGTGCAGGTAAAGTGTATCTCTGGGGATTTATCATGAGTTAACTACTGCACATTAATTAATCCAGCTACAGGAACACACTTTTTAAAAAAGGAAGCTTTTTTTTTTTTTTCAGTGACCAACAGGCACTGCATTTACCTACTGCTCACACGTCTCTTCTGGAATATTAAAAAGAGAAAGACCAGGGCCCTGTACAGGGAATGCCAGCAGGCCAAAGCAAGGTACCGTGGGAGTCATGCTGGCAAACTCAACAGCTGCCCAGGGAGACTCCTTGGGTTGTGACAACACTGCCAGCACCTATCACTATAGATCAACTAAAATGATATGAATAAAAATCATCTTAAACATGTAATAAATACTAGACCAGTTTACTTAAAGATGCAGGTGACTGGTACCTCGACAGAGACTGAGCTTCTCTTTGTAGAAGAGATGTTAGAACCAAATCACACAGTATCAGGTTTAACACCTAAAGAAACATTTGTTCTCCTCCCCTAGTCAGACTGTACAACAATAATAATCTATGCTGAGCAGGAAGCCAAGGAAGCACCCATGTCCTGGGAACTATGTGACAACCCCACAATCACAACGAAGATGTTCAGCTCCCACTGCTGCTCAGCACAGCCACCTCCACCTCCCCACAGGGGACGCTGTGGTCTCAGCACACAGACAGAATGCCAACAAAAAAAAAAAGCATGCTAAGGAGGGGTACAACACAGTGTATTTTAAATAAGGTGCATCAGATCTGGGAACACAACCAGCACCATTTGAAAGACAGTCCTTATCAACACACTCTTTGAGAGAGTGCCAGAAGCAGAACATCCATTCAGACATTTTTTTTTAACCTTCTTAATAAACATCACTGTGGTAAAACTTGGATGGACCGCTGCTGCTGACTCCTGCCCACAGGGCAGAGTGTGACACAAACACCCCAAGCAGATTCTCGCACAGTTTTTCCTTCCAGTCTCTACTAGCCGTAGCAGCCACCCTTCCCACCGAGGGAGCAAGCCTCCACAGTATTTTATCAAGCTGAAATCCAACAGATGATGTCTGACTTCAAAAGCAGCAACCATGCCCAACTACATGACACTAACAAGGTGGTTGTGTTTGCCTGATGCATGTATGGCTTGATGTGGTTACACAAGTCTCCCGTAATTAATGTTTCATTCCATACACATAAGGACTATGAATTGATTCAAATTTGGAAATGCCTTCTTAGTAAAGTTAAGCTCAGAGAGTTGGGGGAAGGGGTTTTTTGGTGTTTTTGGGTTGTGTTTTTTTTTTTTTTTTTGCTTCCTCACAGCACTCCTCTCTCCCACCGTATGGTCCTTGTATTGACAGACAGTGGTGTTTCCCACTCTGTCAGTTCCATCAAGTCAGCATAGAGTAACAGACAAATCTCCTACCACCTGACTTAACTAGCATTTTTGGACTGCTCCTTTACTAGGAAAGCAGATATACTGAAAATGTCAGTTGATGACAAATAAACCAAATGGAAAGTTGGAATGTAAAAGCTAATCCTTACCAATACATGCAGAACCACACAAAGGCACACTTAGACACAAGCACACAGACGGGAGGCCAGCCACGGCCTGGCAGAGCTACACCACAGGGATGAGTTTGTGGATACAAACTGAAGTATGCCCATTTGCTCACCAGGCAAAGGTCTTCACCTCCCACAATGAAAGCAAACACTACCAAACTGATATACCCATGTCGATCTGACAAATTTGCAACTGTCAATTTACAACAGCAGCGTATGTTGATGTACCAGTTTTATAATCTCTTTGTGGGCACAGATAAGTACAGTAAACTTTCTATTTTATTCAACCAGTTCCCATTTGCTAAAGATATAATTCACTTTGCCTACACTAGAATAACACGTCATTAATAAACTATATGTTATCTTTCACTGTGTATCACTTACTAAGGACAAGAACTAATCTTCTCTCCTCTTCTTTATCTTATTCTTTTCTATCTTCTTTGTTTTCTAATCTACAGTATCAATGGCATTTTCACTAGTTCTTCAAACATTGCTTCACACCTAACCTGCTACTCACATTACTTTTTGCCTCCTGACCACCTTCTTGTTCCCCAAATTCCATTTTTTGAGGTTCCTTAGCAAATTGCCATGTACAGCGGTACTCACTTACCTCACTTTCTCCACATAGATGGAGAGGTAAGTCCACCCAACAACCTTCCCCTTGCCCACAGGGCCACCATCAGTCCCTGCTTGCACAGACTCATGAGCCCACTCACTGCTGGTGTGGCACTGACCACAAAGCAGAGGTAGTACCCACACTGTGCCCTGGCAGGTCCAGAATCAGACAGGGTCAGCACCAGGGTCTCATCTTCTTCCTCCTGCTGCCAGGAGCTGCCCAGCTCATTCCCTGCACTCACAAAGGCAGCAGCACCAGAAACAGCAAGCACTCTGGGAAGCCTTGCTTTGGCCCCAGTGCTCATGGGATGCTGAAAGCAGGAGTTGGATGCACAACACAGTCACAAGTGCTTCTAGCTCTTCCTTGACTCTAGAGATATGGTGACTGACTTCTCAGCTCCCAGTTAAAATTCTACCTACACCTTTGAATAAATTAAATTCCTTAATTTTATAGCATAATCCTTCAAAGAATAATTTTCCACATAGTCTTTACTGCTGATGTTATCTCTAACTCCATCAATACGAGGAACACAAAATTGCTCAGATTACTGTTTCGTTCTTGTGATTTCATTTTTACATTTTCCAAAATCACTCCCAAAGTGGGATATCCTACTTCCCACAGAACCTGTTTTGTCCACAAAACAATCAGGACACAAAACTGGGCTTCTAAACATTGCACATAACTAAGAGGGAAAGCAATTTCTCACACCATCAGTGCGTCAAAACAGGCCACTATTTGTCCTCAAAGAAAAAAAAAAGGGAAAAAAAGGAAAAAAAGAAAAGAAAAGCTGAAGTAAAAAACTACTTTTAATACTTAAGATTCCAGCTCTCCTCTGTCTCTGATCTGTCAACCATGCACTGAACACAGCACTACAAACTACACCTGCCAGGGGGATGCTCTGGGAAGGAGTGAAGTTCCCACATGAATGGGCAACAATGGCAAATGCTATCAGCCATGGAGACATGGGATCAAAGCCGGACATGCAGAACATGATGGGCACAAAGACTTGAAGCAACACTTTGCTGGACTACAAAGCTTGTGGGCCTTCAGAAACCATCTCTGTCTGGGGTGAGAGAACTTCATGGCCACACCAGCTGTGGTGTCCCCTCTTCCAACCACTCTCTTTTGTAGCCTCCATCACAGCAGCAGTTACACAAGTTGGGTTAGAGAATGTTTCCGGCTGAAAATTAACTCATCAAAACTTGTTGTTTCACTTTTTTTTTTTACTATAATTACTCTGCAGTTTAATGACTTCTCTGCTCTACCTTGTCATACCATCTAAACCAATTATACCAACACTGAGGCAATCCTACTTACTTCTGTCCCCACCCAGCAATGCATTCCTGAGCATTCCTTGCATCAATGCTTACCCAGCCCCACCATGAGCAAACTGCTGGGCATCCAAAAGAGAGAAAACGCGACACAGCTTTCAGATGAATTTTGCAACACTCAACTTTGCAGAGACACTGGTGTTGGTAGGGAGCCAGCACCAGGGAAAGCAGAGAAGCACAATGGGGATGAGGCCATGGCAATTTGCAGGGCAGCATGACCTGTGCAGGTGCCACCAACTCAGACAGAGCCACCTGCAGAGCTGAACAGCCCCTCCTGCCCCAGCTCCCCTCATCTTGTGCAGCCAGGGTCCTGGTAAGGAGCTCCCTCCCAGCTTCAGGACTCCTCCACCACTGTGACAGCCATGCACTCACTTCTGTCACAAGGACTTATGGGGCTGCTTGGGGTCTCTAGGCCTCAGTTCCTCCCACAGCATCTCAACACATCCAATAACTTAAGGAAAAAAAAAAAAACAAAAAAAAACAACCCAAACAACTACTTATTTAACACCAGATTTCACTGCAAACATCAGCATACCTTCAAACTGGCCTGTCTATGAATTCACATCTAAATAGACACTTTCAAGGAAATACAAAGAAAACGCTTGTCCTCCCTCACAGGATATTTCTGTCATTGCAAACCTACACACTGCATCAGAAGTCCTTGTGTCAGCACAGAGCTAACCTCAGCCCTGAAGATACATGGGATTCACAGCAATAACTCATAAATATGGGTCAAGTGGAAATAAAGGGTTCAGCACTGAAGTTATAACAACACTATAACACAGCTATTTCTGGTCTTAGCACAACTGCACCTTCAGTCAAGTTTTTAACCTGTATGCTTTATGTTAAGAGGCTTGAGATTGTGGTTTTTGAAGTGTACTGTAAAAACATATGGTATTGCCTTCCCAGCACCCAACAAGTACCTCCTTGGTCTGGCAAACATGGGACCTTCACACAGCAGAAGCTGCAGACAGTGAAAATTCACCATCTGATTCCAAGAATACAAAACTCTGAAGTTTATGTAATCAGCTCTCCACTGAAAAAGGTCCTGGTCAGCCACTGCATCGGTGCCACCTGCCCCAGCAGCACAGAACACAGACTTATAGCAATCTGTGAGCTTCTGCCATCACCACAGAGATCACAAGCATCCCTTCTTGTCTTTTCTAAAAACGAAAACACAAACAGATTCCTTAGTACTGCCATTCTTTTATCAAATTAAAAAAGCCATAAACCTGCACTGCTTGGCCTCGGACTGACCAGTTAAAACACTGCCTGAGCACGGAGTATTTTTCTATGGTATAACTTTAAAGTAAATACTTCAAAGGTATTCACTGTGACTTTCTGAAAGTGGATACCCACGGTTTTTGCAAGAATACTCTGCCACCAGCAAATGCAGATGGTAAGGCTAGTAACGTTACCCCGCAGCTATAACCATACATTTCCATCCAAATAAAACAATAACAAAACAAACCACAAGTTCACCTTTAAACTGTTTTTACTTAAACATCTGTCTGCAGACAAACACATAGAGACACGCAGGCCCAAGAGGCACCGAGGAGCCCAGCTGGGGCCGCAGCAGAACGCAGCCCTCCTCAGGCTGCGGCCCACCCTCCCCAGGGCTCGGTCTGACAGCCACCCGCCGTGTGCCCCGGCGCACTCCCCCTGCCAGGCCTGACCCTCAGCGCCAAGTTCCACTGGGGCAGCGCTGCACACACCCCCACGCGGCCACAGCCCGCGGTCTCCTGCGGTACTTGGCCAGCCGGGGAGAGGGGCGGCCCAGGGAAGGCACAACGCGCAAAAGGGAGCCACGGCGAGACCCCCCGGCCTTTGTCTCACTCCTCACGGCCTCTCCTTCCCCAGCCCCTCCACAGGGAGCCGGCTGCTCGGGGCTGCAGCGCCGCAGAGAAGCGCACCGAGGCGGCGGCGGCGGCCGAACGCGGCCCCCGGCGGGCAGAGCCGCCCGCCCTCCCGGGTAGCCCTCGNCCGCGCCGCCGGGGGTGTGGGGCCGCGCCGAGGCCTAGAGGAGGGGAGCGCTGCCCGGCCCGGAAGCGGCGGCCGTGCCGAGGCCTAGCGCGGGGCTGCTTACCCTGCATGCTGCTGACGGCCGCGTGCGCCGGCGGCCCGCCCGGGCCCGGTCCACTCCCGCCGCCCGAGCCGGAGCCGCTGCTGGGGCTGGGAGTCGCCATTGTGTGCGCCAGAGACGGAGCGGCGCGTAGGCTGCAATGCAGCAGGGACCCTCCCAGGCAGGACACCTAGAGCCCCGCCGCCGTATAGCAGGCGCTGGAGCCTCCCCGTCCGCCCCCGGGCTGGGGCTCCCGCTTAACCCCTCCCAGGCGGGGCGCCCGCGGCCGCCCAGGCTACGTTCCGCGGCGGCGGCGGTCCTAGCCCGGGCCGCTTCCTTCCCTTTACGGTCGACGGCCGGTCCCGGGGTCTGCCGCGCCTCGCCCCGCTCCTCGCTTCCAGGGCGGCCCCTCCCCGCCGCCCGCCCTCATGCGGAGCCACCTGCGCTCCCTTCCCCCGGGGGCAGCGCCCGGCTGCTGGTGGGCAGCCGCCTGTAGCGGGTGTCTCTGGCCCCTGGCCGCGGTCCCCCCAGCAGCCCTGCGCCGCGTTCCTCTTGCTTTCGCCTGCAGTGCTCCCCACCGGGGTGACATTGCCCACTTCCACCAGGAGTGGCCACTCATCCCTTTTTGGGCCACTGCGTTCCCTCCGGGAGTCCTGTTTGTCTCCCATGATCCCAGTGTGACAGCGTGCCTCGCTGTTTCACCCTAAGAACTTCCTTGACGAGGAGTGCCCAACCTTCTCCCTTCTCATTTCCCTGGTCTCTCATCTCTCTCCTTGGACTGGGCTGGCAATTTGTCCAAGCAGTACCGCGTTTCTCAACACAACCCTTTCCCTCACACCATCAGCTACCTGCCAACTTGTCTTCTCACGTCTTACCTGAAACCTCTTCCCTGGCCACTGCAGAGCTTAACTTCATCCTGTGTTTTCTATTACAGTCAGGGCATCAACCTCCTTCTACCGTTGATGTCATCGTCATCATCATTATAATTTTATTTCCTCCACTAGCTGCTGTTCATTCCAGCATGTTGCATCTGCCTTGTTTCTGATCAAACCTCTAGTTCCAGCCTTAGTCTAAAGGATAGCACACACCATGCTCCAGGGACTGGAGCAATAACATTTGTCCCAAAAGAAAAGGGCTGCCTTTCCAGCCCACCTTCTTCACCCGCAGTAGTCGTTGTTTCTTCATCACAGAAATGATTTCCTTTATACCTTGA
Organism: Odontophorus gujanensis; assembly: GCA_013399175.1. Classification (NCBI taxonomy): domain Eukaryota; kingdom Metazoa; phylum Chordata; class Aves; order Galliformes; family Odontophoridae; genus Odontophorus; species Odontophorus gujanensis. The sequence goes on from VXAB01003974.1 coordinate 260,227, forward strand.
GATCCACTGATGAAAGAGCTGTTTCTGATCATCTGCCCTTTCAGCTCCATCCTTTCCACACTGAACGGACTGCAGTCAGCTTTCTCCCTGGTGCTGATACAGCTTCCCTGGACAAATGCCGGAGAGCACTCCTCATGTAACTCAGGCTCACATCCCAGTGACATGTTTGCTGGGTTTGACCTTAGGCTGCAACCCATCCTATCCTGGCCTATTTCCTCTGGAGTCACTGCTGACTCTCCTAAAGCTGCATGTACAGTCTGTTCTCTTTGCTGCTTTGGAGGGAGAGAAGCAGGAAGTGCTCGCACACAGATCTTCCCACAAGGACTTCCTGCGTGTGGTCTTCACAAGCACCACTGGTGGCAATGATGCCACTGCTGTGGCAAATCAGTGCTGGCACTCAGACCAGTCTGCAGCAGAGGCGACAGCCCCTGCTGCATGCAGCAGCACAAGCACGTCTCCAGATGTTTTCTTATCCTCTGCTCCTTTATTCCCAGAGGAGACTCCTCACTCTGTCAAGAGTGGGACCTCAGCCCTACAGCTCTGCCTCCCCAACATCAGGGAGCATGCAGGACAAGAGGAGCCTCTGCACATAGGCTTTGCAAAGAGGAGTCACCAAAGTGGAGCCTAACACAGCAGACAGGCAGCAGTCTCAGCAGCAAGAGCCCAGGGCTGAGCAAGGCAAGCAGGGCAGGTGCTGTGACAGCAACAAGATTGAGACAAGATGCCAGACTGCCAGGCAAAATAAATGCAATGTGGGGAGCTGAAGAAAAGATGGGAAGTCCAGTCCCCACGTCAGGGGTTCCACAGTGGTGACAATGACATGGTGACAATGCAGCTGGTTCATTGGTCAGATGGGACCTGAGTAAAAGCCCTGGTTTAAAAGCAGCACAGAAGGGAAGAATTCAGGACCCTCACCTGAGGCTTCTTCCAGTTTTTTTTTTGTTTTTTGTTTTTTTTTCTTTGAAGTGTTCCAAAGCCAGTTGATGCTGCTTTTGAAAAGTTTGCTTTTTTCACCCATGTGACTTTACATACAGAGTTAAAGGCTTGAGTAGGGGTCATGTGCAGTCCAGTCCTTGTCACTGAAGGCATCTCCCCCTAATTCCACAACCTTCCTTTCTCTTCCCTCTCCTTAAGTTTTCTTTTCTGCTCTAATCAAGAGTGCAAGCCCAAAGCTGACATCTTACAAGTCACAATAAAGAAATTCAGTGCCTGCTGGCAAGTCAGAAGCTGACAGCTGGCTGCCACCTCTGCTTCATGCCACCTGCATGTGGTTTACATAGGTAAAGATTATACTGCTTATCTTGTTTTGCCCTGCAAATCTGGGAGGCTCAGCAATACCTGTCCTGACAGATGTTTGGGAAACCTGTTCTTAAAGACCTCCAGTGATGAAGCTTGCACCATCCCCCAGCAATCTGCTCTGGCACACTACTATCCTGACACTATCTGAAAGCCGAACTTAAGCTTTTTTGTCTGAGCTGAAATCCTTTATATCCTTTCCTGTTCACTACAGCAATGCAAGACAAGTAATTTCCTGCTTTGAAATTACCTCTTAGACAACTGGTGATGGTTTCCCTTCCCCTCCTCATTCTGGCTTTCTCTTCTACAAACTGCACCAACCCAATTCTTTCAGCCTTTCTTCATGTTTCCTCTGCCTCCCAGAATCCTCACTGTCCTCCTTTGACTTCCTTCTGTTGATCTACATTTTTTTTAAATAGTGTCCCTGTCTAGACACACTACTGCAGCTTATCCTGCTTGTACACTCCACAATGGCATTTGCCTTTTCTATTGCCAGTGTCCAGCTCGTTCACAGTTATACCACTAGACTCTTGAAACCCTGTATCCACCTAGTTATTCCTCCACTAAAATTCGTGTTGCTCATCATAATGCTTGAGGCTGTTGTCGTGGTTTTATGATTTTTGGTACTGGTATTCCACATCATAATATCATTTAGAGTTAAAGAGTCAATGTTCCAGCTCCATGGATCATCGATAGTTCCAGGTATATCTGTCTCAGAAAAGAAGAAGAACTACATTCCCCAGAGGACTTTGTGGTATTTTTATGTATTTACACTCAGAGGGAAAGATAAAAACAGTCTGCGGTCACGGGACACTCTCTTTCCTTTGGGATGGACTCAGCAGTGGGTGCTCGCTGCCGTCTCGTCTTCAGCTTTAGCGTAAGGCCTTCGGTTTATCGGACACTCTCTCTTGCTCATTTTATTTGATTTATTAGCTTTAATTCCAATTATATTGTATTATAGTGTGTTATTTTGCTTCCTGATATCTTATTTAGTAAATTAGCTTTTCTCCTCAGATCGTTGCCGCTGTTTTGTTTCTAGGCCCATCTCCCTTTTCCCTTTCCCCCTTCCCCTTTCCTGGGGCGTGGGTCCGTGGGTCCCCCTCACCAATCGTCACGGAACCGGGCCGAACCTGCCCGTAAACCGTTGACAGCTGTACCTGTTGAATTTTGGCTCTTTCTGCCATTTGTCAGTTTGGCACTGAATGCTGCTGTTTTTTCTGCCCTTCGTGGTGTGGAGTTATCTGCAGAGTTAATAAGCTACGCTTGAGTGTGAATCATCCAGCCTGTTAACAAAGAGAACTGGGGGCAGAATGGAATATACCTTCAATATGTTCTTCCATGTTAACAGTCACTGACAATTAGCCCTTGAGGTACATTTTTCTCACCAGTGTAGTCATATCTTCTTGAGTCAGGTCAGCTGATGTTAAAACCTACCTAAAGCCAACATATATAAACCTACTACTTCTACTGCGTGAAAAAACAATAATAATTAAAAAACTGAGCTATGCTGGGACACTGGACTGCATTTTTTCCTGAGAAGTTAATGGTGGCTGTTCAACTCTTTGTTATATTCCAGGTACATACAAGTGCCTTGTTCAATGGGATGCTCCAAAACTTTGCTGGGTACTGAAAAGGACTTCAAATTAGAATTATAGAAAGTATCAAGCAAAAGCATAAGGTAGGTCAATTTGTGTGAGCTCTGCAAAATAATGAGATAGGAAGAGAGCTGTTTCAGATGTTTAGAACACTTTAGATGTACAAACTCTTAAGTCAGCAAAGCAGTGACTATGAGGCTCTTCTCAATAAGGTGGACTCCATCCTTCCATCCTCACGGGACATGACCCATCAATTAACACAAATAAAGCCAAAACCTGTATGCCAATTGACTGTGTACCCTTGCATTTATCTCCTGCATTTTCCCTATTTGGGCTTCAGTCAGGATCTTTGGGCCAGGAATGCATCAAGGCCTCCAAGCCCTTCATCCTTCCACCTTTCCACCCTGACCTCTTAACCAGTTTTTATCCAAAAACAATCTATGGCCACTCATGGTAGCATCTTCAGTGTCTGCAAGGATGAGAGTTACTATGGAGTGGTCACTGGGATGGGTGACTTTATCAGTGTGTGACAAAAGGGTCAGCTGCTCCACCATGAAAGGATGGATTGCTTTGTCTCTACCAAAAAACTGAAAATACTGTGTGAGTTCTTTTGTGGGATGTACTAGCAGCAGCAAGCAGGTTGTGTGCCAAAACACCAACAATCTTGTTTTGAGAACCATAAAAAATCTCTCATTTGACTTCAGTGAAGAGCAAGATCTGGGAACAACATCAGGCATGCACCAGGAGCCCTGCTGTCCATGGCTGTAAGGGAAGATGAGTGACCAAGTCAAGATTGATGTAGTGATGCAATCAGATGTGTTTGTACTGTGCTTTGTTGCAAACTGAATATAAACCACTACAAATTTTCATGGTCATCCCTCATTTCCCTAATGGTGGAGAGAGGTCTCAGGACCGTAACAAAACTTTAGCGAAACCCTTCTAAATCTGCCCTTGGGTTCTGTTCTTCCTCAGTTATGAAACGTCCCAGGTCAACTTTGTGACAAGTGATATCTCTGGTACAGGTTCTTGGACAACAACATGGCATCCCCAGGATCACAGCTTGGCTGTTTCGTCTGTCCCTCCAGCACTCCCACATGAAAACCTCTGTCCTTCAGATGGAGTTCTCTAGCTGAAGGAAAGTTTGGGTTTCTACCAGCTAAGTAGCAAACTCCCAGAGGAATAATAAGAGAGAAGTTTTAATCTCACCTTGAAGCAATTTTCAAGTCGCTCAAATCATACTGAAGGGTACAGAATGTTCTTGGCCTCCCTCTTACGGGAGAAAGCAGTATTGCTGGAAACATTCTATTCGCGGTGTTACCCGTGACAGGGACACAAGGAAAAAAAAAAAAAAAAAAAAGGAGAGACGGAGGAAAAAAAATAAAATGCACCTTCGGTGGCCACGCAGAGCTCCGGGGGTGGGGGGGGGCACGGAGATAACAGAGATAACGGCACGATTTGAGGAGGAACGGTAACTTTACTAAATCCAACGAAATCGAACAATTGGGAGAGACAAAGTTTCCAAACCAAATCCGAGAGCTTACGTTAGTAAACCTGCAGGGGAAGCGCACGTACTGAACCTCCGCGGCAGCCGAGATTGCACCGAGCGCGAGAGCGCCTGGCGTCCGGTGCGGAGCTCCGCCCCTCTGCCGCTCCGCAACACACCATTAACTCCTTAACTGCCTGCGTGATGTTCTGGTGAGGAATACCGGCATCAAAACCACAAAACCACAACATTTCCCTTCGGAGAAAGTCTGTCTGTCCTTGGTGGGTGGTTCTAAGAGGTGTTCGTGATAGTTGGTAAAACTTTAAAGTGAACAAACTTCGACTAATTTTTGCAATTACACCAAGTGCTACACCAATCTGTTACGTTTATAAAATACAAACGATTTTGAATACAAACTTTTGAATCAGAGCAGCCAAGAGTAAGACAGCCTGATGAAACAAAGCAGTTTGCAAGTCAGTTCCCTCCTCCCCACCCTATCCTCTCAAGTGAAGGGTCTTTCACCCTCTCTTCCTCACTTCGCTGTGCTTTGCTAGCTCACAGGATTGACACAGCCTCCAGGCAGACCCTTCCGAGCATCCAGGAGATGCTGCTCTTTGCCATTTTAGCAGCCCCATCCCTCACTGCCCCCATTCCTTTTTCACTCCCCTACGGCAGTGAGACAACACAGCTGAGCTGATCTGGGATCTCACTGCTGCTTGGCAAGGCAGCAGAAATTGCATCCCACCCTGTGCACAGTCCTGACTCTGTCTCTCTGTTTCTCTGCCTCCTGCCCTGTCTCCATGACTCCCAGCTGCTCTCCAGAAGCTGCAGCTTTCCTTCTGTGACATGGCAAGCAGCTCTTCTCCCCGCAGCCCAACCACAGCCCTTGGACCAGGTGAACTATACAGAGGTGTGCAGTAACTTATGACCATTCAAACAAAATAGTCAGAGCTCATCCCAGCTGAATTTTCTTTTTGCAAAATCAGCAAATACAGTTGGAGAAAATGGACACAAATTCACTTTTGCTTCCCAGCTGAAAAGAGCTAGTGTGTACACTCTGTTTTTATTTTCCCATCATATAAATTGCTCTAACAAAAGACACACTCTCTCTTACCTCTCTTATTCTACCTAGCACCACTATTACATTTTATCCAGCTAGAAGTCCTTGACATTTCTCTTTTCTAGCCTGAAATATCTCCTCTTCCTTAGCAAATACATTCTGAAGCCTGTCCTGGACCTGCAAATTAAGCAAGAAAACTAACAGCTCTTGTACTGTCCTGAAGGCTGTGAGGAGGGGCAACCATTCCAACCCATCGCTTCTCTTGTTGTCTGTGCTTCCTAACTGTTGGATGATTTTGGGCACACACAGTACACAGCACCCTGCACTGCTCTCACTGCTGGAGCTCAGCTCTTCCAAGGTAAAGGGAATGGACTGAAGATCTGGTGGCAGAGGTTGCAACACAAAGACAAACTTGTCTGAGTGCTCTCTGGTGAGGTCTGTGAAGGACAGAAACTGTTTTTACTTTTGTTGTCTCAAAGCTTGCTTTGTGAGGCCTTTTCTGGTGATAAGATTCTAATTGACAACTGCAAATCATCTAGATGTTTGTCGCGGCGCCTCACTGTCTCTGTTTATGGTTGTAAGATAAGCAGAAATAGGTGCAAATAGTCTTTTACATGGGGGTATGGCTTGGAGAAGCTGACCACCACAAAAAGACAATGCTCCTGCATGGCAATGAAGGTGACATCAGCTGCTGGCTTATCTGTTGGGCCAGATATGTCACACAAAGGAAGAGAAAAGGAAAAAAAAAAAACACCTGAGAAATGGTGGATAAAAGGCCTTCACTGAACCAAGGATTTTGGAGAACTCCCAAAGAAAGAAAATCTTTGAGGAGAACTCCCGAAGAGACATCGGAGAATTCCTTGAGGGGAGAAACTCTTCCGACAAACCCCGAGGCCTGCTTGCTGCGAATCTTCCCGGTGTTCTCCCATCCCCCGCGGTGGCCAGACGAGTTCCTGAGATCAACGGACTACGGACCTCGCTGGATCCACGGTGGTGATGCTCTCTCTCTCTCTCTCTCTCTCTCTCTTGCTTTCTGCCAAGTCTCCTTGCTTTTCATCTCTTTTCTATCGCTCGCCTTCCCTTCCCCATATCCCTAAGCAACTAGTAATTGTAATAAACTGGTTGGGCTAACATTTGACCCGTTGTGTCTTAATCTCACCCCGGGTATACACATAATCAAAGAACCTCGTCTCACTCCTTTATATTGGAGCGTGACAAGGTCCTGCATCCTTAAAAAACCTGAACCAAGGAATAACACATATTTCTTGCTACTTCACCTAGGGGATGCAGCTCCATGGGGACTTACTAAAAATTTGCAAGGACATTTTGCCAGTTTCTCTTGGAAATCCACAGTTCAAGCAGGGTTTGATGGAAAGGAAAACAAAGTATACATACCCTGCTGCAGTATAATCCCTGAGCTTTTCTCTAAGGATTGGTACCCTCTTCCTGGAATGTTTGTAAATAGGGAAGTTGTACTCTAATGGGCACCTGTGAAGAGCAGTTTAATTTTGATGAGCTTCAGGATAGGAGTGTGAATCAGTTTTAATGTCAAGGAGGATATAGTTATATTGGATGTGTCCTGCTGTTCTGCCTGCAGCCACCAGCAATTGTTTAAAATACAGAATAAAACAATTATTATGAAACATAAAGCCTACTCAGTGGAGCTGTAACAATGGAAGCCATTTACAAAGACAGCTCTTGCTTCTTTGTGACATACTCTATAGCAATTCCATTTATCATAAATTGTCTAACAGAAGGCTTAGTTAAAAACAGCAGGACTAGATGAGCATTAATCTCCTCCACAAATGCATTCACATGTCTTCCATATAATGGTTTGGTGAGATATAAGTGGAGTTGAACACTGTTACAGAAAACAACAGGACAATCAGCCCAACAGTTTGTAACTAGTTACTACTTTGGGGGATAAATGGTCAGGAAATGATGAGGAAGTACTGTTTTTCTGAGCAGTCCTCTTTTCATTCTCCAGGCAATAAAAAAAAATAAAAATCTTCTTCAATACGAAATGAATCCTAGACCTTAGGGTCTATACAAAAATAGTGATTTAAATCCTAGCACCCTGGCTGGGAAAAGCATAGTCTTCTTTTATCTCTGACTGAGTATTACTCCTCTTTACTTTACTGTCAAGCAAACAAAGGCAATGACAGAGCCTTATTTGAGATACAGGCGCTATAGAGCAAGATATCAGAGAAAGTGGAGTTAACTCACCCCTCAGTTCAAGGAGCTCAGGAATGCAGCCTTCTCCAGTTCAAACTCTAGAAAGGAAAGGGGGGGTGGGGGGAGTGCAAACTGCACAGGCTCTGAATGCATACATGCTTCCAGAAGCATGGTTGGAAGCATCACTGAGAGGGAGAGAAAGAATGGGTGATCTGGGCTCACCCGCTCCTGTCATTCAGGTGATCTTTTACTGGTTTAGGCTGTGACATGGCAATTCTATTGCATTCAGGCTCTTCAAGATCACAAAATTCCCAAGCTGTGATACCCAGAACTGTCATATTTCATGGCTTTGAGAAGATGGAAGGTATATGTGAGAAGCTCTCTGGTAACAAGAAGTCCTCTCTTCTGTAATGCCAGATGTCAGTATCTTAGTTATTTCAACAGTACACAAAAAGTCACGTTTCAGATACTTTCTCCTACATAAATCTTCCATGCTGGTTGTATGTAGAGGTGGACCCACAGTGTTCTTCATAACTAAACAGTGGTCTGAACTACAAAGAGTAACTGGACAGAAACTTCACTGTTCATAGAATCACAGAATCACTCAGGTTGGGAAAGACCTCAAAGATCATCAAGTCCAACCACGACCTAACCATAGTACCCTAACTCTAACAACCCTCTGCTCAGTCACGTCCCTGAGCAAAATAGATTTGATTCAGACTGTAGCATTCACAGAAGCTCCTTACTTTGCCTTGATTACACTGAAAAATCAATCCCTATTCTTTTATAGCCCTGCCTGACCTCCAAGATATCCCTGAAAACAGCAGCAACAGCCCATCTTGGTACCTTCCTGGCAGTGATATTGCTAGTGCCTTGAGCTGCAGCAGTACCATCTACCATGGCTGTTCTTATTCCAGGAACCTTCCATGCCCAAACACACTCCAGCATGCTTCAGGCCACCATGGTGACTGGCAGTTTGAGCCCACAGCTGCCCCAGCCAGCCTGTGCCAAGGCCTACACTGCACCCCTCCCCTCCTCTCTGACAGCGCCTTCCTGCACCTCCTGGGCACTGGCACCCACATACAGAAGTGGGTAAAGGAACTCCGCAGGGAACAGCAGGGGCTGGCTGCTCCCTAAGGGACAGGAGCTGGGAGGGACACCACAGGGCAAGGGAGATGCCAGCCAGGGCCTGTCATACCACCTCTGTGTGGGGTGAACGGTGCAGGCCCAGGAACTGCAGCCAGACCCAAATGGGAGTCTGCACCACCAGGGATGTCCTTAGTGACAAGGCAGGTCTGACATCAAGCTGGGAAGTCAACCTACAGGTCAGGGCTAGGGCCTGGTGGGTGTAATGAGTGTCAGACAGAGTCCAGTGATAGCCAGGCAGACCCATGGTGGTGAGACAGGACTGAGGTCAGGCCTGTGGGTCAACGACTGGGACAACAAGCAAACAGATCAGGCTTGGTTGAGCTGGTGATGAGCAGCCCTGGACCATAGCCCAGGCAAGGCCGCTCTTGTAAGGGCTCTTGCATTTTTCATAACTACAGCAGTCATAGAATCACAGAATCATTTAGCTTTGAAAAGCCCTCTTACATTATTCAGTGCGTCTGTTAACCCAGCACTGCCGTGTCCCTCACTAAGCTACGTCCCTAAGCACCGCACCTGCACATTTTCTCAATACCTCCAAGGGGTGGGGACTCAACAACTCCCCTGAGCAGCTCCCTTCACAGAAGTCTTACTGTGATGCTTTTCATGTTTATTTCCCGATTATTTCCTCAGACAAAGATCTGATTTTCTTCCTGGCACGCTGGCATGAGGAATGTCAGGACGGCTCTAGCCCGGCACCCTATCCAGAGCACGATTATCCCCTCCAGCAGCCCAGGCGAGATCAGCCCAGGCAAACCTCAGAAACCTCGGAGTTCCCAGAGCCTGCCAGGACATCCGCTGCCGGCTGCACGAACCCCGGCAGGACGAAGGGCAGCCCGCCCATCTCCCGGCGGAGGCGGAGGGCGGTGCCGCCATGGCCGGCGGCCGCTCGGCGGGGCTGCTGTGGAGGCTCTGCAACCTGCTCATGGCCGCCTTCTTCGGGCTGGCGGCCGCCGTGCAGGTGAGGGCAGCGGGCGCGGGCACAACGCGGAGCTCCCGCACGCCGAGCACGGCCCGACCCGTGCAGAGGCTGCAAGGGCTCAGGGCGCGCTCGCTTCCTGCAGGTGAACGACCCGGACGCCGGGCTGTGGGTGGTGAGTACGGCCTGGAGCTGTGCGGGGCCCTGCGCGCTCGGGTAGCGGCAGAACACTGTGCTCCGGTTCCCCCGTGCCCCAAGCAGGTCACAGCTAAGCTCTCCACCACCATCTACGCTCGCTTTGGCTCACCGGCTCGACTGACTCCTGCCGCCGCGGGCTTCGAGAAAGCTAAAGAAAACTCGCTCGTCTCTGTCTCCTGCTGTCGTTCCCAGAAGCAGCCACCAGTGGTCCTGGGGCAGCGTGAGCCGCAGGGGCCCAAGGGCTGTCTGTGCGTGGCAGGAGCCGTGGGTGGGTGCAGGCTGTCCTGATCCCTTCCGTGTCCCTGAACTGCCCGCGCATCCCTTGTGCGGTGAGCCCAGCTGGCAGCTGCAGGGCCAAGTTGCTCCTGGGCTGCTCGTGTTCCCAGCCAGCATGGGCCGAGGTCGGGGTGTTGGGGGCAGTTTCTCACATGGCCTTTCCATAGGGGAGCTATAATGTAGTGTAGGACTGAGCACCCAGGGCTCAGGTAACCCTGAAGCTGAGGCACAAGGGTGGGTGCTCAGCTGACAGACTCACAGCTGTGCACACAAGGATTTTGGGTGGCAGGTGGGAGAGTACTGGGTTGCTTTTGGCGCCCAGGGAAGCAATAGAAGTACCAGGGCATGCAAATGAAGAGAGTTGTATGGCTCTTTTGAGCATCTCACAAAATGGCTGTGGTGAAGAAGTGTTGTTATGGGTGATTGCTTCTGCTTCCTTAGCTTGCTAAGTTTATTTGATTAACAGGTTGTCTACATGGTGCCATCTGCCCTTACGCTGCTTGTTGTCCTTAACCCTTTGGTAACAGGTATGATAATGATGTGTAAAACAGAATTGTTGCTCACGTTTTTCCCCTGAAAAGTTTGTTTTCACTGAGTCACAGATCAGGCTATATGGACACATGTCCTACTATGTTTTGTGTGCAGAAAGCTGAGGGACCTGCTTCTGCTGGAGGTAGTGTTAGTACTTGTGATTGGAAATGCTGCAAGTGAACACAGGAGCCCTACTTAAAGGGCTGCTACTAGGTTGGTCTTTTCATTGCACCTTGATTCAAGCACTCATGGAACAAATGGAGCACAAACCTGGGAGCATATGCTGAAACTGGCTCTTGACCTTGTTTTTGACCTTAGTACATAGTTTAATCCACACAGTTTCCCTGTTGTAAAACTGTTCTTGCTTATCGATGTTATATGCAAGCTGTTAAGCTCTACAATTCTGTAAGAAAGCTAAAGGTCTTGTTCAGTATCAAGTATTACAGCTGTTCTACACGGCACACAGGCAGTGGTGCAGATGCTCAGAGAAGTCTATGCAGTGGCTGGGTTTCCAGCGTTGCACACCCATATGATATGTTGAAATAATTGTTCAGACCAGATATGGTTCAGGACTCATGAAAATAACGACTGAATGAACAGAAAACCATAACTAAGAAAACTCTCCAAACCAAATGAGAGTTTAGAAAGCCAACATTGGTTTATGCAGCACTGGGAGCACGGGGATCCTTCCACAATGCATACACACCCCAGTGCTACATCACCCTCATTGTATGCACTCAACGTGTGAATATTCATACAGTTTCCATGAAATTGTTGCCTACTCCCAGAATTGTCATGCATGTTAAATCCAACATTGCGCCTGCACTGTTCTGTTAGGGGGTTCTTGCAAGGGGTCTTTGTTGGCCTCTAAATTTACCCATAGGTGGTACTGATGTTGAGGCACGCAGGTGGCATTTTGGAACCTTTTTGTCTCCTACATTGTTCTTTGCTGCTTTCCCACAGTATTTGCACAAAGGGCCTGTTTTTGAATACAATTGAAATTGTTTAAATCTTTGGTATCATGACTATTGTCATTTAAAGCAAGTATATCTTCTCTGAGTAAATATTTAATCTGAACAGTTTGAAACTATACTTCTGCCAGAGAGGATGATCTTCAGGAGCGCAGTGGTTGTCACAAATCGTACTGTCACAGTGTTTCACCATTCTGGTTACTTTAAGCATACAATGTGGCACTGTACATAAAACCACACAACCCATGAGGATTGCTGTGTGTGTTTCTGAATGTTTCAGGGGAGGCTTGCAGTAGATGCGGCCTCAACATAGTGACATTCAACTGGTCAGGAGAATCTGCAAGCTAATCTACAGGTATGTTACTTGCACCATAATCTTTAGGAAATAAAGATTAAAATTGCACAACTGTTGTGTAATTTGACATTTATGTAAATTCAACAAGTGGTCTTTGTCACGCAGGTCTGCAGAACCCAGATCCATCCTCTGCAGAGCTGCACTGAGTTCAGCCAAATGATTAGTTGACTGATGTGTGATTAATTATGAAGTTAGGTCACATTGAATTCTTGAATTTTGGTAGCCCATCATTTTTCATGCTTTTCCAGAGAGGTCAGTGCCTAGGAAGGACTTGCTTTCGACTTTGCAGTGTTTGCTATGGATGTTGATGGGATCACCCAGAGCTCAATACGTGTCATTTGCTCACCTCTCCCCCATGAGGGAATGGACATGGAAAGCAAGAATAAACTGTGGGTCCATTCAGATTTTTCACTTCTGTTTCCCTCTTTAAAACATCAGTTCCCCAGTCCCGAGGCAGAGATGTCAGTGTTGCTCATGATCACGGTCAGACGGAGGCTTGTCAGGGAATATGAAGGCAGATGCTCCCTGTGCTGTGGTGGTCAGAGCTATGAGTGTGCACTCCAGAGAAGCTGTTTCTCCTCTTTAAGCAAACTCCCATTTGTAACCTGTCTTGTGATTTTCTGTGCATACTACTGAATGCTGGAACCTGTTTTGCTTTCTTGGGCTAATAGGAAACCATTTTCTTTGTGAAACTGCTGTCAGGAAGTTGCATTCCTGGGAAAGGAAGACCCCAGCTTGCAAGCATACAATTTCAACAGCATTTTCTATTAGCTTTCCATAGTCATAAAGGTGCTGATAGTAATTCTGTCATCCTGCCTAGGGTGTATGTGCTTGCTGCAGGCATTTCTGTTAGCAGCTTAGATGCTCTTCAATTCATAGACATAGTGTAACTTCACATTACACTGCAGTTCCTGTCAGCTTATTTTTTCCTCAGAAAACTTTTTTTGGAGGAGCCTCTGTGACCTTCATTCTGCTGGCTGTATTATTGGGACCATTGCCTTGGCTTACTCTTTGTTTGCACATACTCAAGGAAACATTTTTCACGAAGAGGAGGGCAGGTAAGTACTGAATTTTCTGGAAGAATTTGGTACACCAGCCCATCTCCTGGTGGGTCACATTGCTAAGCTTTGTTGGGCTGCTGCAGTGGTGCCGTTGCTTCTGGCACATCAAACCAAGGAGGAAAGAACACAGCACTACAAACCAGCAACCTGGTTAGAAGAACTGAAGGGTGGGTGAAGGATCATGCCTGAATCCTCCCCAATTGAGGCAGCTAGATTTAACTGGGTTCAGAAACCACAGCACAGTACTGTGAAATAGCTGTGAAACAGCTCCTGTGCTACAGGAGCTGTAGAAGTAGCATTTAGTGTTATAAACTCTTGAGGCAACACTATTTTTGTGCTTAATTGTCACAGGCTGCTGAGTCCTCTGAATTGTTGGGTACTGAGGAGGAGGGAGGATCTTTCACCTGCAAATTCCTTTGGTTGATTGGCTTGCTGAGTACAGAGGGGAAGCAGTAGCAGCTAGCACTTCTGTTTACAGTGAGGAGTACTGGAGTGTTGCTTCGCTCTGTATTAATGAGAGAAATCTGCTATAGAATGCAAGTTTAGCAGTGGAACAAAAACAGAAGCAGGAATTTCTGCATCTGTATAGCTGAGTTGCGTGTTTGTAGACTTGAGGTGGGAGGCAATACTGTAATTATAATTGTAGTCCCTCTAACATATACTATGCTAAAATCGTACGTGAAATATATCTAAAGCAACATCTCCAAAGGCAGTCAGCCCACACTTACACTATTCTTTGGAGGCAGTTTGTATTTTTCACAAACAAGCAGATGTTTCCATTATTTTCTGATCCATTTTTTGTTTGTCTTTTTAGAGAGTTGTTTGGTCTGGTGATTATTACAACATGGATGAGTCTTTGTCGCAGTTCAGCAAAGTAAGTTTTTCTTAATTCTCTTACTTGTTCAGACTTAGTGAGTAGCTTCTTGGAAACCTGTAGGTGATTTTGGCTGCTTGTTTTTCTACTTCATGTTTTGTTGTTTGTGTGGAGCCAGGATCCTCTCCAACTCAGGGTGTTGTGATTTTCTGATTCATGTTACTGTCTAAATCTTAATCTGCAGCAGTGGTATTTGGTGCTGCAGCTTGTAAGATCCTTCACACCTAGAAGTCTGCAGAAGTGAGGGGAAAGAAAATTTAAAAACATTTTTTTCTTGCTTTTTCTGCAGTAATGGGCAGGAGACACATACCTCTTTTATACAAGGACAGTGTGCTCTTTCTGTGGAACAAGCCAGTGAACATGAGCCACAACTGCTAATGAAAGCTGCAAAATCATTTCTACAATTACTCCCAAATTAAGAACTTTCCAGTGGAGGGGTGGAACAGGGTCTGCTGCTTTCTGCCAGCACAGACAGGGATGCAAGTGCTTTCCCCTCCACCCTCTCTGGAGAACAACAGTTTTTCTAAATTAATTCCTAACAGCTGGGAGCCTCAGTCTGCCAGATAATGTTTTGTACTGTTGAAACGTACTATACCCTGGGCAGTGTTTCCGTCACTTGCTTTATATAGTCTGAAAAGGTGGCAGAAAACATTTTTGCTGGCATATGGTATGGCTGCACTAAACGACTCTGCTGATGGAGCTATAGAGACTATATAGAGATGTCACAGTGGCAAAAGGCTCTCTGCTGTCTTTAGCCAACCACAGCCATGGCATTGGTAGCAGTCTGATTTGAAACGGCACTGTTGTGTTTGCTTCTTTGCAGGAGTCCACTGGGTGGAATTCATTTGACTGCTGCAATCTTGGTCGCTCTCTTCCCCTTTGTTTCATGGCTGTACATTTATATGAACAAAGAGATGCGAGAATCTTGGCCGGAACACTGTAAAACTGTGATTTGACCTGGTGGACAGAATACATCAATATTCTGCTGCCTTCTTGCCGCTGCTTTTTGGTTCCTAATGAAAGGTTAGTATCAGTTTGATATGACAGGAATGTCTCGCTGCTTCCCACACTGCAGCTTGAGGTTTCCAGAAAAAAATAAATAAATTGAAGAACATTGTCAAATCTGAGGGGAGAGCTTCTCTACAGATACAGTTCAGCCTGCTTCTTTGGAGGTTTTCAAAGTGTTGTTGACCTATGTGTTCTAATATTAATTATTTAAAATATCTGGGCATCTGCAGCTCAGATCTGCAGCTTCCATCTTTTATCTGGGAAATCTACTGTTCTGTAACATTAAGAGCAAAGCAGATCAAACACTTTGTTTCAATAAATGACTCTCTATGGATGTAAAGCTTGAAAGATGTCTGCCAATATACTCCACTGAGATTTTCTGAAAGATTAACCAGTCTGTGTTTCTGTTCCTATGCTAAAATCGTAAGTGGAATATATCTAAAGCAATATTTTTGCTATTATCTTTAACTGAACGTTATGGTTTCAACATAGTAAATACCACTTTTCTAAAGAGAATCCAGTGAGAACTTTATTTTCTGCAAAAAGCATGCTCACAGAGTGCTGCCAGCAGCCATGGTCACTAATACAACTTTCTTCTCACTGAATTTCTGTTCCTGGAAAGCAGAACCCACGCAGCAGCCCAGAGACAGTAAGCATGCTCCATCATCACCAGTCACAGAGAAGGACGCGCAGTTGAATGTGAATACTCAAGCTGTGACAGACAGCATGGATCCAAATGCAGCACAACAACACACTTCTAGTCATCCCAAGTCAGGGCCTGTTCCCTCAGTGCTGCTGCAGGCTGGGCACACATGCATCCCACCTGCTGTATCTGCAGCACTACACGATGCCATCGTTTTCCTGCCTTTATTTTATTTTAAAGCTTGGGCCTCTTCACTGTGCTCTGATAGTGTATCTACCAATTTTCATTGGGTTCACTTTTTTCAAAATGACTTGAGTCTTTTGAAGCAGTGTTAAGACTGCATTAGGCTACAGGCTAGATGTATGTAGCTGCTTCTGGTCAGGTACAATTCCAAATGCTTTAAATCTGATTAATATATCCGTAAAAACAAATCTACCAACCAGTGGCTTTTTGTTTTTGTGTTGGTTTTTTTTTTTTTTTTTCCCCACAATAAATAGCAATCTGTTCAAGACTGAGTGGTTAAGTCAACATTCTGCATTCTTCAAACAGTTACTGGCCTTCTCTATTGTCCAAGAAGAAGCTAAGTCCTGTTTCTTACAGAAACATAATTTCTAGAGTTCTGTATCTGAGAAACACGAGTTAATGCTGTAAGGATCAGCTGTGTATATAAGCAAAGAATGTGCTGGATCTGATACTTTTTAGTCTGAGTGCTTCCTGAAGAATAAAAATTTGCAGTTAGACATCTGCTTAGCATTTTCAGAAACACATCACTCTGTCTGAAATTCTGCCCCTTCCTTTTAATACCATTTTATCATCATAGACATAAATAGTTCCAAAGGCATTGCTTTCAGGTGGAGTTTCAATAACCCCCTCCAAAGTCAGGTGATGAACACCATGTGAATCTAAACAATAGCCACCATCGTGCAGGTGCCCTGCAAGAAAGCAGACCACACACTGATGAGAGTGTATGACAGAAAGGGCATCTCTGTAATTCCAGGCTAGGCAGACATTGTCTGAGGCATCCGGGTGAATGGGCAGATGACCTGCAGCGGAGAAAGGAAGAAGCAGAAAAGTTACTTGACAGGTAACAGAACCACCAAGGTTGGAAAAACCCTCCAAAATCACTCAGTCCATCTGTCCACTTACCACCAATATTTCCCCACTAAACTACATCCCTCAGTGCAGTATCTAAACATCTCTTGAACGCCTCCAGGGACGGTGACTCCACTACCTCCCTGGGCAGCCTGTTCCTCTCTGTTCTTCTCTCTGGGCAGCCTGACCACTCTTTTGGAGGAAAAACTTTTCCTGGTGTCCAACCTGAACCTCCCCTGGTGCAGCATGAGGCTGTTCCCTCTTTTCTTACTACTAGTTGCATGGGAGAAGGGGCTGACAACCCCCTGCAGGAAAATATGGCAAGGCGAGGGTTGACTCCCACATAATGCCCATGACCCATACCTCATTTTGGGATTCTGTATATAAACAGAACCACTTTGGTTCGGAGTCCATGAAAAAATCAGGGCATCTGTAAAGCTCCTTTATTTAATTTCTTTCTTCCTTTCAAATATCTTTCATCTTTTTATATAGCATCTTGATTTCAGAATATTAGGTCCAGCTCAGCTATACTCACTGAAAATGCAAGATTGCTTCTGGTTTATCACTCAGTCTACATACATAACTGCTTCCAGACAAGCAGTTATCCTGGGTGGGAAGCTCAGGCTGTATCCAACAAGCTCACTCAAATGTGAGTCAGAGCTGCTATTCTCCAACTACGCCCCTTACATATGTACCTATGGTACTATGTTCTCCTCTGCTAACTTGTACTGGCTTGCTTCAAAACCATTTCACATATAACCTCCATATCCACCTACCCAAAACAACAACTTTTTCTTGGTTTTCATCAGAATACTTGAGCACATCATTGAACCAGTCCAGCTGGGCTTGGCTAAATCCTCCATTGAATTCTACAAACTGAGGTTCTTTGAGTCCTGCGATGAAGAAGGAGATTAGGCACACTTGCACGCACCTACTGTGGGCTTCTTATTTGCTTCACTGTTACAAACATTTACAATAAACGCTTTATTCTCGGGACTTTTTTGGCACCTCGGGTCACGACTCCGGCCTCCCTACACCATGCCAGGCGCCCTCTTAGCGCTGCGGGGGCGGCCGCGCTGCACTACCCCGAGCGCGGCGGTACCTGCGGGGCTGTTGAGGTCCGCGTTGTGGTTCTTCTCCCTGAGCAGCCGCAGGGCCGCCCGGTGCCGGGGGCTGTCCGCATCCCGGCCCAGCGCGCTTAGCTCGTAGCCGTCCAGCAGCACGAAGCGGAAGCGCGGCACCGGGCAGAAGTGGTACGCGTGGCAGTCCCCCGGCGGCGCGGCGGGCGGCCCGGAGGAGGGCGGCGGGCGGCTGCGGAGACCGCTCTGCTCCAGGCGGGCCCGGCCGAAGTTGTACAGCTCGTGGTTGCCCCAGGCGTGGTGCACCGGCACCCGCAGCCGTCCCAGCGCCGCCAACACCCGCTCCAGGGCGGCCTCCGCCTCGGCCGCGCCGCTCCGCGCGTTGACGCCGTCGATGCAGTCGCCCAGCTGCAGCACGAAGGCGGGCGGCGGCCGCTCGGCGGCCCACGCTTCCACGGCGGCCCGCAGCAGGCGGAGGCTGTGCCGGTAGTACCGCCGCCGGCAGCCCCAGAAGTCGTAGCCGTCCTCCGCGTCCGCGTGCTGGATGTCCGCGATGACCCCGAACGAGAAGCGNGTGTCCCGACTGCCGCCCGGAAGCGGCCCCCGCGCGGCGCTGCCGCGGAGGGTGAGTGGGCGCGGCGCGACCCGGCGGGACGGGCTGGGGGGAGGTTCCGCGCTCGGTCAGACCCCGCTCACGCCGCCCCGAGGCCGGGACCCCGCGCCCGCCCCCTGACCGAGCCCTCATCCCCCCTCTCTCCGCAGCCGGTGTCCTGGCGGGCGCTGGGAGCCGCCGTCATCCTGTGCGGAGGGCTGCTGCTGGCCATGAAGAGGGTGAAGAAGGCGAAGGAGGACAGTGAGTGTTCCCGCAGCCCGGCAGCGGTCGCGGGGGGTCGGGGGTGGAGTCGCGGTACCCTTCTCCAGTTCTCCGAACTGTTGCTGCTTTGCCTTCCTCTTAAAATTCTCACGTGCACCGTTGCAGTCGCTGCTTGCACTTTCTGATCGTTGCCCGGGCGCCGGTTCCCCGAGCACTGCGGTTCTCGTGCACACAGCTGTCAGTTCCTCGCTTTTAGCGCTGGAGCTGCGAGGTGGCACAGCTGATGGATGCGCTCGGTTCTTCGCTGAACCAGGCCATGCTACTCTCCATCTTGCGCACCCGCAACGGTACAATGACAACGAAAGGTGGTTATATTTGTTGGAAAGTGGTGTTTAGTTGGTATAGAAGTTTGGGTAAAGTGGAAGGCGCGGTTTGGGAGCCTTGTCCGCTTGGGAATTGTGCACAGTGGATGTCAGCAGAGCTCAGTGCTCAGTGCAGGGCCTGCAGGGCTGCCTTACTGCTGCTGCTTCAGGGCCTGACCTGCGGGGATGGGGCATGGATTGCAGCCTGGGAATTCATTCATCTCCCGCTGTTCCTGTAGAGCTGGAGAAGGAGCGGAACCGAGGCATTGGGAAACCACTGCTGGGAGGGCCCTTCTCGCTCGTCACCCATGAGGGACAGCTCAAGACCAACAAAGACTATCTCGGCCAATGGGTGCTCATCTACTTTGGCTTCACGCACTGCCCTGACATCTGTCCTGAGGAACTCGACAAAATGGTTGAAGTGGTCAATGAAATTGGTATGGGAATTCGGCTGGTAGAGTGATCCTTCTGTAGGAGGGCAAGGTTTATTGTGGTGACTTGTCACTTGTGGGAGTAAATGGTAGTCTTACAACAGGCTGTTAATTAGTATTCAGTAGTTGAATTAATTACTAAATGATATATTGATCAAGGCTTTCTGTCGCTAGGATCTGGTGTTTGGGATGTGATGGCACTGACCTTCTGGAACACAGGATTTCTGTTTAATAAGGCACAACCATGGCAGGTTACATGCACTCGTGTTCTACAGTGTAGAATGCACCAGAGCCCATTTGTCATCTCCTCTCAGCAGGGCACGGCCTTCAGCTGGGAGCTGTGCATAAGCACAGCAGGTCGGTTTTCATGGCATTTATTTCTTTCAGAGATAGTATTATAGAAATTAAGCTACACTCAATAGACTTTTTTCTTTGCCACTTAGGAAGGACTAAGGTGGATGTTATGGCAATTTGCCTGTGACTGTGTTTGAAGGGAGATTAGGAAATGATTTTTAGATTGCTAAGAGAAATTGTAATTGTTGATGTTTCTGGTCACAGATAGGATTCCATCTTTGCCTAATCTAACCCCACTCTTCATCACCATTGATCCTGAGAGGGACAATGAAGAAGCCATCGCCAAATATGTTAAAGGTACAATTTTTTTTCCTACCTTGAAGCTTTATAACATGCAATAAAGAGTACTGAAAAGGAGGACTTGAGGATTCTTTTCACGGTATCTGAATGTCTTCTTTCTCTGTAGAATTTTCTCCAAAGTTGGTTGGATTGACTGGTACCAGAGCACAGATCGACCAAGTGGCTAAAGCCTTCCGTGTGTATTACAGCGAAGGTCCCAAAGATGAGGACAATGATTACATAGTGAGTAAATGTAGGGCCTTTGCCTAATGCAAGGCATTGGTTGCAAATGGGATAAAGATTTTAATCAAAAGACAGCGGTTGTAATCTGTGCTGAAGCCCTCCATGACAGAGCTGTGTTGCACCTGCATGTTGTGTTGAGTTGTAGATGTCTCAGTCATAACTGAGGTGCCCTCTTACAAGCTCAGCACCTTGCTGAAACATAGCTCTGAAAACACGCAGTCCAAGTTCTGTGTGCAGAATGCATACAAGCTCTCTGTCCTGGTAATGAATTGAACTTTTTCTTTCATCACATAACCTTTTTGTCTGGCTGTTTTTCCATGTGCTCCAAAGTGGAAGTGAAACTGAGGAATTACAGGAATACAAACAGGAAGAACTAAGAGGAAAGTGATTAACAGCTTATTCCCTGCCAAACTGGGACCAAGAAGCAGGGTTTTCCTGGCTAGAGACTGGGATGATGCAAAGTCTGCCTGTAGGTAATGTGAGAATCTTCCTCCTATGTCCAAGGACATGGAAGAGAAAGCATGTTCATGCTAAAATAAGTGGGAATGAAATACATAGTGTAATAGTGTGAAGGGAAAACTGAGATTTAAGTAAGACTGAACAGAGTAGTCAAAGTCTTAATTTTTGGAAGTGAATGGGACTGGCCATAGGCACTCACAGCTGCTGGCAAGACCTTCTGCATCTGGCACATTCTGACAGACTGGAAGAGTGAGGAAGGTGCAAGGGATGTAACAAGTGAGGATTATAGGGTAGTTTTTTTATTGCAAAACCTGAAGGGCATCAGAGAAAACTAAAAACAGATTCAGAGGTAAGGTGGTGTGATTTGTTGAAGTGAGCAGGTGGGAAGTGAAATCCATTGCTGTAGATGCAATGGAGGAAACAGTTCTCTTGAGAATGATGAAATGCAGAGAAATCATGCACAGCGTGGGAGGCCAGTAAGCCAGAAATGTTTGGAAACTGTCAGATAATAGGGGAAAACAGCACTTTGTTTTGGTTTTGGTCTGATCCAGTGTTCTTATTCTTACTCTTGTTTTTCAAACTGCCTGACTGCAGCAAAGATTATTCAAGAGAACAAAAGACTG
This sequence comes from Odontophorus gujanensis, assembly GCA_013399175.1. Classification (NCBI taxonomy): domain Eukaryota; kingdom Metazoa; phylum Chordata; class Aves; order Galliformes; family Odontophoridae; genus Odontophorus; species Odontophorus gujanensis. The sequence goes on from VXAB01003974.1 coordinate 281,554, forward strand.
ATGGAACAAAAAAGTTGATACATGTAAAGAAAAGGCAAAAGCAGCACGCAATCGCAGTAAAGGGAAGACAGCCACAGTGGTAATACACGCTCATATTCACTCCTAAAAAGTGTCAAGTGGGGCATAAAGAAATAGCTTTTGCTTAAAGTGGCAGCTCAGTAGCTAGAGGGCAGTGTCCAAGACAGTATGTCTGAATGGAAGGAGGAGCTTGCTGGGGAAATTCACCCAATTTAATCAATTTAAACAATTACAGATAGTAATCTGTCGGACAGCACTGCCTAAAATCAGATTTATGAAAGGGAGATGATTGGAGGAGGATTTGCAAAGAATAGTGGACTAAGTAGAGGAAAAGAGTCTGTTACTTACACTAAGTGCGTGAACAGAATTTCAGAAGAGGCCACAAAAGCTGAAAGAGGGTTGCTCTATGTGAGTTAAACCATGTGTAGATTCCAGCAAAGCACTTAGAGCTTTTAATACAGGGATCTTGCGAAGGGAAAGAAGTATATAGATGAGTGCAGCTTCAAGGGAAGCTGGAAGGAGAAACAAAAGGAGACCATAACTACGGATGTAATTACTTGTGAGAAAGGATTCAGGATCCAGAGAGAATTGCTGTGCTGTGCCGGGGTTGTGCTAAGCACCTGGTAGCCTGGAGAATGAGAAGAGCAGTAGGGGACAGTGAGGAAGACCAGTGAGTGTGGAGCAGCAGAACAGCCTGAGAGCCACAGCTGTGGTCCCTCAGGGGGGTGGTGTGCGGTTTGCCTTGAGCTCTGTGTCTTTGCTGTGGTAAGGTGAGAAGGCTTAGGTCTGTGAGATCAATTGGAAAGAGGATAACCGCAACAACAGACCTCGGGGGAAGAGTTTGAGGCTGGTTTTGTGCCCGCTTGTTACTCAGGTGATTACTGCTCTGCCATTTCTTTCAATAAGGGTGTTTTTTTTAACTCATTGTGTCGTGCCTGGAGCTGCCAAACAGTCAGTGAATAAGACTGATACTTGTTCAGGAGCAAGTGTTGTGTGTTCTCTGTGCTGATGAGCAATGGGGAGGAGGCAGAGGTCAATTCTTCTCTGCTTGTTTTGGCTTGAAAAGATCATGGAGATGAGCATTTACAAATAATCATTCCTAAACATGTATTTGTATTTTTCAAATATTATTTGAACAGTAGTAGTTCCTATGTAATAGTATCAATTTCATAATTAATTACAGTGTGCAATTTTTTTTTTTTTTTAATTTTGTGATTCAGAAGATTGCTTTGGAAGTCATACAATGATCTTGTGCATCCATGCAGTGGTAATGGGCCCCAGCTTGAAAAGTAGTGGTTTCTTGCACACAAGCAACATACCCTCCTGACTTTCCTTAGTCTCCTGCAGTCAGGGAGTTCAGGTTCTCTGAGCAGGCCACCTGTTTTGGATTTTTGTTATTATCTCATGAAAGGGCAAGAGGGTCTGGATTATTCAAACTCCTTTAAAAGGTTCTGGTATTTGTTTTTGTGATCATTTCTCAAATATTTGATACCTAGAGTAAAATATTTTAGTTAAACATGCTTCAATAAAATTTTTAGAAACATGAATTCCATTATAGAAATGCTATAAAATTTAATGCATCCTTTTGGCTTCTGATGCTGGAAATACTTACACAATTTCTTGGTTCCACACACAGACCTGCTCTTAGTATGTGAGTACATCTATGTCCTTTTTGTCAAGTGGCACTAAGGTTATGTACTCACTGGTGCAGTCACAGATTCCTGGCTTCCATTTTCAGTTTATTACATCTTTTCTCATAAAGATGCTGCCATGGTTAGGCAAAGGCCATTCTTCAGTGATATTTTGAGTATCTTTAAAACGGAATTATTTTTAACATAAATAAAATTGGAGTACCTCAAAGTTTCAAATCATTGTTACTGTTAATTTTTTTCAGGTTATTTCAAATTCTGTCCCATGGCCTCGGCTCAGACTCCTTGTGGTGTCTGCAGATGCTGCCACAAGGAGCCAGCAGAGGGAGCCCACTCGCAGCACATGGTGTTTCCCTGTGCACCGGCTCTTGAGCTCCTGTATCCCATTGATGCTCTTGGTCCCTCTGTTTGCAGTGACAGCGAATTCACTTTACCGAATTTTCTCCATTTATACTGGATTTACATGATAAGAGCAGCTGAAGCCTGGATACCCTCTGGTGTTGGAGAGCATTAGAAGAAGTAGAAGGAAACCAGGAAAAGTGGGGGAGAAGAGCCACCAGCCTGTGCCTTCCCCATGTTTTCCCAGCCCTCTGTGTGCCAAGGGAGGGCTGCCTCTGCCTGGGGAAGATTTGTTTGCATACAGAGCTCCTTCATGAATCCTGAGTGCCAATGAGGCATTTGTTCTGTCAGGCAGAACAACAGAAGGTCACTGAGGTGATGATAAATTTTCCCAGATCTTACTTTAACCTGGTGGCAAGAAGTCCTGTTGGACAGCTGGGTGCAAGATTGAATGGAGCATGGTTGCTGCTGCCTTTGACTTTGAGATGTGCGGGATCTTTTTTTTTTAAACCAAATTATTTGCTTTCTTGCAGGTGGATCACACAATAATAATGTACCTCCTTGGGCCAGATGGTGACTTTGTGGACTATTATGGCCAGAATAAGAGGAGTGCTGAGATTTCTGCTTCTATTGCTGCACACATGAGAAAATACAGATCGTAGAGCACGAGGTCTCCGGACATACATCAGCTGTATGGTTGTCTGTAATTGGGCATTGAATTTGGTGGAGCTAAAGCAGAAATACATGAGTGTAATGTCTAGCCCCCACACACCTCTTTCCTTCCAAATATGAAAGGCAACAGTACACAAAAATCTATAGAGCCTTCCTGATGGATAACATTTACAGTGAGATCTGAACTACAGAATGAAATTCAGGACTTCTTGGAAATGTTGTTGAGTACAAAAGAAAGAAAACACTTTTCATTTCAGAAGAACGCCTGGTGGAATTAGTTGATATCTCTTGGCTAGACATCATCTGGAGGACCCTTGCCTTCTTTATTTTTTTATTATTATTTTTTTTTTTTTTGGTAGTGTTTTGCCTTCTGGGAATGGCACTGAGAATATTGTGAGTAGAGAGGCTGAGAGTATTCTGTTGTTGAGGGTGAGAAGATGAAGAGCGCTGGAAGTGTCAGCATGGGTGACACTTGCATGGGACCAGCCCTGTGCCGTGCCCAACCTTCCTTGTTTGAATGCAGAAATGGAGTGTGTTTTTTTTTCTTTTTTTTTCTTGATGATTTCTCCGAGGAGGCACTGTTAACCTGTAAGGAAATGAATAATGGCTTGCAAATACATTTTTCTTCCAGTATAAGTTATTTTATACGTAGTCAGCCTGATTGTGCTTTGTTGAGTAATGAAGTGGGGAGGATGAAGTGGGATCTGTGTCCATGCATAGGACTGTCAACCAGATAAAATTTATGCAGTTCAGCATTTGAAAATAAAGATTGCTTTGTATAATTGTGTATCACTTTCTGAGGTTTCCAGGATGTTCCTCCCAGTACAGAGGCTGCAGCATGTGTCTGGTATTTGTCTGCACATGGAGACAGCATTATAGAGAGCCTGGAGTGTATTACCAGTTTTGCAGAGCTAGAGGGGTTTGTGCAAAAGAGGTCTCACTTGCAGAGTGACTGTGAGGCATCTGTTTGCTTTTTCCTTAATTTTATTTGACTGATAATGGGATATCATAAGAACTTTGGCATGCTGGTATAACCTCACTTGCTGGATTTTATCTCTGTAGAAAGTAGTGTTGATATATACAATATAGTAGCCCAAGACATTGCATGGTTTGGATGTGTCTGTCACCAAGAATTTTTGTGTACTGGTTTACTGTGGGTGTTTTAGTGTCTTAGTAGAATTTAACTTCCTTTTCAGCTGTTCAGCTTGGTGTTTTTTTATTTTATTTTATTTTTTTAATTTTAATTTTTATTTTTTTTCTCCTCTTGTTCTGGCTGCTTTGGATGCAGTTAGCGAAGAGGAGCAGCTTCCAAAGGAAGTTACTCATGCTGGATATGGTGTCAGAGGTGTGTCACATCCAAGGTGTTATCAGCAATATTAGTGTCTGTGATGAGTAGCACTGCCAATAACTTTCTGTTCATAGAGTCATTATTTAATGTTTCTCAGGAGTCTTATCTCACCTTTTATTTTTTCTGACAATCCAGGAGGCAATACAGAAATTCAGTGTAAACTTTTCTTATAATGAAGACGTTTGGCATCTTCTAGCTCTGCATTCCTCATCCTGGTGGGTGCACACACTGGTTCATCTTGAAGTCCTCCTGCCTTAGGTGGGAGGTGCCCTTCCAGCTGACACTTCTGTGTTGCTGGAAGATCTGCCTTGAAGTTATACTCAAGTTTTATTACGTGTAGATATTAACTGTTGTATACGAAGGCTGCTTCAAAGGTAATGCCTCCTGTTTTATCATATTGGCCCACGGTGTCAGAATCAGATGTTGATGGGGTGGCTGAACCTTCCCACCGGTATCCCATTACGTGCCGCTGTGTGACAGATGTCAGCAGAGGGCACTGTGACATAGTGGTGCCTGACATGGAAGTGCATATGAAGCAGAGGTGTGTCATTGAATTCCTCCGTGCTGAACAAATGGCTCCCTCTGACATACATCAACGCTTGCTGAACATCTGTGGAGACCAAGCAGTGGATGTGAGCACCATGAGGTGATGGGTGGTGCATTTCAGCAGTGGGAGCAGCAACAGTGGGTGACCTCTGCTGGCACAGATTGTTACAAGTGTGATGTGCAGGCTTTCATTCACTGGTGAAAATGCATAGCTAACAATGATGACTGTGTAAAAAAAAGTGTTTTATAGCTGAGAAATTGCTCTATCAAACAGTGTAGTTGTACTCTTTGTAGCTGTTGTAGCTTCCATGGAAATAAATAGGAGGCATTAGTTTCATAATGACCTACATATTTTATATGCAGCCCAAGACAATTCATCTCCTCTCAGTGCAGCCCAGACCAGCCCAAACATTAGACATCATGCGCTAGCAGAAGCAGCAGTGAGCAGTACTGGTGCAGATGCTGCTATTCCATATTAAATGACAATAAAGAAGGTAAAGAGTGGTAAAGACTGAAACAAAGATGGTGGAAAAAAGGAGAAAGGATGAAAAGTGGAACACAGGAGTGGGAGAGAGGAGGAGGGGAAAGAGCATGCATCTTGGTTTTGCTTGCAAGTTGTCTTTGTGACACTGCATCACTGGTTCCCTGGCACTTCTCTGCCACAGCTCTTTTTCCCTTTGCCGGCTGTGAAAATCAGTCAGTCATAGTCACTTAAGTGTATCTGTCCCTTTGACCTTTATCTCCAACAAAAAGCAGGTGTATACTGCTTTGCTTTGTGCTTGCTTTCAGCACTTTGCAGGAAAGAATAAATGCAAAGAGTGTTCTCCAGGACTTTGCAGCAATCACAGCAAGTGGAAACCTGGCCAGGAAAAAGGAATCCTTGATGAAGGTATGAAGATGAAAAGCCTTTCAGAGAAACACTTACCATCTTATGGCTGAGGACAGTATCAGTGAAAGACGCTGGCATCAAAATATGAAGTGCCTTGTATTAACTTCAGCCACTCTTAAAAAGCAGTAAGAGCAGGCACCGATTGGCAGTGAGAGATGCAACAAATACAAACCACCAGAGCTGCCAGCATCGCTGCCCAGCAGCTTCTCTTCAAGTGCAGATCGATCTGGGGGACTGCTGTCTGAGAATAGGCAGCAGCTCCAGTTTCTCAACATGAGCTGAGGGCAATGAGCATGAGTGAAAGCTGGAATAAAAGGAGTTATTTAGCATTTAGACAGGGTGCTTATTCTTGATGCTGTAATGGAGAGGCTGGCACAGCTGCAGGCTGTACAGCACACAGTTGCACGCATGATTTCTGAGCTGCAGCTGTCACTTTGTCCCACCACATAGTCCGTGGTGTTTTGAACTGTTACTCAAATATTCTCACAGAATTCACCTGAGGATCTAATTGTCAGTGCCAGCTGACTGCTGGAGGCTGCTGGGGATACCAAGGTGTGAGGAGTGGCAGCTCCTCACACTTCAGATGATGTGCTCCACAGGGTTTGCCTCTGCCCTCCTGCCTTTTGCATCCTGTTTACCCGTTAGTTGCTTGCATCTGGGAGCCAGTGGGTGGGAGAAGTGCCCTTACTGACAAAAGCATGTTTTTTTGTCAGGTACTGATGTGTTTACAGCTATTTCATGCTCACGCTGCATGGATTGCTGTCTGTTCCTCAAGACTCCCTGTCTCCAGTGTTTGAGTTTCACCACCACACCATCACTCATGTTTCATTAGCTGTAACAAACTGTCCCCTTTACCCCTGGTGGATTTCAACAGTGTCTATGAATACCCGAGGGGAAGGTGCAAAAGAATGGATCCCAGCTCTGCTCAGTAGTACCAGTGACAGGACAAGAGGCACTGGGTGTAAACTGAAGCACAGAAGACTCTGACCATCAGAGAGCACTGCTGTGCTGCATGGGAGGCTGAACACTGGCATAGACACACAGAGATGTTTTGGAGCCTCCTCTTTGGAGATATTTGCGCAGGCAGGGGCTGGACCAGGCTGACTCTGAACTCCTTGGTAAGGGAAGTCATCACTTGTGAACACCTGTGAGCATTTTACAGTAAAGTCAATATGAGAAACTTTACCTTAAACATCACAGCTCAGTGATAGAGTGTTTTCTGCTGGCCTGGAGCTGTGTGTCATGAGCACCTGGCTCTGCAAAGCACTGAAACTGTAATCGTGCACTTACTGATATCATCTGCATGCCAGCATCAATAATGAGGGAGTTACCTAAGCTGTACACAGCATTTTTATTGCCATCTCTGTTGCTCTAGGGGTTACTCCACCTGCAGTGTGCCTCCCTGGGCAAGTTCTAGCACAGGCTGTGCAGGTGAGGCCTCCTTGTTAAAGGGGTGGCTTATTTACTCTGCCTTAAGCTTTGCTGCTCTTGCTGTTGTGGAATGTTCAACTTCTATGGGGCAGGACCTGTGAATAATCTTTAGTAGGAAGGTGAGCAGTGCTTTGAGGGTTGACCAGATCTTCATCCCATCCATCTGAAACTCCTCATTGTACACACAGAAGTTCTTTGCCCTTTCTGGTGTGGTCCCACAGCCTTTTCCCCTTCCCTGATGCCCTGAAATTCCTTTCCTATGCCTCATATCTGTCCCAAATCCTTCACTGTCCCAAACTACTCCATTCTTACCTATTCCTCATTATCTAAAACTTCAGTTATCAGCATTATTCTCCTAAATCTATAAAACAGCACCTTACCAGGAAGAAAACTAACTTCATTCCAGATGAAACCAGAGCACTCCATTCTGCCTTCCCTTCTTCCACATAATTCTGAACTCTCATCCCAATGGCAAGTTTATCTCAATTGTCTTCCCCTTTTGCAAATTGGTTCTTCCTCAAGTTTTCCTTTCATTTAAACTCAAAGGTAAAAGACCCTGATGTCTGTTTGTTTTAACCATATAGGCAATATAGTTAATATATATAAGCAACAAAATTTATTTTTAAAATATTTTTTATTAAAACGTAAAAAAGAGAGAGCACTGAAAATACAAAATGAAGGGGAAGGTAATTCTCTGAAGATGAAGCAGCTATCAAGTCCTAAGTCTAACTGTGTCTCCTCTGATTGCATTATTCACCCACACAAAGTCATGTGCCTGATGCTCGCACTCTCTAGCTCTCAGGGATGTGGTCAAAAACAAAGCAGGCAGCAGAGTGCCTAAGCTCCGGGACAGGTGGGACTGAGGCCTGCCCTCATGTCAACAGCGAATTCTCAGCTCCCTCCTGGCCCCTATCTCCTGGGCTCTCACATCCCACCGCATCACCCAACAGCAGTCATCCCCAGAAGCAGTGACAGGCTGTGGGGCTTGTGCAGAGAGCTCTGGAGCTCTGTGCCAGGAGGGTCACTCCGTCATTTGTCTCCCTTCATCTGCAGCGCTGAAAGCTCAAAATAACCCCCTCTTGCAAGGCTCCTGCGTGGGGCCGGGCCTGCTGCTGTAGATGATACGCCTCCATTAATAGCACTCGAAGACATTCCTCAGCGGGTAGCTTGCCTTCTATATCTCACTGCTACGTGTTGCCGTGCAGGACTTGGACAACTGTGTTGTGTCCTAAGATGGCAGATGCTATTCTTGTCCCACGAAGACTTGCTCCGTCCGACACAGCTCCTTTCTCGGCTGAAATGTTAACAGCCAGAAGCAGGCCGGAGCAGCCCCTTTGAAGCCAGAGGAATAAGTGTGTGAACACAGCACCTGGGTGCTTGCCCTGCTCTCCTGAGATGTGCTGTGCCACCAGGAGCACGGCAGCTGCACAGGTACTGTCAGTGTTCAGCTGGGAGTCAGCTTGGTGAGGGCAGCACTTCTCTTGCCACCAACAAAGAGAAGCGAAGTCTGTGGATGTGAAAGCTCACTTTTTGCTGCTCAGAATGAGAAACCAAATCCATGAATCCCTTCTCTGGGTGAGGAAGGCAGCAGCGCTTGCACCAGGCTTCCTGCTGGGCCAACAACATTGCAGAGAGCCACATCCGCTCTCAGCCAGGTGAAGTAAGAGCAGCTCATGCTGACATCAAACACTAAATTGGGGCCTCAGTGCATGGCATTTGATGTGAGTCATGAAATGCACCTTACTGTGGCTCTTCTTGATGAAAAAATTAGTAAGCTGGAAAAAAAAAAGAGTGGAAGTATGAGTAACCACAGAGCTGAAGGGGGTTTGAAATTGTGCTGGGAAGAGCAGGGTGGAGGAGAGCGAGGTGGGTATACGTGTGAAGGAAGAGGGAAGAGAGAGAAGATGGTAGAGGATGTGGGAGTGGGAGAAATGATAATTCAGCATCACGTTGAGGGAACAAGGGCTGGAGTAAACAGGAGGATAAATTACTGGTAAACACTAAAATGATAATCTACACATGACTGTCTAACTCATGGGTGCCTGACCTTTTAGCTTGCCTGGGCCACCTAGAGTGAAGAGAAGCTGACTTGGACCATGTCTACTTAGGTTGTTCTGAAAGTAATATTTCCTATTTATTTCCATGAACACTACAACAGCTACAGTGAGCACAGTAACTCTGCTTGATAGAGCAAATGCTCAGCTGCAAAATGCTGCTTTTCAACATGCTACGATTAGCTATGCATTTTCACCAGCAGTGAAGAAGAGCCTGCATGCCACGCTTATCACCAGCATGGTCACTGCACCATAGGCTTCGGGTTGGACATATATGGTACAAGTGAATGGGGCCTGTGAGGAGTGGCTGACATTGCGCTGCTTCTAGTGCCGTGGCTACCACATGCTGTCCTAACTTGCCACTGTCTGTGCTCCGTTTGTGGCTTCCACCTGTGCATGTGCGATTTTTGGCAGTTGAAGAATAGGATGAGAAGAAAAACAACAGACACATCAGAAGAGGAAAAAAGGAGCAGAGAATGAGCAGCTTTGAGGGATGCCTTGAGGGAAGCATAGGTATATAAAGGGAAAGGACCAATTTTGTGATCTGAGCCAGGGAGGATGTGTGCAGGAGGAGCAGAGGCCAGGAAAAAAAAAACACAGACACTGCTATAAAGCCTGCTGTATGACCAGGACCAAAATGGGACACTGATGTGAGGGAAATGGAAGATGAGCTGCTCACTGCTTCATGGAGAATGAAGGTCATTTTGCAGTCTCACTCTATTTGTGGAGTCAGGATGCCTGTCATCTGATGAGGGCTTGTGCACAGGTCTTGAGAAAAACATCAGTTCATAGTGGCCATAAACAAGGACCTCTGAGAGTAAGTTTAAAATGGATGCAGATGATGGGCTTGTATAGAGCTGCTGTCCTGTGTGGACTGTATGAACTGCAGGAAATCTGCTGAGCACAACAGTAGAATTTCAGTTCTAGCAGAACAAGTGGCTGAAAACATCTTCCTTCAGACACTGCCAGTAAAGACACATTCAGTAGTTCACAGAAAGGAGCCCCAGGAGTGGAGGAAATCTCATGCAACCCAAGTTTTGCTGTTAGGGCTTCAGAGCAGTGCTCTTACAGCTCCAGCAGAGTAGGCACCACCATCTCCTCGTGCCAGCAGTTGCCTGAGGTCAGCACAGTGCTGCCTGCAGAAATACAATTCAGTGTACATGGAGGGTCTGGAACTGAAGCACTAAGGGGCAGACAACAGGCTTAGCAAAGATATGACCAGTGCAGGGTCATGGGATGGCTTTGCTCTGGGACCCTACAACAGGGAAAGCATCTGCCAACTGGAACAATAGGCACTTTGAGGAATCTGAGGGACTAAATTAGAAGGAAGATAGTCCTTCAAACAAGGATCAGCAAAGCAGTAATGCACTGGTTTTGGGATAAGGGATACATTTTGAGATGTCTGAGATGTTAAGCAACTTTCTCTCTTCCTTTGTTCTCAGTGTTCACTTCTTTGGCATTAGCTCAGACTTCCCAAGTACTTTGTGTCAAGACACTTGGAGAGAAACATCTGCCCCTGAAGGACTTAGAGTGAGGTGAGCAGGTAACCTCTACAGAACAAAGAATGTAAGCACTGACAGACCCCTTCAACTGCTCATCTCCCACATGGGGCACCCTGGCTGCTGGCTGTTCGGTGGAGCTGTACTGCTTTGTGCAGCTGATTTGCAGTTCAGAAGGAGCAGAGACATGCATACTTCCCTCTGTCTCTCAGGTGGACACAGAGAGCAATTAAGGAAACATTTAGGTTGATCACCACAGATAAAATATGAATCTGTTGGCAAATTTCCTGGGGACGCAAAAGGAACTTTTCCGCAACATAGGAAGTTAGTTTAGAAAATATTCTGCTTAATATCTGGTTGGTAACTGCCCTGCAGTGACCATGGCACTCAGAAGATCTTCCTTGAAAAGTCCAACATTTAAAGAGAGCAGGATTATACAAATTCCAGTACCAGTATATTTCCACTTACAGCACTGAAACCTGCTCAGAAGTGGGATTTGTTCGTCTGTCTAAGAAGAGTGTCAGCAAAGGAAGATATCACTTCATTGCTCACTTTTTTAGGATGCAGTTGTTGCTAGTTCTAATATTATGCACCTAATCCTGATTTTCCTTCCCTCCCCTTCCCTCCCCTTCCCTCCCCCTTTTGCCACTTGCTCTCTTTCTTCTCTGTCTTACCCGGAGGCCTCATAGCCTGCCCACCCCACTCCCCTGCTCTGTAACTGGAGCCGCTCAGCTGCTTTGATGGGTGACAGAAAGGGCATCCTGAATGTCACCTCCTTGGCAGTGGATGCTGCACAGATCTCTTCCGCTGATATTTGCATGAGGAGCCTGAGTAATGGTGCAACTCTGATAGCTAAGAGCTGGTCATCCTGAAATAACAGGTGGCCGCTTTACCTATCACTCCACTGCTCTTTTTGCTGCTTTGGGCTGCTTGAGTCTCACGTACTGTCATTTTGCTGAAAGCCACTTACCGCATCATCCCTCCAAGGCAGGCAATCACCAACCAAAAAACAGCCTTTGTACAGCTGCAGCCAGATATCAATGTCCCTGCCCATTCAGTGCCTCTGAGCTGTACATAGGCCAAACTCTACAGAGAGTCAGTCTCTGAAAGGAGAATCAGGGTTAGGATGTAAGAAGGCTACCAGATAGCAAATAATTGTCTTCAAATGTTAAGGCTGCAAAAGGCAATCAGAGCATTAGGAATGATCAGAATCAACTGAGAACAAAACAGAAACATTGTGCCAGGCTCACAAACCACGTGCTCTCCACAGCTCAGGCTTGTGCAAGTAGAAAGTTTATGTAAAATGATGTCAACACTGATGGGAACACTGGAGAGACAGTGACTATGATTTTTCACTTTGGAAAAGGATCTTCCCAGGTGGGAAGATTATATGCTTTCATGACATTATAAATACTTTGGAAAATGTGACATTGGAAGGGATGGAGGGAGGGAAGAATGGNTGTTTTTTAAAAAACGGTTGCCATGATCAGCACTTCTCTGAATCAGCGGACAACAGTCAGACAATTATCACAGCAAGGTGATCTACACTGGAGCAGTGGGTAGTGCTAAATATCTGGTCCCAGAAACCAGAGTTATAGCTTTTCCTTGCCTATCCTACAAGCTGCAAGCGTAGAAAACCAATAGTCTGCCCACATTTCTCTGATTCAGCTCTGCAACTTTGTCCTCCTCTGCAGGAGCAGGCTGATCCTAGAACCTGGTGTCTAAACTGGTAAAAAATATTTACTCGGGTACCATTAATCAGGTAACAGGTAGCAATGCAAGGGAGAAGATAGCTTGAGGCAGCATCAGATTGCCTTTAATTAGGAAGCATCATAGTGCTATAGAACCTAACTAAGGAAGTCCTGTCAAACAAAATAAATACAAGTGAAGCTGGTGTTCTGAATGAGCTTGCTGTGCAGTCAGTTTCTTTCACGTTGGTGACTAGGCAGGGTGTTCTTCCTCTTGACATTTTGAGGGAATACATGCTAATTCCTCTGACAATAAGTCTCAGATTCAGCACATGCACATAGCACAATACAGGACACATTTCTTGTCATTTGTACTGTTTGTACCTTTTAAGAGATTTGGTACTGAACTTGGCTGGGGTGGAAGGGAGGGGGGAAAAGAAACAGTTGCAGCTTTGTCTTGGTGGTATCGCTGCTTTTCCCATCACAAAAATATAACTGATGTCACATAGAAGACCTCTCTCCAGTTTCTTCCAAGAGCAACAGGCAGAGATGGGGGGAGGGAGTTCATAGTTCTACTGCTTTTCTCTTGCAGCCAAAGAGGGAAGAGAACACTTCTCTCAATCAAACATCAGTGGTTGAGAAATCCCTCTAATTTGTTCTTTCTTTTACTGTCATGAGCTAAAAAAAGGTATGAGACCATGTTTTTGTAAAATCCATTGCAAGTTCCTGAGAGGCCAATACGGCAATCTGCTTTGATCCCCTTGCTTCTTAGTTTGACTACCTTAATATCAGATTATCTAATTTAACTGCACAGATCACATTACAGGTGGGCATGTACAGCAGCAGGGAACACGGTGGGTTTCTGTATTTTGCTCTGAAGCAGTCCAGTGGAACATAGGAGGAAACTCCAAATCCTAAAGCTTTTGGAGAGGATGATGTTTGCAGAAATACACAAATATACATACTGAATTTTTGCTTCTTTTGTGTCTGCTTTCCCTAGAGAGAGCCTGGCAGTACCTTACTGTTGTTACAGTTTCCTAGTACTGCGTAATCTGAATTTGCAATTTTTGTTCAAATATAAAATGAAGATTTTAAGAGAGCCTGTCTTTGAAAGGTACCTTGTTTTATACTCCCTCATTGTCTGAAATTCACAGTGAGAATTTGGATCTACTGCCTTGTACAGAACTGTGCTGGAGTCATGGGTATCTGGATTAAAGAAATCAGTGCTGGGGTTAATCCCCCCCTCAGCTGTTTGAATCATAATGGGTTTGCCATCTCCCCTTCACAGTCAATGGAGAGGAAAAGACTCCGGAGGAAGTCAGGCTATGGAAAATTTCTTAATCATGATCTTCCCCTTTTACTATGAAGGGGGTCCAGGAAACTCAGAGCACACACATCACTTTCATGTGGATGTAGGTAGAAGAGCCCTCTTCCCTCATCAGACCAGATCTAGCCTGAATGGGGCTTTGAGCAACCTGGTCTAGAGAGAGGTGTCCCTGCCTACATCATGGGGTTTGATCTAGATGACCTTAAAGGTCCCTTCCAACCCAAACCATCCTATGATTCCATGGTTGCCAGAAGCACATTTTTTGCTTCTTTCCACATTCTCATCTCTTACACTACCACCTTTCACTCATCATTATCTCTCATTCCTTTTCACCTCCTTCCTCTGACCATAACCTGTCCCTGGTGGAATTTCCTTCACATGGCACTCACAGAGCTGCACGCTATTCCTTTTCCTGCCCATGCTCAGAGCCAATGGTCTGTCAGAGGAGTAACACATCTGTTTCCTCGTCAGGGCATCAGGGCTACTGATCACTTGGGAAGGAGCAGCTGAAGTGACCAGTCTCCAGGTACAGGAGACAATGCTCTCTGAGGACACCCAACCCTGTTCTTCAGACTCAAGGGTATTGACCCACAAGAGGAGGTTTCCTACCTGAGCAGAAGCCGAGCAGCTCTGAGCTCTCTGCAGCCTTCCAGGGCTCAATAACAAGAGGTGTAAGGGGATCCCTGTTAAAGGAGATGTCTACTCTATCTATCCTGTGAGCATTACAGCCTCTGTGTGGGGTGGACACATGGACAAGTTACTGAAAGCTGAGAAGGTTAAAAGCCTCTTAGGCTTCACACAGAGATAGCACAAAAGTGCTTATGCTTCTGTGTCCCATTATGGCAGTGACACAGAATATGCTGTTTTCAGTATGGTTTCCCATGTGCGGCTTGTTTTTGCTTTAGTCACATGGCATCTTTCACCAGTTGGGGAGGGTTTGTACTTGAGAAGTCTTCACCACTGGGATGGTGAGAAGTATCTCAGGAGTGACAGATTATGCAATCCTTTGATCTCACTCGGTGCAGACATTTGTGAAGATTTTTCCTAATGACTAACTGGTGCCTCTCAAGTTGTGATTTTTGATCATTGTCCCTTGTTACATTGCCTGCTATGAATTAGAAAAGTTTAGAACATTGTGTTTTTAACTGCCCTTCATGAAACATAGTCCTTTTTCCCTCACATTAAAAACCCAGGAATTCTCTTCATAAGACTAGTTTTCAAGACCCTTGACCATCTTCATCATGTTAGTTCATATCCTTTTTGAACTGGAGAGCCCCACGTTGGACAAACCATTTCAGATGACAACTCACTCACCAANCAGATTGCCTTTAATTAGGAAGCATCATAGTGCTATAGAACCTAACTAAGGAAGTCCTGTCAAACAAAATAAATACAAGTGAAGCTGGTGTTCTGAATGAGCTTGCTGTGCAGTCAGTTTCTTTCACGTTGGTGACTAGGCAGGGTGTTCTTCCTCTTGACATTTTGAGGGAATACATGCTAATTCCTCTGACAATAAGTCTCAGATTCAGCACATGCACATAGCACAATACAGGACACATTTCTTGTCATTTGTACTGTTTGTACCTTTTAAGAGATTTGGTACTGAACTTGGCTGGGGTGGAAGGGAGGGGGGAAAAGAAACAGTTGCAGCTTTGTCTTGGTGGTATCGCTGCTTTTCCCATCACAAAAATATAACTGATGTCACATAGAAGACCTCTCTCCAGTTTCTTCCAAGAGCAACAGGCAGAGATGGGGGGAGGGAGTTCATAGTTCTACTGCTTTTCTCTTGCAGCCAAAGAGGGAAGAGAACACTTCTCTCAATCAAACATCAGTGGTTGAGAAATCCCTCTAATTTGTTCTTTCTTTTACTGTCATGAGCTAAAAAAAGGTATGAGACCATGTTTTTGTAAAATCCATTGCAAGTTCCTGAGAGGCCAATACGGCAATCTGCTTTGATCCCCTTGCTTCTTAGTTTGACTACCTTAATATCAGATTATCTAATTTAACTGCACAGATCACATTACAGGTGGGCATGTACAGCAGCAGGGAACACGGTGGGTTTCTGTATTTTGCTCTGAAGCAGTCCAGTGGAACATAGGAGGAAACTCCAAATCCTAAAGCTTTTGGAGAGGATGATGTTTGCAGAAATACACAAATATACATACTGAATTTTTGCTTCTTTTGTGTCTGCTTTCCCTAGAGAGAGCCTGGCAGTACCTTACTGTTGTTACAGTTTCCTAGTACTGCGTAATCTGAATTTGCAATTTTTGTTCAAATATAAAATGAAGATTTTAAGAGAGCCTGTCTTTGAAAGGTACCTTGTTTTATACTCCCTCATTGTCTGAAATTCACAGTGAGAATTTGGATCTACTGCCTTGTACAGAACTGTGCTGGAGTCATGGGTATCTGGATTAAAGAAATCAGTGCTGGGGTTAATCCCCCCCTCAGCTGTTTGAATCATAATGGGTTTGCCATCTCCCCTTCACAGTCAATGGAGAGGAAAAGACTCCGGAGGAAGTCAGGCTATGGAAAATTTCTTAATCATGATCTTCCCCTTTTACTATGAAGGGGGTCCAGGAAACTCAGAGCACACACATCACTTTCATGTGGATGTAGGTAGAAGAGCCCTCTTCCCTCATCAGACCAGATCTAGCCTGAATGGGGCTTTGAGCAACCTGGTCTAGAGAGAGGTGTCCCTGCCTACATCATGGGGTTTGATCTAGATGACCTTAAAGGTCCCTTCCAACCCAAACCATCCTATGATTCCATGGTTGCCAGAAGCACATTTTTTGCTTCTTTCCACATTCTCATCTCTTACACTACCACCTTTCACTCATCATTATCTCTCATTCCTTTTCACCTCCTTCCTCTGACCATAACCTGTCCCTGGTGGAATTTCCTTCACATGGCACTCACAGAGCTGCACGCTATTCCTTTTCCTGCCCATGCTCAGAGCCAATGGTCTGTCAGAGGAGTAACACATCTGTTTCCTCGTCAGGGCATCAGGGCTACTGATCACTTGGGAAGGAGCAGCTGAAGTGACCAGTCTCCAGGTACAGGAGACAATGCTCTCTGAGGACACCCAACCCTGTTCTTCAGACTCAAGGGTATTGACCCACAAGAGGAGGTTTCCTACCTGAGCAGAAGCCGAGCAGCTCTGAGCTCTCTGCAGCCTTCCAGGGCTCAATAACAAGAGGTGTAAGGGGATCCCTGTTAAAGGAGATGTCTACTCTATCTATCCTGTGAGCATTACAGCCTCTGTGTGGGGTGGACACATGGACAAGTTACTGAAAGCTGAGAAGGTTAAAAGCCTCTTAGGCTTCACACAGAGATAGCACAAAAGTGCTTATGCTTCTGTGTCCCATTATGGCAGTGACACAGAATATGCTGTTTTCAGTATGGTTTCCCATGTGCGGCTTGTTTTTGCTTTAGTCACATGGCATCTTTCACCAGTTGGGGAGGGTTTGTACTTGAGAAGTCTTCACCACTGGGATGGTGAGAAGTATCTCAGGAGTGACAGATTATGCAATCCTTTGATCTCACTCGGTGCAGACATTTGTGAAGATTTTTCCTAATGACTAACTGGTGCCTCTCAAGTTGTGATTTTTGATCATTGTCCCTTGTTACATTGCCTGCTATGAATTAGAAAAGTTTAGAACATTGTGTTTTTAACTGCCCTTCATGAAACGTAGTCCTTTTTCCCTCACATTAAAAACCCAGGAATTCTCTTCATAAGACTAGTTTTCAAGACCCTTGACCATCTTCATCATGTTAGTTCATATCCTTTTTGAACTGGAGAGCCCCACGTTGGACAAACCATTTCAGATGACAACTCACTCACCAAACAACTGAGATTATAGCTTCTGATGATCAGCTGAACATGCTCAGAGCATCATCCAATATCTTTGTCTTGGTTGCAGTGAGAGCACTCATTACCCTTCTGCATACTCATCATAACTCCCAAGTCCTTATAAGCAGGGCTGCTGCTGAACTAGTCAGTTCCCAGCTCATACTGACACCTTGGGCTATTCTTCTCCCAGGGGTGAGCTTTGCACTTGTTCACATTCATCTTCATAAGATTTGTGCTGATCCAGTCTTCATGTCTCTTAATGTATCTGGAATGAAGCTCTGTCACTTGTCACGTCATCTACTCTGCCTAATTTAGTGTCATTCACAAATTTGATGAATTTGAAGTTTGTGTCATTGTTTGAGTTGGCTTCTTGAATTCCTTTCAACCAAATGTGTGTTCTGCAGGGAAAAAGGAAGCCACTGATTGTTTGTCTTGTTTTTGAGAAGTTGATGTGAAACAGGAAACAAGTGAGACTGACTTGATAAGGTTAAAGTTAGTAAGGCTAAAAAGAGCTTTGAACAGTTGAAGCTTGTACCAGTGCACTGCTTATAAATGGAAATAGGCAGTTTCCAGCCGTGCATCTGCCATGTTGGAATTGCATGAATGAAATGCATTTTGACTTAGAAAAAATATGGAGAATTTCTTTGTCCAGATAAACACAGGCCAGTGATGGCTGACAGTCCCTGAAGATGTCAGAGATCTGTAACCGTATTTTCCCTCCCTTTGTCTGTCACAGCACTCTGTTCTAGTCAGAGGAGCAGAGGCCCTGAGAATAGCTCTCAGGAGGAAAGGCTGGGAATCACCAGGCTTCGTTGAAAAGTAGAAGATTCCTTGTCACACTGCAAAACCTCTTGCCATACAAGTACACTGGCATGTTTCCAGATCATGAACTCAAACTCACTGAACACAGGTGAGAGGGAATTTCCCACTGCCATACGGCAGCCTGTAGGTTTCTCAGTTCGTTCTCATTGTGCCACCCTGCTAAAAAGCGTCTTCTCAATCTTTGTCTCTTAGGACTCAGGAGAAGAAAATCCACCTCTGAAAGGCTAGTACAAAGTGAGGTGTCTGCCTGATCTCCATCTCAAGAGGGATCTATTTTCAGCATGTCTGAACCCCTCTCCACCATGGAGAACGTCAGCATGCTCAGAGCCTTGCCTCACAGCGCTGCTGTACGGGACAGTCTGTATCCTGAGACGGTTTATTGTCTGTCTCTGCTCTTTTGACTGCTGTGCTTTTCTTCTAGTCCCAGAAGAGTCCACACCTGCAGAAATGGAAAAATAATTGACAGAAAATTAACGTCAGACAGAAAACTTTGATTTCATAATCCATCTCATTATTTAATTGGATAGAAAAAGCATGAAGTAGTACGGATATACATGGTACAACTACCACTGATTATAATTGATATGGTACTTAAACATGTATTTTCTATATCATACAATGTAACACTAACCCTAACCTTCAGTTACAGTCATACAGGATGTTATTTAAGTTGATTTGCAGTCAGCCATGTCTATCTATTGAGTCACTTTTGCCAGCACAAACTGAAGGATTTGAGCTTTCATTTAAACTGAAGAGTTGTGAATGTTAACAGGCAGCATTAGCAAGCTAATGTAGCTCAGCAGATCTACTGCAAATGCTGGGAAATGAGTGAAGATATGTTCAAAAACCAAAACCAGAAACCAACCTCTTAAGGATCACATAAACAGGGAGATACATGTATTTCTCACAATAATAAAAGTTGAATTCAGATATGCCGTGGTAGCACTGGAGGGCTAGGTGAGGTCTGGGAAGATGACCTGCTATGCAAAGAAAGCTGTGCAGCTGCATTGTTGTGACCATGGACTTTGACTGCAGTGATGAAGTTCCCACTCCTTCCTAAAAACTCTATGCTTGATTAATTCTTGAATTCATGGAACAGTTCTGGGAACTACTGTGACACTGACTGGATCTTCTCTGCTCTAGCAGGGACAGGTGGGGCGCTGTGGTGGGACCTAAGAGAATGGGTACAGATGTGTCAGGGAAGGAACGGGTTGCAGCTCCCCAGGAAGTAGTCATGGGACTAAACCTGCTGAAGTGCACAGTGTTTGGACAACACTCAGGAATATGGTTTGAATTTGGAGTGAATCTGTGTGGAATCAGAAGTTGGACTCGATCATCCTTGTGGATCCCTTCCAACTTGGGATAGTATGTAATTCTATGATTCCTTTTACACCATGGCACTTGCACATGTACCTTCTTGTTGTGAGTCTTCTAGAGTGGTTTCTGTCTTCTAGAGGAGTTTCTAGAACAACTCTGATATTTTGTTTAAATGGCAGTGTACTGTTTCATGATGAATACTGTCAGGTCCCAGCAACCCTGCTAATCTAAGCTACCAGGATTGTTTTGTATTACAGTCAGCTGACAGAGAAGTAACCAGGCATACCTGGTATGGTCATGGTGAAGCAGGGTTTAATGTAAAGTGTGTTTTATCTGAACTGTGTTTCCAAAGTGTTCTCAGCATGAGAGCTGCATCTCCACATATAAGATCTTGAAGAATTTTGTCTCCAGACTCATGATTGATTCATTGCAATCTCCTTTCAGAACATAGTTCACTCTAAGATACTAAACAAATTCCACATACCCACAGTCACATTATGCTAACTTTGGAGTTTATACTGGTATCGAAGTATTAATAATGAGCTGTTAATGTGGGCATAGCTCAATGACTATGATAGACTCAGAAATCCAAATTATAAATCAACATTAAGAATAGCTTATCCTTCACTGAAGTTGGAATTTGTAGTTACACTGTGGTTTTGTATATGCCTGCATAAACATCCTGCTATACAAGGAGTTCCTCCAGCACCTAGCTCAGGGATAGTGTCGACAGTATGCCCTGAAGTTTTTTCTATGCCCCTAACTATCAGGCAGCATTACCAGTCTTCCCTGTGGGATGAGACTGCCAGCAGTTTTCTAAGTTCTCCTTTGAAGGCTTAATACTTTTCACCCCCAGGTAAGCTTCAAGAACTATTTTTATTCTATATATGCATGGCATTCAGCTCCTTCCCTTGATGTGTGCCTATGGATGATTGGACTCTGAACTCCTGTGCAGATTCCCATTTCCCTCAACCAGGGATGGAGTCATTTACCCCCTAAAGTTCAGATTTTCAGACATCTCCATGAAGGGCTGCTGTCTCTGTCAATTTATTGTTGGTGGGATCACCCAAACATTTCAAGCTCCTAGGTTAGTCCTTTATAATTCCTCTGCATGCCAGATTTTTTCCCTTCTAAGGAGATGACCAAACACTATGTGCCTAGACTGGCACAACCCAAGGACTGAAGTATCAGAGCAAGCAGAATAGATTGGTAGAAAGCCTCTTCCTCGTTGGCTCTGGGGAGAGGAAAGCTGCTGCTTCACATTTTGATTGAATAATTCTACCGCTACCATTTTGTTTGAGTGTGTCAAGGGACATGATGATTCTTTCTGGTGATAGGAAATCTGCCAGATTTCTAACTTTGAGTTAAGAATAATGATGATAGAAGTTTTACTAGTCCCTTCTCTGAATGGGGTCATGAGCTCCTACTCCTCAATCTTCAGGTTGCCTATTTCCACATAGCTGTTACGGCCCTGTATGAAGGGCGGCTTCAGTCCCAGTGAGCCAGAACCACTATTAAAATGAGATCCTATTGGCTGTTAGTCCCACCATCTGGACTCTTCTCCAAGGATCAGTCAGAGACTAGCTTCAGTGGACTGGATTGTCCAGCATTTGAGATGATAAAGGCTCAGTTCCTTAAGGAGGTGGCAGACAGTTTGGTCTCTGTACCAGCCTATGTATTCCTGCCTCCATGGCCATCATATTGACTCTACAGGAATCTCATGCTGTTTCTATATGATGTCTGTTTATTAGTGGAATATCAAGGTGCCTGAGGACTTCAATTGCTTTGTTTTAACGTCACAGGAGGCATTTAGATATATCTGAAAGTCCATGAATTAGTTACCTTAATTAGCAATACTGATTAACATGTGAGAGAGACAATAGACACTCCATCCTGTACTGCAATTACACTGCAAGCAGAACTTGCCAAGGACTCACAAAAGAGGCAGTAATGCAGGATAACTGTTCTCCTACTTAACATTTCTTCCTCACATTGACAAAGGGATTAAATTTGTACTGTGCTCATTCTCTCCTGGAACTTTTCTCCTTGACAGGAGAAGGAAAAGTGTTTGACTTGGCTTCTCTCAATAAATCAAGCTCTTCATTTCATTGGCTGTGTTTTCCCTTAACTAAGTGAATGTTAAAATAATTCTGTCATTCCATCTGCACAGAACCAAGCCCTGAAGATGATTAGGACTGTCTAATTTTAAAGTACTGAAAACTGCAGCAAACTTCACATAAAGACTAACAAGTTGCCAATAAAGTTGAAGAGTTATAGGGAGTCCATTTCTGTTGACTCTCTTGTAGTAATCAGATGGAATACAAACCACAGCATTACCTTCCTGTTATCCTCAGATCAGAAGAGATGTATCTATGCCCTTTTGTGTGAGGTAAAACTGTGTAGCAGCTTCCTTAGAAGACCCATATTTACATGAATGAAAATTAGAGGAGATAATACTTGATGGTATTTTAGTATGAATGTGCAAACAGTCATTTAAATAAGTGTTTCCTTGTCTTTGAAAATGGAAGTCTACATGAATATTCATTTTCCTCTTCCCATTCAGTTCTACCTCAGAGTTTCAGAGGAGTCCTGAAGTATTATCTATTCTGTAGTTGCTAAGACCAACTTAACATAAAGTATTTTCTATACTGTCTCTTGTATGTGCACAAATGAGTACTACTTCATCAAAATCCAGGACTGAATACTGGGTCCAGTAGTGCTGAGGAAAGGAAATGTCCCACAACTGGGGAGGAACATTTACCCAGGAACCAAAAGATGCTGGAGGCCAACAAGACAGAAGATGGAAAGCTCCTTATAAAGGACCTGAGGCTCCTGGTGGACACCAAGTTGAATATGAGCCAACATGTCCTTTCTATAAAGACAGTGAATGGTAACTTGTTTTCTTTTAGAAGAAGTGTCATAGCAGGTCAGGGGAGGTAATCCTTCCTTTCTGCTCAGCACTTGTCAGGTCACATCTGGAATACTGCATCTATTTCTGGGCCCTCCACCACAAGAGACTATACTGATGTATTTGTGAGAGTTCAACAAAAGTGTCTTGAAGATGACAAAAGGACTGGAGCATCTCTGATATGAGGAAAGGCTGAGAGAACTAGAATGTTCATCCTGGAGATGAAAAGATTCAGAGAAGATCTCATCAGTATATAAATACATGAATGAAGACAGTAGAGAAGACTGAGCCAGGCTTTTTTCAGTGAAGGCCAACTGAGGACAAGAGGCAATAGGCACACTGAAAATGTGAGAGGCTCTATCTGAACTTCAGGAAAATCTTTTTGACTCTGAGGCTGAATCAGCAATGGAAAAAATTTCCCAAAGAATTAGTGAAATCTCCATCCCTATGGATGTTAAACAGCCATCTAGCCTCTCCTTCATTTTCGTGTCCTAGTCACAACAAAATTCTGAAATTTAGACCTCTCAGAGAAGGTTCAGGTTTCTAAAACTGGCTTATAGGGACCTAGGGTCACAGTGTTCAATCCCCAAAGCACTGCTGGGTGACTGACTGCCAGCACTGGAGAGACATACATTTGCTAACCACTTCCTTTTCAGACTAGGCCTGTCGCTGGCTGACTGCATACCTAGAGCTGCCTGGTGATGGGCTCCACTCCTGCCTATAATACAGCTGGGTCCAATGCTTTTGAAATTCAACAGAAACAAACAAACAAACAAACAAAAGAAAAACGCAAAAAGCTTGGGGAAAAAAAAGCTTGAAAAGCAAGTAGCTGAAGTAGTAGTAGTAGTAGTAGTAGAGAAGTCTGGCTTTGTCACTGGCAACTGGAAAATTCAAGACTATCAATCCCCAGAGTCAAGCATCTATCCTAGGACACTCAGCTGCTCTCCATATAGTCTCTGGAGACACAGGTGCATCCTGGCTGTACTGCATAAGATGGGCTTGATACCTACTGCTGAGAGCAGGGCCCAACAGGAAAGCAGCTGCAGCTACTTAGTGTTTCTCCAGCAGCTGCCAAGGGATGCTGCCTGCACAGTGCAGATGCTGCAGCTTTCCAGGAAGTGGGAGACTGGAGCTCCCTCCTCCACCTGGGGGGAGGAAACTCACGACTTTCCCATTCTGGAACAGATCTCATCCATCTCTGGGATGCTCCTCCCAGGCCTCGTTCTTTGTCCATGGTCTTCTGAACCCTGTGTTCAGAGATGCCAAGGCCATGCACCACGTGGCACTTATCAACCTGATTTGGATGAGTTTGAGCTCCAGGTTGGGGCCCTGACACCCAGAATTTGGGTGCTGCAGTGCCAGAGTCTTCCTCAGCAATGCTCTTTATGCATAAGGCAGTGCCTGGTGCTGACTTTTATACAAATTCTCACGAATCATTTTTCTTATCTTGTCCCTGTGTTAACTACTGACCTCTGTTAATGACCAGGAGAAGAACATGTTGAAACTTAACAGGTTTTAAAGCAGCTCACATGACAATACCCAGTTTCCTATATCATTCACTCTTCAGGACTAATAGCAAATCCCTCTTTACCATGCTATCAGTACTATAGTGGCATGTTTGCCAGCCCAAATGCTCTGGTGTAGGTAACGGTGTGTTTTTTGGATTGTGTGAATATGTGCAAGATAAATGTGATGAGATGTGAGTTCTGGACTAGGAATGTATCAGGCACGAAGAATTTTGAATGTCTAATTATTTCTAGAGCTGTGACTGACTAGGAGGATTTTTCTGCAAATTGTGGGCAGGGAACAAGCTGTGGGGGTCTTTTTTGGATCAGTTATCTTTCCTTGAGTTATAGGCATGGAGACGCCTGGGTAAGATGAAAGGTCTTCAGCAAAAGAATGGAGCATCCCTTGCTAATTGGCACTGCCCTGCAAATCAGAAATCTTAGGAGGTTATCTCCTCTCTCACAGCATGCATTGGTGCACAAGGTCACAACAACAAATAAATATGACTCTGTGTGTGTGTGCTCTTTCTGATATTTCTGAAGTTGCCTCACATTGCTCTCAGAGGCATCAACTTAAAAGTACAGTTAGAACCCAATACCTCACTGCAGCTTTTGCCTGATCGTCCTGCTGTACTTGTAGTGCTTGTTGTATGTCCACATTTTTGCTTTCAAGATTTTACCATCACAACTGCTAATTTCTCTTTCAACATCCTGCTCTATCTATTGTACAGCTGGGGTAGCTGCAGCACACACATACCAAGAGATCCACCCTGGGTCATACAGTGAGTCGGTGGGAAAGCCAGCAATAGAATCCATAAGTCCTGCATCCAAGTTCTCTAAGTGCCTTGACTAGTCCAGATTCCCTCCTTAACACCCTTGTCAAATTGTTTATAGGAGATGTATTCATATAGTCCGTAAGACATCAAAATTTTCTAATTATATCTAGTCATGTCAAATGACAATTATGCCCTTAGTTCAGTTTGCCAGACAATGCTTTACCAAAGAAGGCTTGCCAAAAATTTTTTGACCGAAGAAAGACTAGGCATCTGTAGCATCTGCAGATGAGATCGTATAAAATGTCCCTGCTACAAGACAGCCCTGTCTCCACAGAAAGCTTCAAGGTAAGTGTATGGGGTGCGCAGCCGTGCAGGAGCTTTTCTATGTTCCAGCATTCCTCTGCCTCCAGTGCTCATTTCCAGGAGGCTCAATTCCTCAGCTCAAGTTTTAAATCTGCTTTCAAGGCACCTGCACATTTTCACTCTGGAATTCTGTGCAGCAGCAAGTAGGGACTTGCCATTTCTGTTTTGCAGCACTGACCAGCTGCCAGGCTGCAAGCCACCCATCTGGTGTCACGAGAGGTAAGAACCTGATTTATTAATGTTTTTGGGTGGGATTTCTGTATGACGAGCAAACAATCATCTTTTTCACACTGTATTCAAAACCAGTGTGATTACAGTAGGCAGGTGGTGGGGTGCTCATGACTGGTAAGGTTTTGAAATGGTTGTGTTTGTATCTTCCTGTCCCTGATGGCAGATCAGAAAATTCCCTTTGGAATACTTTTAATTTCTGCTTAACTGACCAAACAGGGAGTCAGGCGTGCTGGCTTCACATCATTGCAGCAGTACAACTGGACCAAGATGAAGAGAGGAGGAAAAAGTGCAAAACTACATTCTTCCTCAAAACATTATCAATAAATCATCTGAGAGTACAGACCTTCTAACCATCTTTGTAAAATATCAGAGCTCTTTCAGATAACCATTAACTTAACTCCAAACCAAACACAAAACAAAACCTTCTCAGCTGATGAACAGAGGGAATAAATTTCACTAACGTAGCTGGAGAATTTTCAAGAGCAGCTGGAGAAATGTAGCTATCCACATGTTTAGCAAAGCATCTAAGGAAGCGCTCATTGAAGTTTTGAGAGCTCACCTGTTCCTGGATTTTTTCAGAAAGTATTTATCTGGGAGATTCACACAGCCATGGCAATTTCAATTTCAGTACTTCAATTTTGTTTCACACAAGACAAAACTTTGAAGATGAGATTATTTAGATACTGTACTCATGAATGACAAATGTATAAACAAATTAAACTACTGCAG
This sequence comes from Odontophorus gujanensis, assembly GCA_013399175.1. NCBI lineage: Eukaryota > Metazoa > Chordata > Aves > Galliformes > Odontophoridae > Odontophorus > Odontophorus gujanensis. The sequence goes on from VXAB01003974.1 coordinate 307,515, forward strand.
TGTATTAAAACATCACAGATCCTTCACTTTCCTTTCCGCTGGCAACATTAATAGCAAAATTCATTAATTTCCACTGCTTTCCTGTTGCAATTATAGTTAATAAGTAAATGCCCCATAGGTTCAATGTTTTTCAGGACTGTAGGTCTTTTATACTACATTTTTAGAAATGTTTTTCCATCTTTAAACAAAATGTTCTATCTTTATTTCAACTGCTAGTAATGTCTTAAAATAAAACTTACTCAGCAACTTCACTCATCTTACAGACGTGATGTTCTTAAAGCTCCAAGCCTACAGTTGTGAAAGGTGATCAAACATTGCTCTCCTAGAAGTCTGAACACCTAGACTAAATCAGTTAACACCTCTTGTTTCCTAAGTCAATCTAAGTAAATCAAATCTTCCATTAGGACATGATAGAGGTTTCATGTAGTACAGGTTGAAAAAAAAAATCACAGTCAGTCTCCCATTCTTACAGAATATATCTAAATAGTAGTGCCATATTACTTCTTGTCATTAGAGTATTCTGCTGAGGTGTCTTCAGTGAAGAGCAGACATGGCTTCTTCAGATGCTGAGATGGCTGTCTTTGGAGAGGCAGCTCCCTACCTCCGAAAGTCAGAGAAGGAAAGAATCGAGGCCCAGAACAAACCTTTTGATGCCAAGTCATCTGTCTTTGTGGCCCATCCAAAGGAATCCTTTGTGAAAGGGACAATCCAAAGCAGGGAAACAGGAAAAGTCACTGTCAAGACTGAAGGTGGAGAGGTGAGAAAAAAGCAAACTTCAGACCAGCATTTAATTCCCACTCTAAGCTTTTAGCTGACAAACACAGATCTTTCATTTCCTTGACAGACTCTGACTGTGAAGGAAGATCAGATCTTCTCCATGAACCCTCCCAAGTACGATAAAATCGAGGACATGGCCATGATGACCCACCTCCATGAACCCGCTGTGCTGTACAACCTCAAAGAGCGTTATGCAGCCTGGATGATCTACGTAAGTACCACCAGCTCTCTTCCTTGGGTAGTGTAGCTGGGGAGGACCTCTGTGCCAGGATGAATGGAAGCCAGCGCGCTGTGTCTGTTCCTCGCAGACCTACTCGGGCCTCTTCTGTGTCACTGTCAACCCCTACAAGTGGCTGCCGGTGTACAACCCGGAGGTGGTGTTGGCCTACCGAGGCAAAAAGCGCCAGGAGGCCCCTCCACACATCTTCTCCATCTCTGACAACGCCTATCAGTTCATGCTGACTGGTGAGTGCCTGGTCTCCTTCAAAGCAACCCAAACTGAAGAGCCCCATTGCTCTCACTGGAGTATGTGACAAGCCAGCAACAAACACCACAGAGCTGTATGACAGCAAGTTAAGGAGGAATTAATTTTAAGACAAACTGTCCCAGAAACATGCATAGATTCAGCACTGTGTGCTATTTACACTGTACTGTACCAAATCCTACACTCTCCTAGTACAGAAGTAAAGTTGGACTCAGAGTTTGTTACTGTTTTACAATAACGGGAGAGAAAGAGGAAGCATTACTGTTCTATACAGTCCTTTACTTTGAACACACATAGGCATTTTGTCTAGATTCCTTGATGAGAACTGTGTGAAGGGCAAGCGGATACACAGTCTGTGTGCGGACCACATNACCCGCTGCTGGAGGCCTTTGGAAATGCCAAGACTGTGAGGAATGACAACTCCTCACGCTTTGTAAGTTGTTATTTTGGAGAAAATCTCTCCTTGCAGTAATGATGTGGCTGGTGATGTTCTTAAATAAGGAGTTGTTCAAAGAAGCCGTCCAGGCTGAAATGGTTTTCTGTTTCCTCAACAGGGTAAATTTATCAGAATCCATTTTGGGGCCACAGGCAAGCTGGCTTCTGCTGACATAGAAACTTGTAAGAGATGCTCCTGGCCTGTTCAAATTCCTTCCCAGATTCCCACCTCCATGTCCTTTCTTGTGTCTAACTCTTTTCTCCCTCCTTGACAGATTTGCTGGAGAAGTCCAGAGTTACTTTCCAGCTGAAGGCAGAAAGAAGCTACCACATCTTTTATCAGATCACCTCCAACAAGAAGCCAGAGCTAATAGGTGGGAGACATCACTGAGCTTTTTGGGGGAAGATTACAGAGCAACAATTAATAACTTTACAAAAATAATGCAATTTAATCCGTGAACATCCATTTGTTTTCAGAAATGCTCCTTATCACCACGAACCCATATGACTACCCTTTTGTGAGTCAAGGTGAGATCACTGTCCCCAGCATTGATGACAAGGAGGAGTTGATGGCCACAGATGTGAGTAGCTTATGAAACAGGCCAACTGTTGTAGGTCATGTATCAGATTCAGACAAATGTTTCACTGTACTGTATCTATTACCAGAGTGCCATTGACATCCTGGGCTTCAGTGCTGATGAAAAGACCGCCATTTACAAGCTGACAGGGGCTGTCATGCACTATGGGAATTTGAAGTTCAAGCAGAAACAACGAGAGGAGCAAGCAGAGCCAGATGGCACAGAAGGTACTGTTAAACTCAGCAGCTAGCCATTCTGTGAGCCACTCTGTGCCTTAGCCAAAGTTGGTCTTCAGGATCCCAAGGAAAACAGTAATTCAGAAACAGTCACTTCTCCTCCCATTGTATCAGTTTCTCTGATGTAAAATCTCTGGATTTGTATATTGTATCCCACATTAGCAATTTAAACTGTCCTGTGTACACTGCCAGGAAGCCTGGAGCTGTGGATGTATTTTCCGTAATGTTATTACTCATGCTATTGTTGGAAATATCTTATAACCCTAGTGGAACAGTAAAGTGGTCCAGCCCTAACAAGATGGGTGGTCTTATTCCTTTTCCCCTGTCAGATGCTCAAGGAACTCTGTTGTGAAAGGTGCCTTTGTTTCCCTCTCTGCTGGAGTAGGATCTTGAAACCACGTCTCCAGTTTTCCCAGTGATAACTCCTCTTGTCAAAGGTCTAGGCAGAAGGTGGGAAGTATCACAGTCACATCTGAGAAGGGACAAAACCCAATGAGTTTTACTCCTGATCTACATACATATCACAGATGTTCCAGCTTTCTGTTTTGTTCTGGAAATTTAAACAAAACATCGTTACATTTTGCGTGCCTCAGTGAAGAACTTGGAATGTGAGTTATTTCAAAAAGCTCAACAAGCATAATGGCTTTGGTGTGACTGAGATTCTTTCTGCGACAGTCTGTCAACAGATTTCAAGAACAGAAACCTCAGCACTGGAGCACTTAGAGAATACTTCAAGATACAAAACCTTAGTAATGCTGAATTCTTCTTTTCCATCTGTCTTTGCTGTTTAGTCGCTGACAAGGCTGCCTACCTGATGGGTCTGAATTCAGCTGACATGCTCAAGGCATTGTGCTACCCTCGAGTCAAAGTTGGGAATGAATATGTGACCAAGGGTCAGACTGTACAACAGGTAAGAAATGGGGTAACCTGAACCATGCTTAAGATCTCTTTGATTCTCCTCTGTTCTGTACGTTAACAGCAGTCATCTGCCTTTGGTTTAGGTCCACAATGCTGTAGGTGCTCTGGCTAAAGCTGTCTATGAGAGGATGTTCTTGTGGATGGTTGTTCGCATCAACCAGCAGCTGGATACCAAGCAGCCCAGGCAGTACTTCATTGGTGTTCTGGACATCGCTGGCTTTGAGATCTTTGATGTAAGTAACAAAGATTTTGTAAGAGCTGATGGAAGTTATAACTGGGTGTTATTTGTAAACATGGACATATTGCAGCATCTGAGGCACGGACTCAGATGTGGATGATCCAAATTATTTATTACAGGTTCTAACATCCCTTACATACATTTACAAGTTTTCTCTTGTAACTTTCCCACCCGCCTTTACATGCCAACAAAATACTCCCTAAAACGATCCTTAACCGTGCATACAGGTACTTATCCAATCAGAGTTATGAGTTGTTCCAAGCCATGCACTCTTCCTCCATTTGGGGTCTGACATCACACAGCTTACTTGAACCTGTTTTCCTTTTGTTCTGGAAATGTCCTTGGTTTTCTGCCTTCCTTTCTCATGCTGTTTATCATGTTCTGCATCTTCTCTTCTAAATACACTTCCTTGTATTCCCACAACATATTATCCATATTATTATCACATAATTTATTGTAACTGTTTGGAATTTGATAATTTTTAAGGTCTTTTCCCACTGAAACTACTCTAAGATTCTATGGTTCTATTTGCCCTTTTTTTTTCCTATAAAGTCAGTTTGACCCTTGAAAGGATTTTTCTTATAATAACCGGCTCATTATCAAAACTCAAAAAGCAGAATAATTCAAACAGAAAAATTCTTTGGTTCAAATGATCGAAGACAGCATAAACCACGTCATGATACAACTAACCTTTTTTCTGTAATGTGGTCTCAGATAACATAGGACTTCTTTACAGTGCAGGTGATGGAGCACTGGATCAGGTTGCCCAGGGAGGTGGTGGAGTCACCCTCTCTGGAGACGTTCAACACCCACCTGGACACCTACCTGTGCAACCTGGGCTAGGGACCTGCCTTGGTAGAATGTCCCTTCCAACCCCTACAATTCTGTGATTCTGTGAAGTATATTATATCATCTTCACAGATTTATCAAGGATTAAACTATTGTTATGAACAAGAATTTTTAAGCATTTCTCTATTTTGCTATGTAGACTTAAAGCTGACTGAAGAAATGCACAGACACAATGAAACCAAAATAGCTGCTTTCTGTATTTTTAAAGGATGAGGTTTTATATTTACTACTGCATGTTGCAGATATGAATCTTCATCATTTTATTTCCAGTTCAACAGCTTTGAGCAACTGTGCATCAACTTCACTAATGAGAAACTGCAACAGTTCTTCAACCACCACATGTTTGTGCTGGAGCAGGAGGAGTACAAGAAGGAAGGCATTGAATGGACGTTCATTGACTTTGGGATGGACCTGGCTGCCTGCATTGAGCTCATTGAGAAGGTATGAGCATAGGAATTTTATAATGACTAGATCTCAGTCTTCAAAGGAATATTCCATGTTCATATCCAAATATTTAGATCTTGTTATTGAAAAATACATTGCTGTTTAGTTTATTTTATCTGTCAGGTGAAACATTAAGGCTATGTCATGCAGTTTTACGGCAGCAGGTTTGTACTGATCTCTTCTGAAGTGCTAAAGGTTGTTAAACTCCAATAAAAATATTTTCTCAAAACATCTATAGTAAGTTTGCAGTTGAGTTTCCACCTCACTTCTCAGCTCCAATGGGTTTGTGCTCCTTCAGCACTACAACTGTATCTTTGTAAAATAAACACAGAAATGGAAATGCATAATTGATAGCAAACAGTTGCACTTACATGAAGATTATTTGACTTAGAAAGAGTTCACACTGTACACAGGATGCAGTGTTCAGTGGCTGACAGGATGATAAGAAATTAGAATCACAGAATTTCAGAAAGTACAGAGGATCTGTGAGGTCACTTCATCTAACCTCCTTGGTCAAATAAGACTCAGCTAGAGTAGGTTTCTGAGGGCCACAAAGCACTATTTTGAATATCTCAAATGATAAACTTGGATAATGATAATGTGTTTCAATACTTGACCATCCTCACAGTAAAAAAGTATTTTTTTGTTTAAATTGGATTTCCTGTATTTTAATTCATGCCTGTTCCACCTTGTCAAGTCACTGGGAACCATAAGTGCCATGAAAACTGAATTGCTGACTGTCTCTCATGTGTATTTCTCCCAGCCCATGGGCATCTTCTCCATCCTGGAAGAGGAATGCATGTTCCCCAAGGCAACTGACACCTCTTTCAAGAACAAGCTCTATGACCAGCATCTGGGCAAATCCAGCAACTTCCAGAAGCCCAAGCCTACCAAAGGAAAGGTTGAGGCCCACTTCTCCCTAATACATTATGCTGGCACAGTGGACTACAACATCTCTGGCTGGCTTGAGAAGAACAAGGACCCCCTGAATGAAACTGTCATTGGACTGTACCAGAAATCTTCACTGAAAACTTTGGCCTTACTGTTTGCCAACTATGGTGGAGCAGAAGCAGGTAATTTCTTTGAAACTGATATTTTCACCAATTTACAACATAGAAAAAAGTATCATAAAAGGCAAAAAACAAAACCCAAAATATGAACTCTATTCTATTTATTTTTACATTTTGCAGAGGCTAGTGCCGGTGGTGGCAAGAAAGGTGGCAAGAAGAAAGGTTCTTCCTTCCAGACTGTCTCAGCTCTTTTCCGGGTACAATACAGAGTTCAATTTTTTCGTAAGATGAGGAGGAAATTCATTTCTTAAAATAGCTTCCTCCTCCCCTCTTAGTTGTGATAAAAGAAAAGCCCTGAAATTCTTGGGCTGTGCTTTGATATGAGTAAACCTACTGTAACTTAATTTTGCTCTTTTCCACTGAATGCACAAATTTTCTTTCTGTCCACATTTCACAAGACAGTGTTTTCAGCTGGACCAATGTTATACAGGAAACTTCTAAGATACATCTAAAATACCCTCATTTCCTTCAAGTGCCTTCCTCTGGCTTCAGAAACTTTTATTGGTCTGCAACAACATCCTTTCTGCCCTCTGGTTTCCTTCATTAATATGTCTAATATTTTTTTCCACAATTAATTGATCAGTCTTTTATGGTTGAAATACCATCACACCTTGAGATGTGGATTTTTAAGATGTTGTAATCTTGACAGTTGTTTTCTCATAACTAAGTTTTGATGCCTGTCAGCACCATACATGTGTAATCTGTCTTCAAGGCTATTTATTATGATATTCATCCTTAATTTCGGGTTCCCTTCTTAGCATCAGCTAGTTTCTTCTTCTTCTTGGAATATCCCCTGGAGGTAGCTGCCTTCTTCAACTAATTATAGACAATTATAATTTATAAAAACGTATACAGAGATTAGTTACAAACCAACAGTGGGATTAATCTCACCTCATTCTCATCTCATTTTACAAGTGAAACATGCAGCCTAGGCATATGTAGTGTGATCCATAAACCCACTTTAAATGCATATTGTAGTATGCTTCAGACTAGCTCACAGAACTATCTGTATATCTCTCCTGGTACATATAATGGAAAATGGATGTCATTTCTAATGAGGGCATTCCACTAGATTCAGAGAAATGTAATGAAATTGTATGTTTGAGAGTACAATAATTCCTACAGACAAAACAGACCAACTATCTACCTTAAGTTATTGATAATGAAGATATGCAGAAACTCAGAAAAACTCAAGCAGGTTGTTTCCGTTCAGGATTCCGCAAGCTAATGTTTGTCTGATAATGTTATCTCATTACAGAGGGCTTGATGACTATAGTGGAAATCATATTTGCTAACACAAACTTCTGTTGGTGACTCTCCCAGGAGAACTTAAACAAGCTGATGACCAATCTGAGAAGCACCCACCCCCATTTTGTGCGCTGTATCATCCCAAATGAAACAAAAACACCTGGTAAGAGACCAACCTACGGGCAAACTTCAGTATCCCTTCTCTGTTGTACTATAGAATACAGCACTCATTTATACTCTGAATTGCTAGGTGCAATGGAGCATGAACTGGTTCTGCATCAACTGAGGTGTAATGGAGTGCTGGAAGGGATCAGAATTTGCAGGAAAGGATTTCCCAACAGAGTCCTGTATGCAGATTTTAAACAGAGGTCAGACTTCATCCCAATCCTGGATTTTGCCCATCTTGAGTAGCTTATGAAATTTAAACTTCTCCACTGGTGACAAAAACATTATCTTAACATTTACATTTAGCATTGGGGTTATGTTCTCTTTCTCGCAGCATACCAGGTAATTGCTCTCAACAACACACATATTTATATTATTTTGTCCCCTAGATACAAAGTATTAAATGCAAGTGCTATTCCAGAGGGACAGTTCATTGACAGCAAGAAGGCTTGTGAGAAACTGCTTGGATCAATTGATATAGACCACACTCAGTATAAATTCGGTCACACCAAGGTATCAGAAGTGTTTGTTTCAAGTACTGTGGTTTTTGTTTTGTATAGCTTGAGGATGATACTGACAATCTTCAGATAGCATGGGAAATCATTAAACAGTGAGTTTAAAACACATAAACTAGATACTTATTGACTCAATACTTTGAAATTCATTGGTGGAGGATGATTCGAATTAAGCGTTTCTAATTGAAGACAAATTGTAGTATAGAAGACTCAAGAATTAATAAAAACAAGGGGGTAAGGTCTGGGTATTATAGTTTTTCATGTACCGTAATACGAATATAATAGCTAGACCAGGATAATTGAAGATATTAAAGAGTTACCATGTAGTTACATGGTAACTACATATATTCTTTGTTGTTTTGCTCTTTCTCTTAACTTCTCATGTTATCTACCATGGAGGAACTAGTTACTTGGCTACAGTGACCAGTGTGCACATACACTGTACTTATTTTTGCTTTCTGACCTAAGGTCTTCTTCAAAGCTGGGCTGATTGGCCTTTTGGAGGAGATGAGGGATGAGAAGCTGGCACAGCTCATCACTCGCACTCAGGCCAGGTGCAGGGGCTTTCTCATGAGGGTGGAGTACCAGAAAATGGTGGAGAGGAGGTAGACATTTCTTAAAATTTGTTCTACTGGATTTGGTATATTGTGTAATCTGAGTTTAAATTGCAAATATTTATTTGACATACCTTTCAGAGAGTCCATCTTCTGCATCCAGTACAACATTCGTGCATTCATGAATGTCAAGCACTGGCCCTGGATGAAGCTGTTCTTCAAGATCAAACCCCTGCTGAAGAGTGCAGAATCTGAGAAGGAAATGGCCAACATGAAACAAGAGTTTGAGAAGACCAAAGAAGAGCTTGCAAAGTCTGAGGCAAAGAGGAAGGAGCTGGAGGAGAAAATGGTGAAGCTGGTGCAGGAGAAAAATGATCTCCAGCTCCAAGTACAGGCTGTGAGTACTACCAGTGTGACTCATTCTAAGTGACTGTGAATTTATGGCTGATATTTACAGCTGTATTTTCAAAAGACACATAGTAAGTACAATATAATTTAATTAAGTTGTATTTTATGAAGAGCTGCAATGAAAAACATAACTAGTTACAGTAAGGACTATAAGAAGGCTGCAGTCATGGCATTACATGATCCATGTATGAGACTGGCTGACTGGCAGAGCACAGAGGGTTGTCGTTGGCAGTGCAGAGTCTGGTTGGATACCTGTAACCAGCAGTGTCCCCTAGGGGTCTGTGCTGGGTCCAGTCTTGTTCAACATCTTCATTAATGACCCTGATGAGGGGATAGTGGCCACCCTTAATAAGTTTGTTGTTGATATGAAGTTGGGAGGATTGGCTGACACGCCTGAAGGCTGTGCTGCCACTCAGCAATACCTGGACAGGCTGGACAGCTGGGCAGTCAGAAACCGGATGAGGTTTAACAAAAGCAAGTGTAGAGTCTTGCACCTAGGGAGGAATAATTGCATGNCATTTCACAAAATCGTAGAACAATAGCATATTCTGAGTAGGAAGGAACTCAAGAACTATTGGGTCCAACTCCTGGCTCAACACAGGATCTCCTCAAATTCAAATGAAGTTTTGGAGAGTGTTGACAAAGTAGTTCTTGAATACTGACAGTTTCAGCGCCATGACCACTTTGGAGACTGTTCCAATGCCTGACCTAGTGGTGAAGAACCTTTTTACTTTTAGTAGTATATTTTTGTTCTTCTAAATGTTTTCCTACTTCTCCAAAACAGAGAATGTCTATCCTTATAAATACATGACTTTAGGGAATATAAAGAAGGTGTTTCTTCTTTCTATATCCCAGTTAAACAAGATAATTTATTTCTTTCCAATGTAGGTGGTGTTCTACCTTTTACAGAGATTACCATGTTACAATACTGAGCTAAGAGAAAAAAATATATTCTTCTCAATCACCCTCTAAAATACTCAGAATAAAATTACAGGGTACATATATGATGTTTTAGTTTCTAAACTGAAGTATTCATAGAATAGAAGAGATTATATCATCACAGCAAAACTATGCAGCTTAAGTGATACCCAGGAAAGCTTAAATACTCTCCATTTGAAAATATCTTGAACTGTAAAAAGAAAGACTTACTTAAAAATCACTCACTGCTGAAATCTTTTTTTTTCTTCATAATATTCCTACCAGACTGAAAGATGTGATAAAACTAAATACCAAGGGATATCTGCTGCAAAAAATTAAAAGCCTAGAGGCATATTAAAAATGGTTAATTTTTCAGCAGCTACTGGACCTGACAAGAGTCTTGCAGAGAAAAAGCTGAAACTGCTGAATGCTGATTATTTTCAGATGTGGTGAAAATCTAAAGCAGAAACAGTTGCCCTGAAAAGCCTGGAGGATAAAAAAGGAAAATAAAAAAATGGTGTAAATGTAACTGTCACTTTGGTATTTGTATGTATCTTGGTATATGATCATCACTCAGCACTTTGTAAATGTTTGTAAGAGATATTCATATGATTTAACCCAAATTTACATACTCTGTTCACTATTATGAGTTAGGACGCATTTACATACACGCATGTATTTTATACTAAGGTCTTCATGTAGATAACAAAGGATTTTGTTTGACACTGTCTTTCAAAACAGTATGCATTAAAAACAACCATTTAAAATAAATTAGGTTGATAAATTTTAAAAAAATATATAGGTAGGGCACTGTATTTCTTTCGCTTGGAATATAAAACAAGCATTTAATTAAAAAATTGCTAGTAAGGAATCTAAATTTATGAAGCTGGGAATCACAATATCCTCCTGAAGTATATATCTGAAATAAATGCATTTTCCCATCAGGAAGCTGATGCTTTGGCTGATGCTGAGGAAAGATGTGACCAGCTCATCAAAACCAAAATCCAGCTGGAAGCCAAAGTAAAGGAGGTGACAGAACGAGCTGAGGATGAGGAGGAAATTAATGCTGAGCTGACAGCCAAGAAGAGGAAACTGGAGGATGAATGTTCAGA
>VXAB01003975.1:0-19803 GCA_013399175.1 Odontophorus gujanensis
GAAAACCATTTAACCATTTGTTGGTAAATACTTGACTTGCTAGGAATTCTACACCCACAGTTCATTAACACCACAGACCTTTGGTGCAATAAAAAGTTAGCCTTGTGCCATATATTGTTTGCTTTTTTTCTTTCATGTAAAGGTGTTTTACTCTTTTGGAGTACACCTGCTCAATGACCATATAATTCCTCAGACATCTCAAATCACATCTTACCATAGGTTTGCTCTTCTTATTAAAAGGATTACTTGGACCCTCTCTAACCCAGACAGTGCAAAAATGATCCCAATGACTGTCTCATCTGGTTTACCTGAAAATATGACCCAGCAGTCTATTCCCTATCTACAGGGACTTCAATCCAAGTTGTCTGAGATTTAGTTCATTCTATTGAATAAATACTAGGTATTTCCAACACATAAGAAAAGGGAGTGGAATTGGACTCAACTGAGAAGGATGAAGGCCCAAGTCTGCCTTGCAGACATCATATAGCAGAAGTGATTCCAAACACATTCAGTACAAGTATTAAATAAGATAGCAGCTCCAGTGTCACCTCATTTTAGCAGGTCCTTGCAGAGTTGAACCTGTCTTTCTAAAAAGTCACTTGGCCAATGGGTCTTACAACTTCACCATGGTAAACAGTAACCGAACTCATCTTCCAGCTTTGAACTGACCTCTTCCTAAACTCATAATGTGAGCTACTGTGTGTCTAATCAATTGAAATTCAAAATCAACTGGATATATATTCTGCTATGTGCATCCTACTTAAGGATCATGCCCCCAAAACACTACAATTTTGAGACATGGGTCAAAAAAAGAGGAAGCTATTTCAGAATACTTACTGTGGCTCATTTTGCATGCTTAATCCTGTGAAATAACTTTGCTAATCTACCTCATATTTTCTGTCAAACAGTTCTAGAAGGTTTGTTAGAAAACAGATATGTAAATTTTAGGCACAAAGATTTTTTTTCAGGAATTTGAGCATAAGGGGTATCAAAATAAGACTTGATTATAAAAAGACATTAATTCAACCGCAACTGCTTCATAATTCAGAGTATTAAATTAATGCTTTGTGGGCATGTTATCTACAATTTAATGTAAATGCTGCAACAAACTGAAATTCAGAGATAGAGACCGCTCATGGGTTTGACTTGAACACTGTCCACAGAGGTTTTATTAATCGGAAGACAAAGTTAAGTCTGACCTTTGTCAGTCAGTTCAAGGTAGAGAAGCTTCCTGAAAGATGGTAGAAATGCCTCTCATAGTGCAGAAGCCAAGCAGCTACCCATCTTGCCACCAGCTTGTGCTGGTGACAAGCAGCCCAAATGAGAAGCCTGCATATGTTACACAGAAGATCAAAAACCAAAGCTCTGGTTGCTGGCAGTGTACTGTGAGGTGTTATTTGAGTAACACAATCATGTTTCAGCTCCTTGCTGGACCTTCTGGCTGAGCTGCACTAGCCAGAGTATACCAAATTACTGCCCTGCTTCCCTCTAGTTTTGTGTTTTCCATCACAAGCAACAAGAATACCTGAATTACGAACAAACAGAGAACTGCTTTTTAGTAATGTAACAAATGTTATCCTAAGCAAACCAGCAAACTGGAATCTGGAACTGCAGTAACAGTGATGAAGCCACAGCATTTTATCATAATTCCATCTAGCAAGTCAGGAAATTTTTGTCAATATGTTTCATGCACAGAAACTGTACTGCTCAGCACTTTGACAGTGTACTAGACACATACATTTTGTTTTATGGGAAAAAGTTCTTTAATTTAAAGGTACTCTTTGTATCAAGATCCAGGATAATGCCATGATCATACCATGATATCACAAGGGGAGGTGATTTCTGATGAAGGACACCATGATAACACAAATGGGGGTGATTTTTTTAATTGCATGAGCTCTCACAGTTGACATTATTTTCTTCTTTATTTTTTGCTTCCATGATTTATTCAAATTATCTCTATGGATGTCCATCACAATTTGTTTTCAAATTTTGTTTTGATCCTCGACTGAACTGTGTTTATCAGGATGTTCTCTATTTCCCCGTAGTCTTTAGGAGCTTTGAGTAACCTCAATGTCATTGCATCAGCTCAAATTTTTTTAGGTGAATGATGAAAATGTTAGATATGACTCTCAGGAAAATAGCATAAAGCCTACAAGTTCCTATACAGGGTTTCTCATTCCCAGGGATAAAACAACTACAAGAACTGAAAGGCAGCAAAACCTATACTCAGTATTCAGCCCAATTCACGAGTGTTAGAGGAAGGCTTTGCCATGCCTTCAGTGATCTTCCAGCATCTACAGGCCCTGCAAACCAGTCCTGTGATATTGTTGTTTCAGCTATCTGTAATAATTCTGCCACCAATTGGAGTTATTATACTGTTCCCATTACTGAATTTGTGAAGTTCTTTCCGCTTCCAGTGGTTCAAAAGAACCACAAGGCCTTATCCCATTGCTCTGTGGGGAGTCACTGGGAGCCATCAGGACCAGGACCAGCTCCCTTCACCTAATGAACTATCTACCAAAAAAAAAAAAGAAAAAAGAAAGACCCTCTGACGAGGAAATGCATACTCCTGTCACTGTGGAATTCACTCTCAAGAAATAAACATTACATCCCAGGGAATTGGGCAGGAGTCACTCACTACTTTCCTGAGAGCACTGTGGGACTATGCGGGCAAAGCCTTGATGCTGGAGCAGTAGATGCTAGCCCACACTGCCAGTTCTCAGTGCAGCTAGAAGCCTGCTGCAGAACTGCTGTGTGAGGTAGTCAGAGCCTTTAAAACTGAGTAGGGAAGAATGGAAGGGAAATGTCACGTCCAGAAAACAGAACAAAATGAAGATGATCTTTTTTCCCTTACTGTAGGAAGAAAGTACTCACAGGAGATTCTTATCCCTTCCTTCATCATTTTTTTTCCTCTCTTAGGTTCCTTTCAGTCAAGGAAATAATTCTCTCTCTGTTGACACCTATGCAACCACAGACGTGTCAGCATACGCTGACTGGGTGGAAAAGAAAAAAATATTTATCCCCAGCATTTCTAAAATCTGCTGCATTGCCATTGCTGCTGTGATTTATCAGGGCCTGTTACATGTTTTATCTTAAGCTTCTCAGTCACCCAGATGATTTCCTCTCAACGAATGAGAAATACCAACAAGCTGTACAGGTTGGCAGAAAAGAGGGTGAAGGGGAAAGTAAGCAAGGTCTCTTTTTCCCCTGGCAGCCATCCCAAAATTTGAAGTAATGCAGTCAGAGGAGGCCAGAGGATAGAGAAACACCACCTCAGCCTCAGGATGAGGCTGTCAGCCTCCAGAGCGCTTCCCTGTGTGGGAGCAGATAAGAGGGAAAAGGTGAATGGGAACACTTGTCACAGCAGATGGCGGCTTTGATTTGCAGAAGAAAGAGGAAGAAAAAAAAATAAAAAACAACATAGGGAAAGGGAGGCACAGGCAGCGGGGCAAGAGAGGCTGCCCCTTTCCACCCAACCTCCAGGGCCTCCCCTCGCCCATGGGCCCTGAGTGCCCACCGACCACCCTGCCGACAGCGAGAGGAGGAGCGTGGTGTACGGTAATCCTGTCGGCACCATGCGTTTTATTAGCAGTATGTTAATTAGCTGAAAAGACATGCATTGATTTTCTTGAAAGGATTCAAGGATCAAATGTCCATGAATAGAGCTGGCAAAATCTAATCTGCTAATGGATTTAACTTAAGAGAAATATAAAGCTCAAAGAAAAATATGATTATTTGGGGGCTACTTAACTGGTACTTATCTTTAAAATACTTTTACAGAAATTCTGTATTCCATTGAGGTGAAAAAAAGCAATTATATTTTAAAAATAAATTCATCCAATAGTTCCAAACAGTCTTTTTTTTCCCCCTCTCCTCTCNGCGACAGAAGACCTCAGGCAAGTGTGGACAGGAAGGAAATATAATGAAACAACAGAAAAATAGCAGTCAGCTGGACAAGCAGGCAATCTCTCCAGCACACCCACAAGCATTTGTCCAGCTTTTAATACATAGCATTATAAAGGATGGCTTCAAGGCAGGTTGGATAGCAATAATAAGCCAAGTTTGGATATGGCTGCAGGGGATGCATCTTGAGCACAAGAGGGAGCAGGAAAGAAAACAGAGAGACACTTGTTTGTAACTTTAACAAGGCAGTGGAGAAGAAAACACAGAGGCATTTGTTTGAAGATTTAACAAATGAGCAATAGAGACCAGAAAAGTGTCTAATTGTAGGAGGAAGTAGACATTTCATGAGTATGTAAGAGATGGATGTGATCCAGTGATACACTAGCTGGGGAGGCAATCATGACAGGCATCAAAAATGAATATATACAACTGATACAGTCTCTCAGTACAGACTGATGTGGTCAATGCAACAAGCTATACAAAACTTGGATCACGATAATCCAGTGATTTGATAAGCTGTGACATCTGACTAGGTGGAGGATCTGGTATGGTGACAAAATTTGAGGTCACACAGCATTTTTTCAATCAAGATTACAAAATTCATTGTCCAGACAATCTCACAGTCTCTGTTGCATTGATTCTATCAGGCATAAGTATGAACTAGCAGATCTGAACCAAGGGGCAGCTTGTATCAAGAACAACATTAAAGCTGATATCAAGTAAGTTGAAATCCTGAGTGCAAGTCTCTGTCATTTTACAACAGAGGGTACTGTGCCAGTTGCCTTTTGGATTTCTCTCCATCTTTTTTTCTCACAGTGAGTCAGAATCCACTGCATGCAGTTCAGGAGTAAAAAGACCATTATTTTTACTGTCATCAACAGCCACTGCCTCACTGTCTTACACACCATTAACAAGCAAAGCCATCCAATTTGAAATTAGCTGTCTGACCTCAGGAAACTGTGTGCGTCAGAAAAAATCAAGTGGGGCGTCCCATGCTAGGTTGGTTATTCAGGGCTTACTGAGCAGAAAGAAGTACATCTTCCATTTCTGCTAATACATCAAGCAGATATAAGTCTAAACTGAATCTTTCATACCTGGTTGGTATGATAAGGTGGATTTCTACATTGCCACTCCTGACAAATTCACACTATGATCTTATGATTCTTTATAAGATGAAATCTACTTCCACTGTGAATTTTTCTCTGTGCTTCCTCATGTTTATTCTTTGATTGATAAACTCCCCTTTAGCTAATGAATGGCTGCCATTAGATTTCACTTTTGTCTGAACTCTTTAGGTGCAGTTGAACTACTAACACTACTGGCTCTGTCCCTGAAGAAACAGCACTAGCTGTCCTTTCATTCTTAGCTCTTGGATGATGCGTTGCTCCAGGATGCCCCAGCCAAGAAAAGTAACTGCAGAAGAATTACAGCAGCTTGAAACCAGAGCAGAGCAGGGGCAATTCAGACTCACTAGGTCTGTGATACTGTAGATACCATCTTATCAGTCTGACACTCCCTTCCTCTCC
This sequence comes from Odontophorus gujanensis, assembly GCA_013399175.1. Classification (NCBI taxonomy): domain Eukaryota; kingdom Metazoa; phylum Chordata; class Aves; order Galliformes; family Odontophoridae; genus Odontophorus; species Odontophorus gujanensis. Next base: position 5,433 of record VXAB01003975.1, read on the forward strand.
TTGCACACACACATGGTACTATGTACTTGGGTTCTTCGACCTGCACATCTCTTGGCCTATAGCATGGTTCCAACCTCAGTTTCCCACCTCAACATGCCACTTTCCCTCCAAAAAGTCTCTTAGAAAAGTCACTGCACTGTTTCTATAAGTAGAGCTAAAATTCACCGCACTTCCAAATCCTGGATGTCATTGCTCTTGCAGGCCACAAATAGATTTCATTTCCTGAGGCAAGGAGATCAGTGCCTTTGAGGTAAACCTTAGATCGAGTTTCAGTAAAAAGTCTTGGGCATCAGAATACGTATATTCTGCAACCACATAATTTACGGTCAAGCGTTTCAGGCATATGAATACGAAGTTGCATGTATCTTGGTTTATTAGAGAGTTTTTGTTTTTTGTTTTTGGGCGTTTGTTTGTTTGTTTGTTTGTTTTCCACAGAGGGCTTGTGATATTCACAAAGGAACCACCATACCACTGGAAAATAGCTCAAAATCATCATGACTCCTATTTCACGGGACTTAGGGTTTTGCAGACATTTGGCTTTCTCAGGCTCAGATCAAACCCAGGGTTTGGAAGACAAGAGCTGATTGAACATGAAATCAAAATGATAATGGTGGCAGGAAATAACTGAGGAGGTAGCAAATGTGATGTTTGCTGTCTGGATGGAGGAAAGCCTTCTTCTTTGTTACCAGGCTGGAGAAGGCCTCCTGGATTTCCAGATGCTTTTGAATGTTCCAGCAGCAGCAGGGGCTATGAGTGTTTATTTCCCCTTCTCCAGCCTGCTTGGTTAAGAGATTTCAACCTCTTGTCCTGTTGGACCGTGTCACCATTGTCTGTGCTTTACTCATCTCCAGACTGGATCGCTGCCATGTGGTCTGCTCAGCACTACGTCTGAGGACCACTCAGAAACTTCAGCTAATTGCAGTATGCAGCTGCCTGCTTACATATCCACATTTCAGACACAAACCATAGAGTGCAGATGGTACACAGGCTGCGCCAATTTTCCATTCATTTCCAGGTGCAATTCAGGCCTTGGTTTCTAAATCTCCTTGCGATTTGAACCTGCTGTCCCTGCGATATTACCTCTGCTTATGAATGTCAGGTCCACTCTTGGGATGAACTGAGGCATCTGAGCTGACAGTCCCTGGAGTAGCACCTTTGGAAAGGACTTTTTTCTCAAAAGAAGGCCTATAGCTCTCAAATTTGCTTCCTTGTCTGTAAAATCTTGAGGGCACGTTGCAAAGCTTGTCTCTTCTTGCTAAGCTCTAGCTTAATATAATGGGGTGGGCTAAGAAGGGAGGTTTTGATGAAGATACTTCTACTTTCATTGTTGTCATGGAGGTACAATTCAGTAGGGCACATGAGTTTTAATTTGTTTTGATTTTAACTGCAGCTAAGGCAATCTGAGATTGTGCACGGCTTATGTGAAATAAAATGAATAATTACAATTGCTTGAGGCCAGTGCTGTTTACTGGAGAGTCTGGGAAGGAAAGACAAGTAGGGAGTTGTTGCACTGGAAATAATTATATGGGTATAGTCAAATTGAAAGTAATAAGCTGGATTACCCCTATGTGCTCATGCTATGAGTTGCCACTGATTTGTTTCCTTGCAAGGGAATTCTGGGGGCCTGACACGTCCTTCAAACTCATATTGACAGTTCAGTGAAATATGACTGTTGTGGTCTACATAAAAAAAAGACAGAGATTTTGACCAATGTACATTGTCCAAGAAAAACCCAAAAGCCAGTGAAGCATCAAGTGCAATAATAAATCACAACAGCACTACATCCCAAAGACCACTTCGTCAGAGAAATCCCTTCCACTATTCCTTTGTTTTTCTGCCTCTACTCATTTTATCAGGTTTTCAACAGAGTTAGTGCATTACAGATTTGAACTAAGAAGTCAAACTGAATAATGCCTCTGAAGAGGAAATGAAAACACCTAGAAAGAGGAGAGACAGACTGCTGAAAATAGCCAAGGGTCTCACCTGATATAACTGGTTATCTCTAAAGGTACATGTACATACATACACAAATAAATATATAAAATTCTTTCAAAAAGCATTTTGTTGTGTATATCCATAGTTTGAAAATACACCTAGTCCTCTGATGGTCCTCTGATGATGTTTCTCCTAGTTAGACGTGTGTATATTTCTATTTCATAAAACAGCTATGATCAATGCTTGTTTTTGAGTATGGAACATCAAAATGCAGACCTTCAGCTTTCATAGGTATGTGTGGATGAAAAGACTTCTTGCCTAGAGCTCACAGGACAAAACTGAGAGCAAAATGCACCACAGAAATCACCCCAAGACACAACAAAGAAGAGAAACCTTGTTTTCCAAGACATCAAACCACCAAAATACAAAAGCAATTCAAAATGGTGCTTTCTTTTCCTGTAGAAAATCTTTGTTGAGAGCTTTTTGCTCTCCAGTGGTATGAAGGGACTGAAAGCTGCCTCAAACATGCAGCAGAGGGATTTTTTTTCCACGATGGGCATTGGCATAGAGCTGTAAGAAACAGTTTTATACCATCTGCTTCCCTCTCCGGTTCAGAGGAGAGGCAAAGGACAAGAATGCCATGCACCACTCTTGGCAGCATGATTTACAGCAGACCAATTTAAATTCCTGCCAATAAAGCATTTATACTGCTAGATCATCATGTTTTCTATCATCATATACACAACTGTGTATGGGATCAGAAGGTAAAGGTGTGCATCCACAAGTTCTTCTGCTTGTGTTCCAGACATTTTTAATCTTCGTGGAAGTTAAGAAACTCCCTTTTACAGCGATTACTAACATTTCTGAGTTGTTCGGTTGTTAGTTTTGTTTGTTTTTGTTTCTTTCCCTGGTTTCCTTTGTTAGCTTTTCATTCTTATCAGCCTTTTTTTTGTTTTTAATATTGCGCATTTTCTCATCTCCACAGCTCTTGCAACATGCACACAGTCTTTGGATAACCTTCTACCATTCAGACAAGGTTTAAAAGGGCTTTAAATACTGCCTGTCTGGATCTGAGACTTGTTAAAAACTCTGTATCATGACACATATGTAACTGAGTTCCCATTGCTTCTTCCTATTGATGGTTTATTATGTTCACACAACCTAGACTAGATCTGTTCTTTCATCCATGAGAGACTTTCTCCATGTGTGTAAATGAGCTATGTAATACAAACTTAGAGTTCACTTCATCTGTTGCCAGTGCCATAAAGAAGTCTCCAAATCCCTCAATGTCTACAACAAGTTAGTCCTTATAGACTGGCTTCAGTACTGGTTAAGCTCCAGGAAGTGATGTCCATTTTTGTAACTGTTTTTATAGGAGCCACTCTCAGGTCTGTGGAACTAATCCAATGCCACTAGCTCAAATTCACTCAGAACTGAGTTGACATTAAAGAGCTGATGTCCTGCAAGGCAGGAACAGGCAGGAACTCAGTGGAATCTGTTTAGTCAAAAAAGCTGGGTGCAAATTTCTGCCCAAGGGATCTGGATGAGGGAGATGAAAAATGAGAATATACTGGGAACATCAGGTTGAGAGCTTTGCAGTTTTACAACTGAGCATCAGGAAGAAGGGAAGGAACCAATACTTATTCTGTTGAGTGTGGGAATCCAGTTCTGTATTCTGCAATCAGAGCTCATTTTGGCCCTACAAGCTTCTGTGAAGACTTCTGCAGAAAAATCCACCATCAGGACAAAGGCAGGAGGCATTTCCTGCACCACAGGGATCAAGGTTTGCACAGTGTTGAGGACTGCAGTCAAGAAGTGACGTGTTCATAACCTAGCAGTCTCATTTTGGATGCTACCTGAGTCAACCTCATTAGCAAAGTATAATTGTAGCAGGAGGTGAACAAGCCCAGCAGAAGTGAAAGGCTGCTAAGAGCAAATCTCAAAGTCAAGGTGTGTGTCACTAGCTGCCAAGACAACACCAAGCTGGCCAGAACAGGCCTTTCTGGAGGCAGTGGATGCTGTCTACGGTGCAAGTAGCCTCGTGCCACTGAACTCGGCAAAGCTGTGTTCCTGTGCAACAGACCCTGACCGCCACACTGGAGTGAGAACAACAATGAACTTCCCCCGGTGAAAATATTATAGCCTTGGCAGGAGAGGACCTTGTCTGGAGGTTGGTATGAGTCAGTCACAGGGGGCTTTTGTGTTCATGCACGTATGTGTGCGCGTGTGCACATTAACAGAGCATTCTGTCAGGGACCGATTTTCAATGATGCAAGTCTCCTCTAACTGATAACACTCTAAATAACAGGTGAGTGACTCCTGGCAAGAAGGAGATTGTCTGACCTCATTGTTTGCCTTTTTTCCCCCCTCTTTGTTCTTCACAAATAAAGGTTTTTTAATAAACTGAAAGGTCCTCCGCTCCTGCCTGATGATAAAATGAAAGGAACCAGTGAGGTATGGTACAACGTGGCAGCAAAAAAAGAGAAGCTCATCAGAAAATAACAAAGGTGCAAGTTAAAGATAAGGCAGCTGTCAGAGATTAATCCTGCTGGCCTGATTGTTTTCTTTAATACCAAGGCCTGCAATAGCAAGCGATAAGTTTGCTGAGTAATTTGGTTTTTGGTGAGGAAATAAAATTCAGGTAGGCCTCATAATTGATTTCCTTTTCTTTAGTTTTCTAAACATTAAACAAAACAAAAAAACCCTCTGCTTTGACTACACTTTCCTTTTTTCAAATTTGCTCCAAGGCTGTGAGCTTCCTCCCAAGCTGGGACTGCAGGAAGATAACTCTCAGGGCAAAAGCACCCGCTCCTTCTTCAGCCCTCTCCTGGGAATATTTTTGTTTCATCCTCAGCAGTGGCTACAGCTCTTGAGCACAATTATTTCAGCCTGGTCTTGGTTTCATTTTATTGTCCAAAAATGGGTAAAATGTGGTGTCAGAAAAGTTCAAAAGAAACTCTGTACTGTATATTGTCTGCATGCTACTACAGCACCAGAGCATGGTCTGCATGTTGCTATATTACATGGTACTTACCACAGCCTTTGGAGGGAGCAGTGCAAGAGGACTGCTCAGTCCTCATTATCCTGGAGAAAATGAAAGCTATGGGCTATCTAAAGACATGGCAGCTGAGGCTCATCCTTGGCTCACTGTAGATGCCTGCCTGGTCCCTGCCCTCATTTCCTTCAGGTGAAGGGTAGGAAGAGTGGAGATCAGGAAGGAATATTCACTTTGTTGTGTCCCAGTGGGTAACACTTAGGCTGTGCCCAAGTTAAGGAGCAGGAGGAAGGTACTGGATGCACTTGAGATAAACACAGCCAACCACCACAGCCAGGCAACCTTGGCCCACTGAGTATGGCATGGGTCCCAGAGAGGTTTCTCATGAGCCTCTGGAGTAACTGGGGCATCATCTGTAGGAAAGCCCATGGGATGTCCTTCTTTAGGTGCTGATGAAACCCCAGGCCCTGACTTCCTTGTCTGGGGTGCAAGCAGCCAACCCAGACACTTCCCAGGCTGCAATTGTGGGAGGAGGCAAGGGAGAAGAAAGTGAAGGGAGGAAAATATTTCCAAACCAGAGGGTCTGTGGCAAAGAGCAGAGAAAATGGTTTCTAGACAGTATGTGTGCATGTGTGTGTGTGTGTGTTCACGTGTTTGTGGTGTGTGTGTTCACGTGTTTGTGGTGTGTGTGTTCACGTGTTTGTGGTGTGTGTGTTCACGTGTTTGTGGTATGTGAGCATGCACACACAAAGCAGCAGCAGAGCCTTATTTATTGTGACAAAATGAACAGCCCCCAGGATGCTCATCCAGCAGCTAATTTCTCATCTTATCTATTATGTGAATGAGATGGGAAAACAGTTTCCTGTTTTTCACAGATATCGCTAACATGAAAGATACAGAATGAATTCCCTTGAAAGCCTTGCAGTCAGCTCCAGCCACAGACTCATTTGTTTCAATGGAACGAATTAATGCAGTCAGGGCTGCCCATTGATAGGAAACAAGTCTATAAACCTCTCTATAGAAGCAAACATGTTGCCACTACCTCCAAAATGGATGAAGAGCTTGACAGGCACTTTTTCCACATCCATTGGTCGCACACATACAGATAGATGCTTGTGCACCACACAAACACACATACACACACATTTAAACCCTGCAATTACCCCTTTTCAAAAATATATTAACAGCGTCATAATGCAGTTATACTGCAAAGCTACCTGAAAAGGGCAATCAGTACTATGGGGTAACTCCTAGTAAAGGAACCCTTTGCTTCCATGGGCCTTCTAAGGATCTTACACCAGGTATAAAATCAAGAAGTGGTGGGAGTGTTGAGCCACTCGTTCCCAGCACTAAGAGTTTAGGAGCAAGCTTTGCCCTGTGCTTAGGGCAAACAGAGGAGCTGTCCAGTGCCACAGAAGATGGGCTGTGAATAAGGAAGGCCTTACATCTCTTTCAAAGCATAGACTCAGAGGAAAGCCTGTTACACTGGCTACCTCTGTCCCCAGGCAGACTGTGGACATGACCTTGCTGCGCTACTGCCACACAAGTGTTTCAGTGCGGAAAGTGAAAAATTGTATTGGCAATTTTCAGGTTATTTCTATCTATTTTATACCATTTTTCACCTCTATTTTTCCCAGCAGAGGGTGTATCTGGGCTTAGAGGAAAAGAAGGGGGAAGGTACCAGTCTCACAGCAGAAATGAGAAAAAACAAAAGGGTCAACTTATGATAATGTCCTTAGTGTGTCCCCTCCTGTGAAAACAGGTTTTGCAGTTTTCACTGCACTCATCTCTGGTCCCAGCACTGTGCAGAGGACTTCTGCAGGGTGACAGGAGAAGCACAGTCCCACATCCACCTTCACACACGTGCAGAAAGGCCTTGGCTCTGGAAGCCAGGGCTCCTCAGTAGGCCTCTTACAGGGTTTCCCTTTCTTCCTTTTCCTGCTTCAAAGGCAAAAATGCAAGTAAGAAGGCTTCCACCTGAACATTAGGTGGCACTTCTTTGCTTCATGGGTGGCAGAGCACAGGTACAGGTTGCCCAGATGCTGCAGAGTTTTCTCCTAGGTGATCTCCAAAAGTTGCCTGAACATGGCCCTGGGCATCCTGCTCTGAGTGTCCCTGCTTGAGTGACGATTGAGCAAGACCATTCAGAGGTCCCTTCACACCTTAACCATTTTGAGATGCTTTAAGGGGAAGGAGAGGATCCAGTCTCCTCAAGGATGGGATATCTTCTCAAATGGTAGTCTCAGCCCAGCCTTTCATCAGAGAAGGAATGGGGCTGGACAAAATCTACCACTTTTGACAATATCGGGGACACGCTGAGCCACACTGAAGCATGATATGGTCCACTTCTCCCAGCAATAGGCAATAGGCCATGACCTCTGTTCTGGGTGTTCCTACCTCCTTCCATCCTTCAGCACCTCTCAGTCTAGGCAGGCTAATGTGCATTTTCTAAGTGGACAACCTATAAGGAGGGAGGGGGAGCACGAAGAGGAAGAAAGGAAAACCTGAAGGAGGTTAAAAGTAACAAGATGAGACAACTCCAGTACTTCAGTACACTGAGAAGAGTTGCCTCAGTTACACTGCAGTGAGGCACTACTGTAGGAGAAATGAAAATAAATTCAGCCTACAGTCCTAATGAAGTAAATTCCAGAGTGGGTTGAGATTTTAACTGATATAAATGAGGATCATTATCTTCATTCTGCTATTTTGCTTAGCACAGGGCACAGAGTGCAGAGGTAGGAGGAGAAAATCCAGGGTGTGATGGTGTGAAAAACAGCCTTGTCACCCTGCTGTTGTTGTCCTGCAGCAAGGAGAATCATGCTAAATGCTAGTGACAGTGCTCACTGCCAACTTTGTGAGACACTGAGGCCATCTTCAAAGCTCAGGGCTTGTCCCAGGATTTATCTCATCATGTCCCAGGGTTTGTGCCAGCTCTTAGTCTGGTCAGAGAAGCATTTCTGGGTGCTGGGATGGCAGGAGGAATGGCAGGCCACTGGAGAGCTGGGTTGCAAGCAGTTTTGGGTTCTCTCGTCAGGGAGGTTTCTTTGGCCTCAGCCAAATTACAGCAATGCCTGCTCAGGTTCTTGGAGTCAGTTTTTGCCACCATGGGGACTGAATCCAGCCCTGGGAGGTAAGAAACACCAGGTACCATATAAAGTACATCTCACCTGCCTGAGATGGGTTATTTCTCACCTCTAGGTAAGTGAGGTAGGCACACTGTGATGTTTCCTGCTGTTATACATAAAATAACACCATGCAACTGGAGCAGAGCACATGTTTGTTGTCTCTGTGCCCAGCGCAGCTTCGGAAACTATCTTTCCCCACCACTAGCCATCTCCAAAGCAGCAAGCAGCTGTGCTCCTACAGTCCTGTAATCACAGGTCTGTGTGGCATGGAGCACACCACCACAAGCAATGAAAGTGACCTCAAGATTATAACACATTCACAGACTCTTGCAGCCTTACCTCCTAACCTTGTCTTCTTCTGTCCCCTCCTTCAGCTCTTTCCATGTACCTCTCAGAAGGACTCATGAAAAGGATGAAGTATAGTGGCAAGAGCTCCCTTTTGATTCACTCCATCACCATTTCCTATGGGTTGAGGTTGTAGCAAAGTTGAGATCAACTACTTTTCCCAGTTAACTAATGATAGAATGAGAGGTAATGGCCTCAAGCTGTGCCAGGAGAGGTTCGGGTTGGATGTTGTGAAAAATTTCTTCTCACAAGAGCAATGACATATTGGAACAGTCTACCCAGAGAGGCAGTGGAGTCACTGTGCCTGGAGGTGTTCAAGAAAAGGGTAGACGAGGCAATAAGGGATGTGGTTTAGCGAGCATGGGTGATGAGTTTATTGGTAGTTGGACTAGATGATCTTAGAGGTCTTTTCCAACCTTAATGATTCTATGAGTCTATGATTCTATGACCGTGAGATCTTGTTTTGGCTCAAGTAGATATAACATTTAAGCAAGCAGTGAGTTCAAGAGTTTCTGAGCATTTATGTCAATGAGAAAAGCTGGAGTCCAAATACATCTGAATAAATAAAGACACAATAATATAAATTCACTGTAAGTTTGTTGTAGCCAAATTCTCAACAGGATGTTCTTTTTAATGTATCTTCAACATCCATGCAAAAGCCTGCCATCCACACTTGACGGAGATCAACTCCATAAATGTCTGTGCTGCAGGTGACAACAGAAATTTCGAGTGAATTACTAGAGGAAAACTGAAGACTCTACACAATTCTATGGGTTTGGGTTTTTTTTGTTTTGGTTTGTTTGTTTGTTGTTGTTGTTTTGTTTTTTGTTTTTTGTTTTTTGCATTGATCTCAGTAGAAGTCCTTTTAAAAAAGACATTGAAATGAAATAAAACTGAGTTAGATATTTTAGTCTCAGAACATGTTAGCATTTTTGAGGTCAGATTTTGGAATTTTTAAATGAAATTTGAGAATTTAATGTCAAAATGTTTTTAGGTGGTTCTTTTCAGTTTTTGTAGTGTTTGTACTACATACCAATTACATTGGAGTAGTTCTGATAACTGACATGAAAGAATATCATAAAAGTGTAATAATTAGCTCCCAAATTAAATAAATCAAGTGAACTAGTTCTGAAAAGCTGCAAGGCAAATTTCCAAAAGTGAAATTACAAAGAAAATATTTAAACAAACATATTTCTGGTTCAAACAGGGGAGAAATAACACACCCAATGAACTGAAAATTCAAGTTTCAACCATCTGTGATGAAGGCTTGTGTCTGAGCACCACTCCCAACCAGGTTGGTAGTGTGCTCGTTTCTCTCTGAGGATGCAGGCTGGCATGAGCTGGGACAGTGGGTCTTTCATCTGACCTCTTCCAGCTTGGTTCGTGTGCCTGTAGGAGAGGGGAATGGATGAAGGAAGATGGATAAGAGTTCCAGCAATCCACTTGTTAAAAGTCAGTGCATCATCCCACTTCAGCATGCGGGACTGCAGCATGTAGTGTGGCTTTTTGTGTGCTAGCAAATCAATCTAGATGTTCATTTTCACATCACGTCACAGCAAATGACTCATCCTCAGTCCTAGCCAGACCTGGTGATGTGGGTTAGGCCAGAGATCTTATAAGGTTTTGTTTAAGTTCATTTTTTTTTTTCAGGAAGGTCAGATCAGAGAGGGTTAGAACTGTCTGGCTTCTTTCTTTTTTTTTTCTTTTTCTTTAATACACATTTGTGTAGCTATATTGCAGTTTCCCAGATTGCTTCTCAGCTAGATTAGCTGGATTTAAGTAGGAACGGTGAATTATTCAATAACCATGTCAAGTAGAATGATTTTGTCCCACAAAACCTTCTCTTCGTTCTTGTCTTTCTGAGTAAAAACTATCCTCGAGGTCATGGCAGATCCAAAAAGGTTCTGATAAAGCTGAAAAAACCTTCTTGATGCTGAGTACACCTCACTTCAGGCCCACAAATGCACCAGGTGCAGTGGCATTATGTGCCTCCCAACAGTGCCTCATACATTTTCCAGCACACGCACCTCCTTAGTACTTGAGCTAAGCGTTAGAGAGCATTCTTCTTGGGTAGTTCACTCTAAGTGCTTGTACAAATCATGTTTACCAGCACTTTATGGAGCAGTGATCAGACTTTAGGGTAAAGTCCTGCAAGTTCCAGGGTAGCTGGCATCAGACGCTCTCCACAGCAAGAATTCATCCCAAATACCAACTTGGTAAGGAAGACAAATGATACTGAACTTCACTGGCAAGGAATTTTTGATGCCTCAAGTGCTCAAACCAAAAACAAGGATATGGACAACACAAAAAAAAAGTCCTCATCTCACAGGAATATGACTTATGTTTGCTTTAAAATCTGGGACAAAGGTGGTTTCAACCCAAGCAGAGTGCCTGATCAGCACCAATAAGGGAAGGAAAGACTGGAAATGGCCAGTGAAATCCAGAAGAACCCAGTGCTACTATTTTACAGTCTGCACAATTCTAGAGGGGACATAGCAATCAACAAATGAAATAAGACCAGAGCTTTGCCCTGAGGAGCTGTTTTAGCTTTAATTAGGCAGACCAAGCACAAACAAGCCTGGGTAACAAGAACATCTAGAATTTAAATGAAAAAATAAAAAAAAATAAAATGTAGTTTTCAAGGCCAAAAGTCATCCTTACTTGACAGAAAATTTCCCGGGGGTAAGCCATTCCATAACTGCCTTCTGTGGGTTCCTTCCCTACCCCCTCTATGCACTGGACTCAAGCAACTCTTCGCAATAAGTTCAGGGTGCAGCATGATGCAGCTGAGTCACTGTTCATCTGACAGCTCAGGTATGGTGGCAAAACTCCCCAAAAGGTGATGTGATGCCTAGAGGGATGGAGGAGAGGTCCACGTAAAGTGCAGGACAAGGATACCATGAGGGGTCAGGGCAGGAAAATCTGAGCTAGTCATGAGCCAGGCCCTGGACAGAGATGCTGGAAACATGGATTTCATCCCAGTCTCGACCTTGGACAAACTCCTCTGTCTCCATTTGCCTGCTTCCACTCCCACATGCTGTTTGCATTCATTACAGAGATTAGAAGGTCTTCAGAGCAGTAACTGGCTCTTGTAAAGCACTTGTGCAACACTGCTCACAATGGGACCCTCATCTTGGCTCAAGGCTGCTGGTGTTGATGCAATACACACACACAAATAAAAAATTAAAAAAAAAAAAAAAGGTGCAAGCACTTCAAAATCTGGGAATATGTTCAAAGAGAGCCAACTGCAGGATGTTCAAATAAGCGTCAGCAGCAGATTTAATTTCCATGTCGCTATTAATTATTACATTCAAAAAAAAAACAAAAAACAACCATAGTTTAGAAGATCCAAACTTGGCATTGAGTGATTATGCAGAATGTCTGGGACACATTTTTCACTCAGAAGAAATAGAATAATAGAGATTCTTTGTATGACATGTATTTCGGTTGAAAAAAATACACTTTTCAAGATGTCTACCCTCCAAAAAAATAAAAAAATAAAAAAGTCATAATTTATAATAAAATTAGCCCTGAAGTTACTACTGAGTGGCTTTTCTCTCTAAAAATACTGACTCTCAGTACACTAAATATCTCAAGAATGATTTTGCTATCAATTTGCATTTAAGTACACTGTGGCCTACTTCAAAAGAAATAAAGAAGCCCTGGTCCATGCACAATGAAAATAACTTTGAAAATACAAGATTTGGTGAAACTGTTTTCCCTATTGGAGACCTGCTCTATTTTTCATGTTGTGCTGACAAGAGCTAGATGAGAAAGGAATTCAGTTTCCATCATCTGTTCAGTCCCTGGCCTCTCTAACGATTAACGAGAGTGCCTGTTTCACTGGTGTTTTCTTGTTATATGGAAACTCGTCCCATAGAAACAGAACTGGAAACCACCAAATCCCTTCACAACCAACAGATGGTAACGGTTGTGTAAGCAGCCCTCCACTGGCTTTAGCCAACAACGTGGAGGTAAAAACTCCTGTGTCTTAATCGATTTCCGTATGCTTCATCCATCTTTTTAAGATTTCCTCTCTGAAATTTCTGTGGCCAGATCTCTGTGGGAGATGCTAGAGTACAGCTTTTTGGAGAGTATCCTTCCCTGAAGGTGGGGACAGGTCAGTTTTCACTGCTCATCTTTCTACAGATGGGGATGTTAAATACTGCCTTAATATTTTTATCGCTGCAGTTGAAATTTTGGATCAATGCATATAAACCAAGTGAATCTTGTTGCCACTTCCCACATCCAACAAAACTCATTGAGGGAGAAGACATACATGGGCAGGACTGAGCAGCTGGTGGTGTGGGCACGTCCCAGTGCAATGGACAATGATTTCCTGCAGGACAAGGTGGGCAGCATCACTCTGGCTTCAGCCTGGACTCAGCAGAAAAATCCAGAGGCATCCAAGAGACAAAGGAAACAGTGTCCCAGTGTGCTGTCACCCAGCAAAATCCTTCTGACTTTGCAAACTGTTGTTGTGGCTGCCAGCTTGTGCTCCCTGACAGCAATCCCCAGCTCTCTGTGCAGAAAAATGGTCACTGTAGAACTTGTCTGTACCCAATGCTTTTTTGTCTTTCAATTAGCAAGTAAGAAATTGTTTTGTTTTTTCTTTTTTAAATTCAAGGGAATTTGAGTTCTTTGCTATAGCTCCCACCTAACTCAGCATAAAGAAAAGGGTGAGCAGAAATAGGAGAGAGTTGGAAGACTCAGTGTACAAGTTTTTTGAAGTCCAAATGAAGCTGCTCCTCACCACAAAGGTTTCTCAGCATTGTCCCAGTAGCTTAAAAAAGCACTGATTTCCAATAAGATAATGCAGGTAGGCAAAGGGGAGCAGGGAGGAGCGGGGTGAGGTGGGAACATCATTGCTGCACCCCACATCCCAGCCTCAGCCTGGCAGTGTTTGTGTGGGAAGGCAGCTCGCCCTGAGGAAATTCAGGAGGATTTCCAGTGTGGCTCTTAGTGCTGCTCACAAAGGACCCAAGAAGTGAAGCCAGAAATGCAGGTATTCATAGACATACACAGTGTTACAGAGTACTCATCACACCCTGTCACCTGCACATGCAGTACAGCATTCACACACACATGTAGCTCAGAAAAAAGTTTTAGTAAAAGAAACTTCCATAGAAACTACCCCTAAAATGCAACTTGAATACGCGAACATTTTCCAGCTGCAGTACAGTGACTCCTGCATATAGTGGTAGCATTCAGGCAGGGTTTGTATTCAGCACTCAGATTGTCCTTATCCGGACAGTTCTTCTTGTGTGGCTTTTTTTGTGCCTCCTTCAAATGCCTGCACTGCGCTCCTTCTCTAACCTTTGGGGCACTAATAAAGGATGGGCTACGAGGAGTCCATCATCTTGTGGAAACAGGAGATAGAAAACAGTCATGTGAAAGGAAAAGAAAAAAAGGTTTTACAAAAAGCATCACCTGTTTTCAGGGCTGGAGGAGAAACCAATGAGCTGGCCTTGAATCAGTCAGAACTAAATCCTGCGTGCAAGCTGCAGTGTTTCAGCCATCAGCACCACTGCCCTCTGCATCGTGCACTGATCACAGCACAACGTTATTGTTGGTGATGCTGGTAATGTATCCATGCCCTCTTGCATCTAACCTGCCGGAGAGCCACGGCTCTGTTCATTTTTACCTTTAGGCACCTAAATCTAGTGTAGGCACACAGCGAAAAATAAATAAATAAATAAATAAAAATTAAAAAAAGAACAATACGAATATTTTTCCATTAACCTGTCAAAAAAAAAAAAAAGGAAAAAAGGAGTAAAGGAGTAAAGGGCTCCAGAGCTCTGCCCTCATTTTTGTTTGCTTTTCCAAAAGCATCTGCAAAAACAATTGGTGTTTTCTAGGGCTTTTTTTTTTTTTTTTTTTTTTCTTTTTTCTTTTTTTCAGAGAAGCGACTGTCTCTCCCAAATTCTTGGGGGAGCACTGCCACCTACCGGGCCGGGCCGGGCCGGGCCGG
>VXAB01003975.1:26472-71700 GCA_013399175.1 Odontophorus gujanensis
CGAGAAAATAACACAGGCTGAGAGACTCAGTGCAATAGAATTAGAAAGGTAGGTCCAAAGTGAATGCCTTTTTTCAAAGGAATACTTCACAGCAATTTAGATCCAGCGCTAGCTTTGCAAGGATGACATGTAAGCTCTCTAGTCTACAGTAACAAAGATTTTAGATTCTTGTTTTTCAGCTTTGAGATTAGTTCAACTTGCTTGTTTCCTTACAATGCAATGTTCTGAGAAAAAAAAAAAAATCAATTTTTTTCACCTAATAATGTAAACTCTTATGAATGCTGTTTATTCAAGCCCAGGGCTACTGTTTTCAAGCAGAACTGCAGACTGAGAATACAGTGTGATGAAAGAATCAGTTTGCTTCCTAGCATCGTAGAAGCTGAAACCTACAACAGAAATAGGTGGCATTATTGTTAAGCAACTTCCACTCACGTGAAACCTTGCAGAAGGTGCCCCACTGACAAGGCCTGGCCTCTCATACAATGCCACTCAGAGGGGTACCACAAGGACAAATGAGGACCAGCCAAGTTAGGGACAGGTCTTGCTTCCACAGAAATACATGGGGGGGTTTCCTGTCTCTGTTTCAACAGGAGCATGACTTAAAGCACATCTGCCTGTCCAATCTAGCAGACATGTAGAGTTCAAAAGGCACAGACTCATTCACCCATTTTCACATTGACTCCCATTGATAATGGGAGTCTATGGAGGCAGGCAGTGACACAAAGCAGTCAGTTTATTCAGAACAATATTTTAATACCATCTTGCCTTCCAAATAAATTAGCGAATAAAGTCTCTAAATCATGAGGTGATCACAGGACAAAATCTTCCCACCAGAGAAAAGAAAATCAAACACTTTTTAACCTTGTTCTGGTTTCATTGATTTGTTTCCTCCCAAAACATTAGGGCTCTGCAAAATTTTAATCTGACATGAATATCAGCGTGCAGTAAACAGCAGATTCTTCTCTCAATCACATGTCGGTTACACGATCAAAAAGTTCCAATATTTTAACAAGGGAATTGCTGCTACAAAATCCTGAGAAAAATATTCCTGGAAACGTTTTATTTGTTTGTTTGTTTTTTTATGCTTGTTTTGATATGTCCTGTCAGTCTGTTTTTCCTGGGTAAGTGGGTAAAAACAAACCAACAAATCATAATAAAAAGACTTCTCAGCAAGTTATCCCAAAGCACTACAAACCCTTAAAAATGAAACTTCGTACCTCTGTAAGATAGGGACTTCAGAAGCAGGGAAACCTGCACTGAAAGGCTCAGTCACTTGCCAAGGTCTCACAAGGACTTAGTTAAGACTCTTGTGATGCTCAAAACCCATCACAATTTTGTACTGAATTATTTACAATTCCTAAGATAATTACTGTTTAGATCTTGTTTTAGTGTTGTCATTCTGGAAGGTAAACCCTCCACAAGATTGGAGGCTTTTGAGTAGAACAGTCTGATCCCTTGTAAACCCTTTTCAGATTTAACTCATAATTGGGAGCTCTAGAACTCAATACTTGCACTGCTTCTCAGATATTTTTATACTGAAAAGGAAGTGGTGCATCACTGTTAAACTGCAAAGTAATGCTGATGTAGCAATGAGTACCAGCTGCATCATTAGAGAAGCCC
Organism: Odontophorus gujanensis; assembly: GCA_013399175.1. Lineage (NCBI taxonomy): Eukaryota > Metazoa > Chordata > Aves > Galliformes > Odontophoridae > Odontophorus > Odontophorus gujanensis. The sequence goes on from VXAB01003975.1 coordinate 28,093, forward strand.
AACTCCACAGGGTGTGTCTCCCTTCTTTTGATTAGTCTTTTCTTACCCCTTTTGTTTGATTTTAGACATTGGTCTAAACAGATGACCGTGCTCCCAGACAGCTATTCCCAAGCAACTTGTCTTGCCCTCATGCCAGCAGGTGCCATTTGGAAGGATGTGAAATACCTTTGCTACCGAGCTTGCACTGCAGCCCTTGCACTGAGATTTGCCACGCCCAGAAAGCAGGCAGAAGGCAGCACCAGCACACTAAGCTCCTCCTTTCTGTAGTTTTCTGCTCATGCCATCTCTCTGCTCAGCCAGGATATGAGAAGCCCTCCTGTCAGCCATCTCCAGCACCACACTATCAGGCAGCTATCTAACTATTTGCTTGCTGCTTTCTGTCCCTTTAATCACCAGATTCTTGATTAATAATTGTATGTTTCTGTAAAAGGGCAAAAATGCCTCTCTGTGTGAAAAAGTTTAAATATATAAAAACATTTCTCATAAAAATATTTAATTAAAAAATCAAAATGCCCCATGAGCCTGTAAACATAGCCTGTAAATCTCTGTTAACTGGAGTCATTTGAAATGCAGTCTTTCAGGCTCTTTTCTGCCCTGTCCAGTAAGATTTTAAGATAACGTATATAAACGCCACTTGTACTTCAATTCCCATCACTCCCTTCTTCTTCTTTGTTTCCATTATGACAGATCGTTTCTCAGTGTTGGCAATTTCCTTTGGAGATATCATTTGTCTTTGCTTTTAACAGAGTTCTGGATGGTCTGATTTTGAGGCCTTCTTACAGAGTGGGATCGAGGTCTGATTGGTAATAAAAGCAAAACCAAGATGCTTAGAATGTGCATGTGAAAATACATAGACCTGGGAATAAAAACAGAAAGAAAATATTATCTGTTTGTTGGTAGTAACATGAATTGAGCCCGTGCAGAATTTAGTGCTAAGGGACAAACACAAAAAACATGACATGTAAAGACCAAAATAAAACCCTGGCTCTCACACAGCCTATGCATCAGTGAAAATGTTGTCATGGATGTTAATGAGGGAAGGAATCAACCAGCTAACTCCAGAATCCAAAGTCTGACAGCTCAGATAAACCACATTATTCAAACCTAGATTCACTCTGTTTCTCTTTAATGTTAGTGTATACAAGGCTACGTTCTGAAAACAAATAAAAAAGATCAACAAAAAATCCTTCACAGACATCAGATTGTACCAGTTAAAAATGAAATAATCAACTGAATGGGGAAAAAAAAAAAAAGAAAAAAAGTATATTGAATACTGAGATCTGAAGTAAACCAAAACATTCAGATTTTATCTGAAGAAGGTAAGATATTGGCAGCTACAGAAGGGTCTTGTTTTTGAAGGTAACTACTCAAAGATATCCTTCTTTGATATCTTAGCAAATATCAAATATTTTATTTCAAATAACTTCACATGCAGAAGTTATATGAAGTTCATAGAAACCAGAAATACTTAAATTGACCACATGAGGATGTGGCAGCTTGGAGATGAACCAGTTTGGGAGCAGTGTGGTCCAGCTCTTAACAACGGAGATGCATTTTTGTATTGTCTCATTTACACTTATTGCTGTAGTTATTAATATTCTTGTAAGGTGTTTACTACCACTGTTGGGTATGCAAAGACCAAAAAAATTGTGTCCAAGTCCAAAAGCCTAAAATGTCCTTGATTCTGCATTTAAACATTAATTACTTTGAAATTCACTAGGGAAAAAAAAACTAAAGTGATGATCTAGCTTGGGACAAGGGTGGCAAATAATTTTCTTCATTCAAAACTTGGGTACCCAGTATCTTTTTTTGGATACTGGCATAGTAGTACTAAGTTTGTTACATGTATTTTTTCTGTTGTTTTAAGGCTAGCAATGTAATTTCACATTAACATTCACTACACAGAATGGGTTTTTGTAGTACAAAGGGAACAAACATTACACGTAACACAAATTTATAAAAGAGTTTAGTATTTTAGTCTTTTCTCTCTATTTTTGTTCTGATGGCTCTCTACTACTTTTGTCTTGCAATAAGAAGATATAGATATTAACATGGTGCATGGGAAAGTGTTTTAGCAAAACTAGCCAAGACTTGGAGTCATTTTTATATGCTAAGCGCTCACTGAAGTCAAAAGTTTTATGAGAAAAGAACAGAAAAGGTCACAATTCAAAACCTTCCAAACAGACTTAATGACAGCAGCTATCTTGACTATCGGTTTTGTTCTTATGTTAGAGGAATGAATCCTTTTTCTTCTTAATAAAAACTGTTATTCTGACATTTCGCTGTAGAATCAAAGAAAAGCAAAGCCATACAGTCTAGTCTAACTTTTTAAAGAAGTAATGCTCTGTCAGGCACCCTCCTTATCTCCTGCTGATCAATCACCTCTTCTGCTCCATGCAGTTGGCAGCTGGAAACCTGTTCTCATCAAACTGAGCCCTTCCTACTGCCAACTCACATTATTCTTAGCCTCTCCAGCCTTGGCCACTGCTATAGGTTGAGACCTCATTGCTTTGAAAAGGAAGCAGTGTATATTAAAAGTTAGATGAAGTGAAAACACAAAAAGACTGAGAAGTAAGAAAGAAGAGCTCTGCCTTGGTGTTCATAGCTTATTATGATATAGGAGTGTAGAAATCACTTCTTAAATTATCAAATATCCTGCCCATGCTGGTCTGGAGTGTTGTAGTCAGGAGGAGTGAACTTACTTGTAAAACTTAATTGTGGGCTCAACAGCCAGCATCACAAAGGGTGCAACAGTATAGCACACCGCAAGCTGTGTGACAACCCAGGTAGCAACATCATAAGCCATCTTGAGAGGCACTGATGAGAGGAAGTAATGTCTGCAATTGTTTCTTATCTGCAAGTCAAGGAGAAATAAAACATACAGAATAAACAAACAGAAAAAATTCATTTCTTAGGAAAATTCACACAAACATATTGTAATGTATGCATTGCACTATCCACCTAATGTTAGCATGAAAAGCACAGAGAGAAGGAAAGCAGGCAGAATTGCACTGACTGGCATGTTCAGATCCTATAGTCAATCAGTGATGAACAGAAGAGTGTCCCAGTTCCTTCTGTCATACTCACCAGAGCAGACTCCCATGTTACATACACTGGACAATACCTTTGAGGGGGGAAGTTGCTATGATTTGATTTTCCTCTCTCTCATTTTTGATTCAGCACTGCTAATCAACTGTGAAATGGTTATTTCAAATGAACAAGTATGTGTTTATATCTGCAAGTATACTCAGCTCTCCACAGATTTTGGTTTAGCTTCTCATCTTTGAAATGGATCCTCATAAATGAGAGGCAAAGCACACTTTAAGACGGCATGTTCAACAAGGTGCTCTAACCACAGGGGCTAATACTGACTGCTAGTTTAATGCACCTTTCAAATTGACCTGATTATCCACCTGTAATCAAACTCCAAGTGGTGCTTCCCAGACCTGCCCAAGTGGCTGGTTCAACCTGAAGGATCACCAGTGATAAATGCAGCATCAGTGAGACACAAAATCTGTTTGGCCAAGATCAAGCCCATAAACAGAGCCCGGTTTACCACATCAACTGCATCCACATGATAGCACTCCAACTTAGGCTAAACGCTCAGCCCATCACAGTATCTCATGAAAGACTGGGCTCAGAGCTCATTACAAGTCAGCACATACAGGACATGAACTAGCAGAAGTCTGGACTCAAGCTTGAATGCCAAACTCTTTTGACTGCATTCATCTAGCCAGTAGCAGTACTAAACTTCTAACTGTACGCTCATGCAATGTTTCCTCCTACCGCCAGGGGCAGCATTGCAGCACGGACAGAATTAGTGTGACTATAACTGCCGGGATACCTTGTAATTAGCATTAACAAAGAACAAAGTTGCAGTGGACATCTACCCCTGCAAAAGCATGACAGAGAGTTCGCAGCAGGGACAAGCTGCTTGAATGTGCCAGGACAGACCCTGCAGTTGATAGCTGGATAGCATCTAGTAAGAGCCTTGGAATAGAACAAAAAGTACATACTGCTCTGGCTGCAAGTGTGATAAGGATTCCAGTGAGAAACGTAAAATAATATCCAGGATAGATACCATGCCACAGGGCCGACAGGACAAATGTTAAAACTGTAGGGTACCAAGGAGCTCTGTCATAACAAACACTGTGAAGAGAAAAACAAAACATGAGGCTGCATACAGCAGAAGAATGGAAACTGCAGTTAAAATCCTTCTCAGTCTTTAACATCTGTTTTCTTACATGCCTCATCTTGCCTCAGTTACAGACCACAACATGAGCTGTCCTCTCTTTGTTTATTTGGAAGGTTAACTAGAAAGATTAGGCATGCTTTTATGCAGTGAGTTTCCAAAAAATGTAAAAATATTCCCAGCACTCATAGCAATCAAATAAATAAAATGGCAGAGGTCAGGCAAGACCTCTCATTCACCATTACACCTCTACACTGAAAGTACAGACTTCTCTACGAAACTCTGATGGTGAATCAAGAAGAAGGACAAATAGATATCATCAGCCAACCCTTCACTGGGAAACAAAAGTATTTTTAGGGACTGTCATCATCCGAGCATCTGAGAGATGCTATGAACAATAGGGAGTGCCTTTGGCTATTGCAAGGCAGGGGATTCCTGCTAACTTTAACAGCCCAAAATCTTACTTCAAAGATGCAAGTGAATCATACCGGTTCAAGAATACTAGGAAGCCTGTGTTATCTACTTGAGTTTTAAATGAAATGTTGTGTCTCTAAGAAAGTAGTCAAAATAATGCATATCCTATCACATAATGTAAATTATGAAAAAATTGTAGATATTAAAATTAACTTAGTAGATAGTAAGATAACATTTAACAACAAAAATAGTAATGATAACCACAACACCATAATGCCATCGTTTCAGGCACTAAGTTAACTGACTGTACGCTAAGCTTTAATCATACCAAGAAGTATAATAAGCAAGAGGAGACAGTTCCAGCTAAAAAATTGGGGGCTTATGCTAGTATTTACATGACCCTTAATAGACAGGGCTTAAAATAAGAAACCTCTTCTCCATATTCTAAAGAGGGTCAGGAGCAAGCATCTTGTGATAACTTCAGGCTGGACTACACTCTGAAGATCTGAACTTCTCTCCAAGTTCGAATTGAACTGGATCCCAGTGATCCAAAGAGTCTTGATTCTGGTAGTAAACATGGGAAACATAACATAGTACAGCAAAAATAATGGAGGCCAAGAGCAGCTTAAAAGATGACATCAAAAAATGCTATTGCTTTTTGTTTTGGAAGATCTGAACAGTTCATTTGTGGCTAAAAAGTGGACATTTTACATTTGCAGGAATAAAACTTCATAGTGTATTTCACCGTTACAGGCAGAGGGAACAAAGAAAGAACAAAAGACTGTATGGAGATTCCCTGACAGCATTTTTCAGACCATCTAAACACAAGCAAATGGCTGTTGCACTACACTTACCGTTTTAGCCAGGCAGCTGTCTGAATATTCCAGTTTTCAATGTACATTTTAAAACTTGTTGCAGTCTAAGAAAGAAGTTCACGTGAAATGTTAGTATTGAAACCTGCAAAATAATACTTGCATTTTAGATTAGAGAAGTTATACACATGAAAAATATTCCTTCTAGTAGCTGATTATCGTGAGGATTGTGCCACAGCTCATTGTTACGCTAATGTATTTTGGGATGGACATAATCTAGGTTGATTGCTGCTAACACTTGGCACTTGTTTTGTTTTGTAAAATTAAACACTATGTTTGATTATTTTTCAAATGATGGGAAATGTGAAGAACTTTCTCCTTTCTAATGTTTGGTCTTCCCTAGAGTTCATAAGCAGCTTCATTTTTGGAAGGGAGATCTTGCTACCAGTTACGCAATGTGGAATTCCCTAGACTGCCATTAAAAGAAAGTGTTATGAAAACTAAAATAAACACATTATTATTCGAAGGAGGAAGAAAATTGGAAAAACGTGGACAGAATAATGACAGGACTAAATTTGGAACCTAGCTTTCAATCTACTATCCAGCTTGAGAAATTGGAGTGGACTGCAGAGTCCTGGGGGAAATATTTGTACCTCCTCACAGCATTAGTTCCCCTGGCCTGAGGAAACTGCTGGATCCTGTACAGCATCAGCTCCTTTAACCATGACCAATCCCACCTCTGGCAGTTCCCTGTCCCCACTCCTTGCTCCATGCTTGCTGACAGCGACTCTCCAGGGTCTCCTCATCAAGTAGGGATAAATAACTAGTCCCCAGCATTTCAGTGAAACCTCACTATTTAGTCCTATCAGGTGAAGTCAAAGGAACACTAAAATGAAAGAATAAAGACTAAAGTTCCTGAGGGAAAATACTCATATTTTAGTGCTTTCACACAGGAATCCTGAAGATCGGCACTTCACACTCTGTTGATAAAGTTAAAAATGATTAGCAATTCCCAATGCAGTACTGCCACATTCTTATTGTATTACTGCACCAAGAGAAGCCAAGAAAAATGTAATTTTGTTTCCAACTAACACTGTCACTGTCTTTTGTCTGCCTTTACGTCCCCCTTACACCAGCAAGAAAGTAGTCACTAGCTGTCAGAATATGTTTGCTGCCAAGGTTTTCTTCAAATTTCCCCAACACGTTTAAGCACCCGTCACATTTTAATGCCCTCACAATTCATGTTACATGCTTTTCTTCATCCAACTACTACAAAACTAGTCAATTTGAAGTAATATTTACAACTCAAGTTCCTAATCCTCGTGTAGTTTTGCACATAAAAGTGGCAACTCCTGTTTAAAATGTACTGTACAGTCACACTTAAACTATAACTCCCAGAACTGCCATTGGTGTGAAAAGAAACAGTACAAGGTTTACATGAAGTGACACTCTCTGTAGCCTCTCTTCTCATTACATGACCAAATCAATCGAGGATGTTTTATTTCTTACTGACTCAGATGCTCACCCAGACAAGACTGGGAAATCTGCAAAGCCACAGATCATCACACCTGGCAGGGCTTCTGAGGCCAGCATGACCCCTCTGCTTTACAATCCTGGAGATAATTTCTCCACTCCAAGACCTATTATTAATGTAAAGGAAAAAACTTCCATGGGGCCCACAGTTCAGCAGGTAGAGGGGAGTTCCTGTTTCTTTTGTTCAACTTGACTGAAGAGCATTGTCCACACTTCACTGCCCACCTTTCAACATGAATTGCTCTAGCCCATCCAGCTAGGAATTGTCTCCTGCCCCAAAACCAAGTCAGATATTGACTCAAGATCTCAGAGTGGCACTTAGGGTGCTGCCACCATTGAGGAGTATAAAGCATTTCTGGGATGTGTATTCTGTACCACTCAAGAAGAGATGTGTACAGAGGATTACAGTAAGGAAAAAGGAAAGAAGGGAAACGGAAAGATGAATGATATTGAAAAAGTGAGAATGTACAAAGATAGTTTCAGCTTTGGCATCTTTCAACATTTTTTTACTAAAATTTACAAGAGCCATTCTGTTTTTGAGAAGAGCTATTTGTATGGGAACTGTTGAATCACGGCCTGAACCACTGATTGGTCACCCGAGGTTAGCACTGAGTCAGCCACAGGGGCACAGGTGAAGGTAATGTACCTGTGTGACTGTCAGCCCAAACCCCATTTAAAGGGCTGACCACCACCAGGGAAGGATCTCTTCAGAGATCCCTCCTGTGTGGAGTCAATGGCAAGCCTCTATCATCATAAATGTGAGCCACTCTCTGAGCCACTCTCTTTTGCTATCTGTCTGTATACAATCTATATGGGCCTACTAAAATATACCATCTTCTGTACTATTTTCATTGAGTACCATTCTTGTGGGTTATTTACCCTATAGCTATTATAACACATTTGCTTATTTACAAGTCACTCAGCCATAAAGCAATCAAACTGTTTTAATCTGCTTTTACTTTTAAAAGCATAACTATAGAATTACAGAGGGAAGTTTCCCCTGTAAAAGCAGCTTTTAGAAAAAATGCTTTCAAATGTACATTTTCACATCCCCCTCTCATTCAGATAACATTCTCTGGGGCAAACAAATAATGATACTGGGCATCACAAGCATCAAAGAAAAAATAGGAGTATTTCACAAAAGACTAATGGATATTAAAAGTTATAGTAACAAGAAATTCATGTGATGTATGTTTGAGAAAGCACACAGTTTGCTGGATGGAGCTCCAGATCGGTTGCCATCTAAGCTCAGCATGGCCCTGCCAGTTTCCATTCAGGTTTCTCTGTATCTGTTACAACTCTCACCCCTGCCTGTCCCTATTTACAAGAGGCACTCCAGCCACGTGCAGGAACCCAGCTCTCCCATGTGTCTGTGCAATGTCTGTTGATGACAGCCTCTCTCACTACCACCACTCATCTCAACTGGGTTATGAAAGGGGAAGACTGCTTGAAGTAGATGGATGGAATACACCGCAGATGGTGAAGAATCATAGCTCCGAGCAATTTACTGACCCACTGAACTCAGCCACAGTCTACAGTAATTGACTGCTCATTTATTAAACATATGATTAATCATTTATTTTCCCTCTATAAACTATTTACAAATGCAACCTGAACATAGAGCATTACAAAGGCTCTGTGACAGATGCTATTTATCTGCCCAACGGATAAAATACAAAACCTCTCCAAATTAAAGATAGCCAGCCTGATGGCATGGATTTACTTTCTTTCCAGCAAACAATCTCCCCACTATCATTCCTATTCATCTGTAGTCATGCCAATATGGCAACTCCTTTAACTCACCTCAATGTTCCAGATATTTAAGTTGGACAACAGATCCCAACGGAAAGCACCTCTATCATCAACTCCACTGAATCCATACCCAGCTGCATTGTTGACTGCATCTGCTGCAATATGAAAGCAAAATGGGTCAAATCAGACTGCTGGAGAAGTGTTTTCTTGCAAATGAATTTGGCTGTAAATGTTCTTTGTCATCACTGTAGAAATTAGCATCTTTTTCAAAAATGTTTGTCTTGGCAAAGTGATGACCTGGATGAGGGGACTGAGTATACCCTCAGTACATTTGCAAACTAACTCAGGATGAAGTGTCTATCTGCCTGGGGGTAAGAAGGCCCTTCTTAGGGATCTGGACAGGCTGGATTGCTGGGCTGAGGTCAATGGGATGAAGTTCAACAAAACCAAGTGCCAGGTCCTGCGCTTCAGCCACAACCTCAGACAACGCTACAGGCTTGGGGCAGAGTGGCTGGAAGACTGCGTCAAAGAAATGAACCTAGGTGTGCTGGTCAAAGGTTGGCTTAACATGAGCAAGCAGTGTGCAAAGTGGCCAAGAAAGCTGGTGGAATCCTGGCTTGTATCAGTAATACTGTTGCCAGCAGGAGCAGGGAGGTGATCATCCCACTATACTCAACACTGGTGAGGCTGCACCTCAATTACTGTTCAGTTTGGGGCTTCTCATTCCAGAAACGACACTGAGGCTCTGGAGCATGTCTGAGAAGGGCAATGAAGCTGGTGAGGGGTCTGAAACACAAGTTGCATGAGAAGCAGCTGACGGAACTGGGATTTCTTCTGGAGAAGATTCAAGGGAGACCTTACTACCATCTACGGCTAAAGGAGGTTGTGGTGAGCTGGGAGTTGACCTCTCCTCCCTTGTAGCTAGTGATATGACTAGAGGGAACAGCTTCAAGTTGCACCACAGGAGATTCGGGTTGGATATCAGGAAAAATTTCTTCTCTGAAAGAGTGGACACTGGAATAGGCTTGCCCAGGGAGATGGTTGAGTCACTGTCCCTGGAGGCATTCAAAAAATGTTTAGATGTTGTACTACAAGACACGGTTTGTGAGAAAATAGTGTTGGTGGATGGATGGATGGACTAGATGATCTTGGAGGTCTTTCCCAACCTCTGTGAGTCTATGATTCTATGATTTATTCTTCCCTGTCTTATTACTATTTACCCACATAAAAACTTATTTTCCCTTCTGCTCATAAGCTTCCTTTAGGTATTGGAAGGCTGCAGTGAGGTCTTTCCAGAGCATCTTCTTCTCCAAGCTAAACAATTCCAGCTCCTTCAACCTTTCTTCCAGCCCTTTCCTTGCTCCAGCTCACTGACCATCTTAGTGGCCCTTCTTCAGCAGCTCCACATCTTTCATTTCCTAGCAGCCCCAGGTCTGAAGTCCAGTCCAGGCCTCCAGTTGGGGCCTCAAAGGGGAAGAGCAGAGCGGGACAATCACCTACCTTGCACTGCCCCTCTTTCACTGAAGCCTAGCACACTGTTGGCCTTCTAGGCTGTAAGTGCACACTGCTGGCTCACGTACAGCTGCTTGTCCACCAGAACCCCCAAGTCCTTCTCCACAGGGCCGTTCTCAATGAGTTCTTTTATAAGTCTGTATATATACCTGGGATCATCCTGACCCAAGTGCAACACCATGCACTTGGTCTTGTTAAACTTCATTTTGTTCATGTAGGCCTGCTTTTCAAGCGTGTCCAGGTTCTTCGGAATGACATCCCTTTCTTCAGTTGTATCAACTGCACCATTCAGATTAGTGCTGTCCACAAACTTGCTAAGCGTGCACTCCAACCATCATGTATGCCACTGATAAAGGCACTGAAGAGCACTAATCCCAAGACAGACAGACCGCTGGGGGACATCACTCATGACCTCCCTCCACCTGGACATAGCGTCATTGACAACAACCCACTGGTTGCAACATCCAATCAAGTATTTGTCCCTTGAATAGTCAAGCTTTCAAATCCATATTTCTCCAGTTAAGAGATAAAGACATGGTGTGGGACCATGTTAAAGACCTTGCACAAGTCCAGGCAGACAAAATGAGTTGGCATTCCTTTGTCCATCAATGCTATTACTTCATCATAGAAGGCTATCAGACCAGTCAGGCAGCATCTGCCCTTGGTGAAGCTGTGCTTGGCATTTCGCGTCACCTTCTCATCTTGCATGTGGCTTAACATAGCTTCCAGGAGGATCTGTTACACGATCTTCCCAAGCACAGATGTGAGTTTCATTAATCTGTAGTTTCCTGGGTCTACTTTTCTCACTTTCTCACTTCAAATGTGAGTGATGTTTCCCATTTTCCAGTTACCAGGGACTTCGCTTGACAGACAAAAATTCTCAAATATGATGGAGAATGGCTTGGCTATTGCATCAGCCAGTTCCTTCAGGACCCTAGGAAGCATGTCATCTGGCCCCACAGACTTGTACATGTTCAGCCGCACGAGATGGTGATTTGTTCTTCTCTTACAGTGGGTGGGATTTTGCTCCCATGATCCCCGTCTAAAGGTTAAGGGACTTGAGAGGAGTAGGAATCTTGACTAACAGTGAAGACTGAGACAGAGCGCTTGTGGAGTAAATCAGTCCCTTCCATTTCTGTTAAAGTCAGTTTTCCCTTCTTATATATCAGAGAGGGTACACCCTCCTTTGACTGTCTCTTCTGACCAAGGTAGAATCATAGAATTCTAAAATCCTTAGAGTTGTAAGGGACCTCTGAAGGCCATCTAGTCCACCTCCCCTGCAATGAATGAAACCACAGCTAGATCCTGAGCCTCATCTTGGAAGACTCCAGGGACAGAACATCAACTACAGCACTAGGTTACCTACCTAGCACCTCATGACCCTCACTGTACAAGATTGTTTCCTTATATCTAACCTAAATCTATCCTCTTTAAGCTTGAAGTACCTGTAGAACTCTTTGCTATTTTGCACATCCCTCACCAAGTTCAGTTCCACTTGTCTCACAAATAAATATTTTCCCTAAAAGAACATGAAGTGCTGGGACTTCCACACAGAACTCAGAAAAACTGTACTGTCCCCAAGACATGTTCACCATTTCACTAAGAGTTACAGCATGGTTGTTTTAATTAGGACTTATATTCTCACTTTGGTGAACAAAGCATTTTACTAAACTCACTGCTTACTGTCTCACTAAAGTACTTGACCATCTCCACAAAAGAAATATTGAGTAATTTAATTATGTGACTTAACAAATACAAGTGTAAATAAAAACATGGGCAACAGTAGGGCTTTCATTTATTGCACTTCCTCTTGCTGTTGCAGTTAAGCACAGTGCAACTCCACAGATTTAAGTTCTTGCCCTTCCTAAGGCAGCAGTCCGGGAGCTATTTGATCACTACAGTTCAAATTATGTTTGTAATGTGCCCCTGCCCCATTCTCTGTGTATCTAAATAAATAAATAAATAAATAAAAGGAGGGGTTCATTATCTTGTAGATGCAGTCACCACTGGGGAAATAGGAAGAAAAAGGAAAGCAAAAACATAGGTAAGGCTTTTCATTCTAGATCAATTACAAAATACAAGCTTGCAATAAGTCAAGCTTTAAAAAGATCAGTGTTTATTCAAGGAGAGTGAAAACTGATTCTGTTATGTAAGTGCCAGGAACAGGTACAACTTCTTGGAGAAATTCTAAAGCAGAAAAACAGGCAGAGAACTTGACACGGTCTCCCACAGTATTCTCCTGGGGAAACTGGCAGCCCGTGGTGTGGACAGGTTCACTCTCCTCTGGGTGGGGAACTGGCTAGAGGGCCGTGCCCAGCGGGTGGGGGTCAATGGAGTTAAGTCCAGCTGGCGTCCCGTTACGAGTGGTGTCCCCCAGGGGTCGGTATTGGGGCCCATCTTGTTTAATATCTTTATTGATGACCTAGACGAGGGGATTGAGTGTACCCTCAGTAAGTTTGCAGATGACACCAAGTTGGGAGGATGTGTTGATCTGCCTGAGGGTAGGGAGGCCCTTCAGAGGGATTTGGATAGGCTGAATAGCTGGGCTGAGATCAATGGGATGAGGTTCAATAAGGCCAAGTGCCGGGTCCTGCACTTTGGCCACAATAACCCCATGCAATGCTATAGGCTTGGGGCAGAATGGCTTGAAGACTGCATAGAGGAAAAGGACCTGGGGGTGTTGGTTGATGCTCGGCTTAACATGAGCCGGCAGTGTGCCCAGGTGGCCAAGAAGGCCAACGGCATCCTGGCCTGTATTAGAAATAGTGTAGCCAGCAGGAGCAGGGAGGTGATCATCCCCCTGTACTCAGCTCTGGTGCGGCCGCACCTCGAGTACTGTGTTCAGTTTTGGGCCCCTCACTACAAGAAAGACATTGAGGCCCTGGAGCGTGTTCAGAGAAGGGCAACAAAACTGGTGAGGGGTCTGGAGCACAAGTCTTATGAGGAGCGGCTGAGGGAGCTGGGATTGTTTAGTCTGGAGAAAAGGAGGCTCAGAGGAGATCTTATTGCACTCTACCACTTCCTGAAGGGGGGTTGTGGTGAGGAGGGGGTCGGACTCTTCTCCCAGATTACTAGTGACAGGACGAGAGGGAATGGCCACAAGTTGCGCCAGAGAAGATTTAGATTAGATTTGAGGAAACATTTTTTCTCTGAAAGAGTGGTCAGGCATTGGAATGGCCTGCCTAGGGAGGTGGCTGAGGCACCATCCCTAGCGCTGTTCAAGAAGCGTTTAGATGAGGTGCTAAGGGATTTAGTTTAGTAGCTTAGTGGGTAGGGATGGTGATAGGAGGATGGTTGGACTAGATGATCTTGTAGGTCCTTTCCAACCTAATGCATCTATGAATCTATGAAACTTCATTAAAAGCAACAATGAAAATAAATAAGTCAATACATAAATAAATAAGCAACTCTGTCTAACCTGACACTTTTCATTTAATTTCCACTTTACTAAACAAGCTAGATTTTATTGTTGGAAGAAAAGATCTTCCAACTTCTATATCTCTCCTTGTTTAAAAAAAGAAAAAAAAATCTTTTTTATCTGTAATTATATTTAACATATGGCCTGCCAGTGCCTTGCTATAAGACCAGTGAAAAGCTTCAAGACTCATAGGATTCCACTTGCTAATAGACTGTCACCATCAGAGGGGTTTGCTCCTCCTTGCTCTATGGGTAGTAGGGACTACTTAGTGCTTTTTTGTCAAATGCAAGAAATCAGAAATTCAGGGGCATGGCCACACCACACATCTCCAAAACTCTTGCTTCACATGCTAACATCCTACAGAAAAGCATGGTTTGAGCACAGAACTACCTTAGCTGTCCAGCCTTCCAAAACCCAATCTCCATGAAGTTCAGCAGAGGTTTCCCTGCTGATTTAAACAACTAAAGTATATCAGTTTTGCTTCACACAAAATCTTGGATGTAGGCACTCAATTCCAAACTACTTTCGGTGGCAGCTCTGAGTCAAGTTTGCAGCTACACACCCATGGCTACTGCTAGAGAATTCAGTTTCTTTCTGCACTATCTTGCATCTGTCTTTTCATGAATCTGGAGGAATTCAACATTGCAGTTCTCACACAATAACACAACTGTCCCCTTCTAAGGGCAGGAAGTCCTTATCAGCAGTTTCAGCAGCACTCCTTATGCCATGCAACAGAAAGCTAAACAGTGAAAGGATAAAATGTCTGCTGTTTTGTTGCCTGAATTTGTAATGTGAATAACAGAGACCTTATCTGTCAGAAAGCTTGTCCCCAAAACCTTTCCACTGCAAGATATTTCTGCAGCCTAAGGCTTACCCATGTCCTAACACAGTTGATCTCTTTGACAATGTCCTGCCAGTTAACTACAATGTTGGAAAACTTGTAGGTGATAACTGAATACTGAGTACCTCCAAAAGAGTTTCTCAGCAAACAATTATTTATCTCAAAGCCTCTCCCACCCCAGAGATGCTAATCTTCAATGTTTTTTTCTAGATCTGTCAATTTTATTTTCAACATCACAATGAATTTCCCTGGTTCATTCCATACTATCTCAAAGATATTCTCTGATTCAAACGTATATGTCTCTGTAGAATCTACCTACAACACAAAGTCTTGCAATATCAGCAAACAATTCAGTCTCACAGTTTTCAACCTCAACAAGAAGGATTTGAATCCCCACACAAAGATGGGAAAGGTGACTTCTAAAAAGAAGAAGGTAAAACTGAAAAAGATTATTTTGATCACCAGGATAGTTGGATTCTAATACTGAAGCCAAAGAAATGTGCTTTACTCAATAATGAACTCTCTTCTTTCTCTTCTTTTCCTTGCAGAAGTTCTTAGGTCCTTCTGATTGCCTTCATTGCTCTCCAACTGCCCCATGGTTCTTCAATCCTTTCTTGACTGCACGAGGGTAGTATGTGTATAGCACCACACGGTGCCCCAGAGGCAAAGCCTAACTGCAGTTCCCCCCAAGATCCACAGCTTTCTAATACAGTTGCACATGCAGAAGATGTCCCATAACAAAAAGTGAGGTCTGTTCACATCATAACATTCTTGTAAGCCTGAGCCAGGATGAGTGTAAGCCTGAATGTGACTAATTTTAATCTCCTAACCCGATTTATAGAAGTGTCAGATAATGAACAAAGCATAAAAAATGAGGTTTAGAAGAGGTAATATATTTCCTTTTCCTATCAATATGTGTAAAAAATATTTTAGTGTAATTACAAAACTTTAAGAGGAAATTGTTACATTGACTTTACAGGTGAGAAGCTCAATAATCAATCAGTTTCCACAGGCAGAAGATGTCATGCAAATCGGAAGAGATTTTACACACATCTCCCTACTTCAGTGGGAACCATTGCCAGCAGGAAGACGCATACATCTCCTGAGTGAACTACATGTCTACAGACTATTTTATTTCATTGCTTTCTCACTGTATCAGACCATTTCACCCTCCTTCCCAGTTATTAAATGAATTGTTATAAAAATAAGTGATGTAGCCAGACTTACCTAATGTCCATGCAAAGTAATACTTTGGTTTTGCTGACTGCGTCACAACATACAGGTAACCAAGTCTTGTTAAGAATGGTGTTTTATCAAGAAATTCATTATCAATAATATATGCCATAGGAAAATTCTTGGTAAGCGTCAAGAATAAAACAAGAGATACCAGCGTAATACACAACTTGTACATCACTGCTCCCTAAAAAATAAATGACAGTGAAATGTTAATTAGAAGCGTTTGCCTGAGTGAAGAAAAAAGCAGTGCTTACGACATGTAAAAATAAAATTATTTGAAAACCAATAAAATTAGCAGTGACAACACTGACGATAATTAATTTAGAAGATGTGATTAGAAAAAGCCACAGTCCAAGCTTATGTCTAACATAGTTTCCTGAACTAACTAGAGACAAGTACAAACAAGAAAAAGAAGTGAAAATTGGTTGTGAACTTCTGAGACATTAGTTAGTGGAGGTCCTAAAATGAGAAAATAAACTGACAAAAAATTAAAAAATTTAAAAAAAAAAAAGAAAGGAAAAAGCTTTACTATA
The DNA here is from genome assembly GCA_013399175.1 of Odontophorus gujanensis. Classification (NCBI taxonomy): domain Eukaryota; kingdom Metazoa; phylum Chordata; class Aves; order Galliformes; family Odontophoridae; genus Odontophorus; species Odontophorus gujanensis. The sequence continues at coordinate 44,336 of VXAB01003975.1, forward strand.
TGCACTGCCATGTTTTGGAATGAAAGATGGGATTATTCCTGGAAGCCAAAAGCATCAGTATTCAGTACAATGGCTGGCCTTATTGTCCAGCTGCCATCCAGATGTCTTGCTAAAACTACTTGTCAAAAAAAGCATACAGCTCATACAGCAGTGTACTTTCCCATGACATAGGGTATCTGCTACACCACACTGCTTTCTATTACTACTCTCTAGCTTCTTAAATACTAATTGCCAGTCATGCCAGTAGTTAGAAGCTTGATTTCATGTAGGTATCAGGAGTAAAAATTGCCTGACACGAGCACAATAAAAAAGGTAAATGAGGCACTTGGGTACCATGTAAAAATTGACTCGTGCAATATCAAGAGATTAGTAAAAGTGTAATATGTTACTGAAACAACAATGCACTTTGAAAAATATAAAAACTTCCCACTACGCATTAGTAAACTAATGTGTATTTATTTTAAAATGGTTACAATGCAGATTTCAATATTCTCTGCAGACTTGCACGTAACACAGTGAAGGCCTTTTTCTGAACGCAGTAAGACTAGTGTAAATCTGAAGTAGCCCTACTGAAGTATTGCAAAGCAACTGGACATACTGCAGTTTCTCATCAGCAATGATTCCTGTACTCCTAACATATTCTGCATTACAAGCAGGATTTGCCTTTGCTTTCTGACACGTGCTGTATTCCTCATCTGCCTGGAGCTGAACTGCAAATCATACTTATTAGAACATGTAGAAAATTCCCACACTGCTGCACAAAGGACACCCACTGACCAATGACCTGTTCTGCAAGCAAAATATATTTGGGGAATTCCAGGGAAGATACAGCTCCTTCATCCCTGACCCTGAGATGAAAACAGCATCCACTTCACAGAAAACAAAAAAAACCAACACACTAACGTTTACTGGAAAATTAAGTCAAAGTTTTTTTTCCCTTTTGTTTTTAACTACGAGAATTCTCTCTTTTTCCCTGCAATCAATCTTTGTCATCTTAAAACTTACAGTTGGCGAAGGATCAGGGAGTCTGTCATAACCCTTCTGCTTCCAGTTCACTTCTAATAGTTTCATGTGCACGTGCCTCCCTTCAATGAAAGCTATATAATCCTTATAATTGCTGCAAGGTCCAGCTATGATGCTCATAAAATTGAGGAGATAGCTTAAATACTCCAGTAAAGACGGTCTTGTCCTGTAAAAATCATCCATGCACAACCAAACAAAAAAAGATACAAGACAAGGAACATTTTAATGGACACTTTGAGTTGTACTGTCTGCTTCTGTCCTCTCCTGACTCTCCCCCACAGCTGAAAGCTCACTATATCTTTTTTAAAAAAACTTTTTTTTATCTTTTTTTTTTTTTTTTTTAAAAGATGAAGCACAGCTTTTCTTATATCCCAGTGCTGTCTGGCAGATGGTAGTCAGAACAAGGATAATGAGTAATATGGAAGTGCATAAACCCCAGGTGAACAAATGCTACCAACCTGAAAAGCTGTAGTTTTATTATGAGAAACATTTAGCTTAAAAATAGTCATAAATCTAAGCATCCACTTTCTAACGAACTGACTTGTACGTTACAATCAGGCCAGAAGCAACAACAGTGAAAAGCTGGTGCTGTTCTGGACATCCGCCCAGTAAGTCATGGGTGAAAAAGGGCTAGAAGACCACCACCTGAGTAATGTCAGTCCCACCAAGCTGTGCAAGGCAAAAGTTTGTGTTATGCAAACTATGGGGCAGGGAGCTTTTAAGACACAACTGCCAAGCCTGACAGGAGCTCTCCGCCACCCTTCTGAAAGCATCTGCCTGTACAGTTCAGTCCTCAAAAAAAAATGGAGGCATGTTATATGAGACACACAGGAACAGAATGAAGAGGCTCTCTGTCCTTCTGCGCAAATAAAGGAAGTAATTGCTCATATTGCAACACAAACAGGAAAAGGAAGTAGGGTGAAAACATTTAAATCAAAAGACAGCTGAAGAAAAAATAGAAGGTTCATCTCATCTGCTATTTCCAGTTTGCAATGAATAACTCAAGTTCCTTTGGAGATTTAGCATTAGGTGTAAAATGATTGAAACAGATGAGTAGGTCTGAAAAGAAAGATGTGCAGACCTCTCTCCAGTAATGTAGTTTCTGAAGTGTTGAGCTTCTTCTATTTATGTGGCAAAAAACATGAGTACTTAAATTCTGTACTGAGACACAGTGTTCTCTACTAATGTGCTAACAGTTCGCAGATTAAAAGGGAATCCTGAGCACAGTGTTTTAGGACTCTCCTGTCCAAGATACAGACGAGCATACATAAGCAAAAACCTGCTTAAAATTCTTACTGATTTAAACAAATTTCTAGCAGAAAATCTAAGCAACAGTTAAGCAATTGCTCTTGCATACTTTTATTCTGAAGTGGAATTAGTTTGAATAAACAGTTAGCTTAGCCAGGATTTTCTGCATTCACTCTGTTGGCTATTGTAGATGCTTGTGTCTGAATGATACATTCCCTGCCTGAAATAATTTCACAGAAAGATGCAGAAAACAATTTGGGGTAAGGCTCATCTTTTCTGTTCTGCAAAATAAGAGCAGTGATTTCTGAGAGTCAAGTTAAAAGTAAGATTAAAAATAAAGTCATTAGTTTCAGCTTAGATTATGTACATGGGTGGGTGGGGAGACATGAGCAATCCACGAAAGAATGTACAGAGGATGAGTGAGAAACAAGAACAGACCAAAAATAGAGGGAAGACAAAAAGCTGTATTACCAAAGGGGATTTAAAACTCCTCAATTATGATTTGTCTACCACTGACACTTGAGTTATAGGCATCCCCTTCTATATTACGAGCTCCTCTACTGTACAAGGAAAAAAAAAAACCTGACTAGAATTAATCATATGATCACAAGGGCCCCGTGAAGTTGAACAAAATTCCATTAGCTTTAAAAATAGGCAAAAAGGTATGGGTCAGGGCAAAAGTTACATAAGCCTCCTTACAAGAAATTTGTTTCTCAAGAAAGTACTCTCTTTCAGAAATTCATAGGCAGATTTTTTGAGAGCTCTACTTTCTGCCTTAGAAACAATTTCCTTGGCCTTCAACATATTCTCCGAGAGGAAAAGTAGTAGCATATACTGATGCCAATTTTCCTGAATAAAATAATTCACCTTTATCCTGCAACTGTGTTACAAGACAAGAAACAAATTGCTTGAACACATGATCAATGTGCTGTCTCCCCCTGAAACATGAGAAGACAAGTCACAGAACTTGAAGGACTAGGAGCATTAACATTACGGAGGGAGACGAAAAATAAATTTTCAGTATCTGAGAGTTATGGTGAAGAAAAGTAGTACATAAAGTGTCAGAGCCAAGTCAAAATGGATTTTTAGTATATAGTTTGCCAACAGAGGAGGAGTATTCTGTTGTCAAAAAATAGCATATCAGAGATAAAATGAAGAAAATAGGCAAAAAGTCTACACAATACAACCTTGGCTTGAATGTAAAGGGCTTGAATCAGCAATGGCCTCTTTTGTTGTACTTGGAGGATACATCTAAGTCAATGAGATGATGCCAAGTATTCAAGAGTTTTACAGACAAGCACAGGGTGATAAAGGTTCAAGTCCTAGGCTGAAGAAATAAGGAATATAGAGAAGCTATGTTCATAGTAAGAGAGTAGCAACAGTACTATTACAAAAACAAAATTCCTCAAGCAAGTAGAAAAGGCAGAAAGCTCTTTTATCCCATTATGGACTGGGAAGGAAACAGGTGACATTTTCATGGCTAGACCACCAATTACTATCAACACTGAAAAGAAAAAAAAAAAAAAGAAGAAGAAAAATAACAATCCTAAATGTCTTAAGATGAAATTAAACATATCAATGGGGAAATTAAATTCTTACTTTACAGCAAGTCGATTTTGCTCTGCAGTAAGTTCCTCAGCTTTTCGCCCTATTCCTAGAAAGAAAAGTCACATTAGATCTTTTTGAAAGCCATCTCCAAAGCCCTGTGTTTGCATCTCATAGATAGGAAGTTCCTAAACCCATAGGCTTCAAGATTTCTTTGTCACAGGCAGTTTAACATAGCTCAATTCCAAACTTCTTTGTCAAGTATATTCATACTCCCTTTATCCTGTTCCTTATCTCATTCCCATTTCTTCACCCTAGATATGCTTCCAGGAGAAACAGCCATAGTATTCTCACACAGACAATGCAACTCGCAATGCCACCAACTGGCAGAAACCCCCAGCATCCTCTGCTAACGGTCCTATGCTGGAAAAACCACTGTTCCCAGAAGCTGCTGGCTCATTTAAGCTCCAGCCTCCTGCTGTCTCCTTGGTGAGAAATGGAGCATTTCACAGCAGGAGGATCAGGCAGTGGAGGAGAAATGGGCTCTCAAGAAACAGAAGCTTCATGAGTGTGAACAAGCAGCGTGGCTGCCTGCTGCTGGAGTGAGCTGAAACTCACACATCAGTAATAACCTGGAATTGTATAAGGTCCAGATTGGAAGAGTGACCTACTGTTGAGTTCATTAGACTTTTGGGGCCAGAGGCAGAGCACAGACTCGCTGTCCCAAGAAACCTACAGAAAAATCTTGTATAATGACCAGCATGTAAACAGATGTTGCTTACAGCAGCAAATATCTTAATAACTTCCATTCTGAAGCCTTAGCTGTGCTTACTGTGAGAATTCCTGCCAGCTTCAGCATAACTCACCATGAAATGAGTCACAGCAGTTGTTTCTATGCATACATACATAGATCTTCACTAGATCAGAGGCTTTGTATCACTTATTGCTACAGTTCTCCATGTACTGGCCATAATTATTGATGCATGTATATAAGACCCATTACCTAAAAAGACTGCTGATAAGCTGCTCACATCCCTTCTCTCTTTGCTACTTCATTTCCTCAATACTGAGAGGGTGCGAGCTCCAGGGAAACAATCAAGTGCTCCAGGAGCTGGTTATTTTGTCTATTTCCATTTAAGGACAGCTGCATCAAATTTTTACAAATTAAATTTGTCACATGTACTTGAACTGCAAGCTGTCTCCATCTGAGCAACCATTCCACGCGTGGACAATTCACAATTTAATAAGCCTTTTCCATCATCATTAATCTGTAGGAATTTTGGTTCAAGAAGTTCCTGTCCCATTCACTCTCTTACCTTCTCTATTTTCATTTACTTTCATTATTCTGGGGGTACATATAGGTTGTACATCACTGCAGTGATATTTGAGCTGACTGGCTGGCTTAAATAACAGGGGCAAAGAAGCCTCAACAACAGGAAAGTTAACAAGGTCAATTAGCCCACGCAGACCTTCAAGCTGCACCATACAGCCAGTTAGAAGCAATAGACTGAATCAGCTTTACACAGAAAAGTTTTGGGGGCTGCAAGATAGGCCTATATGAGCAGAGCCAAGTGATATTCCATATCAGATCAGAACCAGCACTAGCTGCTCCAAAAGGGACCACTGCTGGGCAGAGCTGAGCTGGGAGCAACACTGGGTGCAACTCTAGATTTAAGGAAGGGGAAAACTGCTAGGCAACAGCAACTGGGAAAAGGGAACAAGAAACATGCAAGAAAGCCCTGCAGACACCACAGTCAGTGGAGAAGGAGGGCAGAAGGTACTCCAGGTGTGGAGCAGAGGTTTTCTGCAGCTCAGGACATGTCCATGGTGGAGCAGGCTGTTCCCCTGCTGTCCATGGGCATCATGTAGAGCTTAGAAGAGGCCATGGTGCAGCAGCAGATGTGGTCTGACAGAATGTGCAGCCCATGGAGAAGCTTCCTCAGGATCAGACTTTGGACCACAGCTGCAGACTACGGAGAGGAACCTGCAGTGGAACAGGAAGTCTGGGGGAACTGCCACCTGTGGGGACCTGTGCTGGACCAGTGTGCTCCTGAATGGTGGGCCCTGTTGGAGCAGTGCTTGGACAGCTGCAGCGTTTGAGAAGCCCACACAGGAACAGACTGGGAAGGAAAGCATCCTGTGGGAGGGACCTCACCTGGAGCAGGGGCAGAAAGTGGCCATGAAGGAGGCATTATGAACTGACAGCAGCCCCATTCCCTGTTCCCCAACATTTCTTAGGGGCGGGAAATACAAGAAAGTGAATGGAAGGAAAATGTTGTTAGTTTGCTTTTGGTTTTCACTGCCCTAATCTGTTACCAATAGGAATTAGTCTCCTTATGCTGGTCTGTCTTGCCTGTCACAGCACCTGATGAGTGATCTCCTCATCCTTACTTCAAACTGGGGTCCTTCCTCATTGGATTTTCTTTCCCTCTTCCTCTGAGGAGGAGAGTGTGAGGGAGCAACGTGGTGGATTTTAGTTGTCCTTCAAGGTAAGACCACAATACAGACCCATTCAGTGTAAACTTGGCTTGCAAATGATAGATCCTGCAGGCTGTAGCGGCTACCACATACATATTTAGTCATCCATAACTTATAATACAGTGGGCCTCAGACCCACTGTATTGTTGAAGTTCACACTGCAACATCAACAAAAATAAGCAATAATAATATCGATGACAACTGGCACTTCTAGTCTTTGTTGTCACAGCAAAGAGTAACAATGAAGATAACACTATTTTGCCTGCAACTGTGCCTTTCCCAGGGAAAAAAAGCAATTCCACCTCCCACAACTCATTGAATATATAATAGAATGGCTTAGATTGAATTAGATGATCATTAAGGTCCCCTTCAAACCCTCCTGCCATAAACAGGGTTGCCAACCACCAGATCAGGTTGGCCACGGCTCCATCTCATCTAGCCTTGAATGCCTCTGGAGATGGGACTCCCACAACCTCTCTGGGCAACGCGTTCCAGTGCCTCACTATGCTCCAAGGAAAAAATTTCTTCTCAACATCTAACCTAAGTCTCTCCTCTTTTTGTTTCAAGCCATTCTCCCTGCCAATATATTTTATGCTGTGAAAACTACTGACAGCATAAACTTTCTATATTGATTTTAATGGCTGAAGCTACAGATCAAATATAGCTCTTGATTTTTGAGTCAAAAATTGCTTCTATATTTGCTTATACTTCTTATATAGAAAGCTTAATAGAGATGCACTATAGAATCTAACAGTGAGTGCAGATACAAGATAGAATCCAAACTGCAGGCCAAAGAAGCAGAAACTGCAAAAGGAAAAATTGTTGTCTTCATTATTGAAAGGACAGTTTGATTGTAGAAAACTGATCAAAACTTGAAATCTCTTGTTATTCTCTACAAAGCATTTTTATTCTTCACTCTGAGCAGCTCACATTCATCTACTTCATTATTCAACCACAGAATATAGTAGGAATAAAAATGCTCTCTTCAGGACAAGGGAAGAAATTCCCCTCCTTACCATCATGTAGTTGGCATGCAAGTGTTGTGATCTTCTGTGTAATTATCATCAGTGGACTGTAACAAAGACAGAAACAGCAGTTACACATCTTGTAATACAAATTATTCTCAACTTTCTTACTGAATGTCTTTATCCCTTTAAAAGGCATAACTGTATTAGTAAGAAGTGGAAAACATCCAATTAAAACTGAAGGAGTAACTCAGGCATAAGACAATTGCCTGAGTTCAAAACAACCCCACAGTAACTTGCACTGGAATTTTTAATTGCTAAGCACACACAAAGCCTTATTTTATGCCTCTCCATCCCACAGCAGTGCAAATTGTAATTCAGAAGAAATCATGCCACTAAGGACTACCAGCTCCTGCAGCCCAGAGCGTTTCCTTCCACTCAAAGACCAGATTCAAGCCCTGTGGGATGCAACAGCAGAATAAAGCAATACTGCTGTAAAATAACACTGCCTTTCCTTGCTGTTGCTCTCCGATCATCTGTTTCCTCACTGCCCTAAACAAACGCCGACTCTGCAGATACACATTCTTATTTCCATATGTGAATAGTCCAATTGTTAAAGTGCAAATACCAGAATAGCTGTCGGCATGACACAACATCCCCCGTGCTTCTTGGCTTTGTGACTGCCGTGTGGACAGCCAGCCTATCCAACTGGGAGCGTTTGGCACGTGGCATCTGGAGACTCCCAAACACACGAGCTAGCTGAACCTGAGCCAGGTTTATAGCCTACGGTGCCAGAAGCTTCAGGGCCAACCAAACAAGCAATATACATTACATTCAATAGTGCTGCTTATATTTCCAATATCTGGCTTTACAGAGGCTCTAAGTACTGTAGGCAAACATGGGCTGCCACAGCTAATGAACAAGGAAAATAAAACTTAAAAAAAATTTAAAAAGGCAAAGAACAGCTTTGTAAGTAGAAAGAAGAGGAACAAACCGTGAGAAAAATCAATCAATCAGACCCTCGCAAGGAGAGGCCCCATAATTGCTATCCACTGACTGCTTTTAAGTGCTGTAAAGTCCTAAACCCCAAATCCACCATTGAGCACCTATAATATGGAAGAGTCCATCTCAGGGAAAGTGAGTGATGAGCATGTGCTGCCCTTGCCTCCCTATTTTATTCTGCCAGCACAGGGAGCCCTCCAAGAACCACTGGGCTGTGAAGGGTGATGAAGACATGTAATTACTCTTAAAGTATTATTTACAAAAATTACATGTAATACCAGTTCCACCCAAGAGATCCGATTTCTCTGAAAATTAATATAATGCATTGTTTCTTACCTGGCTCATAAATTATCAGCATAAGCCATATGAATTTCAGCTTGAACATTAATGATGTCTTCAATACAAGTTAGAAGAGGAAAGAGGAAACCTATTTACAGAGTTTGACTGGTACGGAGAACTTTTTCAAGACAAATAGATGACAACTAAAAGCTGTATGGCTTGTATGGCTATTTATTTTAAACAGTGTGATACATTTTCTGGGATCCAATGAAAGAAAAAAAAAACATTGAAGGCTATTTTTTTTAGCTCAAGCACCGTATTTACTCCATCCGCTTCTGAAGATAAGGAAAAAAGAGTTGCATTCAATGATATCTGTCTAAAATAACATTCAAATATTAATATTCTGCATGGTTTTGTAAGAGATTCAGAACGTAAATCAACCCACAGGCTACAGTCAAATGTAAACCCAAAGGCTAGATAAACTGTATAATTTGATCATCCTGCTCTGATAAATCGAACTGATTTTCAAGATAATTAGTATGCTGAGCACAGTAAAAAAGAATTTCAGAAAAAGATATTTTTTTCATTGGAAGTGGTCTCTTATTTTTTTTATACTAAATACGTCTGATCTGTTTCAAGAGTCTACACATAATTCTGTGTGGGCAGGGTAATTTGCATTTTCTAACCAAAGCCAGAGAACACGTATTATCAGACATTATTTCAGTCAGAAACTGTTTTTATGGTTCCAGCGCTATACTCTTGAAATATCAGTAAAAACACTTGCACACAAAATCCAGAACGAGCTTTGATATATAGAAATCTGGAATACAACTGTAACACAAGTGCTTGTGCAACATTAATTATTGGGTCATCTTGATCAAGGACTACAGCTAAAGAATTGACAAATCCAGTCACGTCCTTTCTTCATTGTCCAGGCAGCTCCAATAATGTGAAAAAGTCATTCCAATTTTTATTCCAGTTCACCTTTCCATTTTTTGAAAAGTTTTCATCAGTACCTAACACATGCTATTTCTCAGGTTTTCCCATTCAAATTCCAGCTATTCTTTCAAAGATACGTAAATCTCCATCCTTTAAGGATAGAATAAAGCAGATTTTTTAATCCTTAGGAGAGATAGAGACTTTCAGTGAACCAGCAGTTCTACTGAGATAAACATAGATTTTTATTTTGTCAGTACTTGACCCTTTAACTCTACAGGCAAACACTAACACTTGTTTAAAACCGCTTCAATTTGTAGTGTGCCTGTCTCACAGCAAGCACTTTATGCTGATGCTGAAGTGCACAAATTTTAACCTCAGGCTTACAGCCAAAATTCTATGGCTTTAGGTGACTAAATTTAGATACTTGTCTTTGAAGATCAGGCCCCCCACTGTAAGCCAGAGAGATCCAAAACGCAAACAATTCTAATGTGCTGATTAACCAATGTAAGCAGGAGCACAGACTGCATTAAAACTGAACATCATGTAAACACAGAGACGACAGAGGTCATTTTTATCTATATTAGGAATTCATTGTCTCATTCACAGCACATTGTAGTCCAGCAGAACAAATGAGTCTCACATGCATTTTCATCAGAGAAGACACACTGTCTCCCCTCCCTCAAGCCTGAACTCCAGAGAAGACATCAAACTTGACACTCCTGACCCACGGCTGGGATAACAACCCTCAGAATGGATCTGAAGAACATTTAGCTCTGTCCCCTGCCACTTTCATGTTACAGATCCACCCATCTATTCCACATCCTGCTTGGGAAGATGGAAACCTGCTGCACGGGAGCAACAGATGACACTTATCCTTTCACAAGATCAGTATCATGGATCATCAGACGCTTCACACAGTGAGTGAGCAAGGTTTCACGTGAGCAGGGAGTATCTTTTTCCTCTTTCATCCATCAATCATTTTCCCTCTGGAGGCCCAAGAATTCACCGCAAGAGAGGGTATGGCACAAAGCTACAGCAGCACTGGGGCTCTCTGTCCTCTTGTCACTCCACTGAGGCGCAGGGCCACCCCTTCTGCACAACCACAGCTTGTCCCCCTCCTCCCTGCAACTCACACATTGCTCACACACAAAGAGCAAGTCTAAAACTGCTTTCCTTTCTCCAGAATAAAAAATATACACTTTCCTACATCTTCACAAAGCAATGCATGAGACTGCAAATCTTAAATACAACATTAAAGTCAGACAAGGAAAGGAATCTTATTTAGCGAAAAAAACTGAACAAACAAAATAACATCATTTCCTAAATATGCACAGGAGTTCTGATTTTTAGAACTTGACAATATCAGAGCACTGAAGAAAGGATTTAACAAAACCATAAAATTTCCAATGACCTTTACTTTCTCCCAGACTGAGATAAATGCATGAATTATTGAGAGTGGGACAAACTGTTAGGTCAAAACTTTAAAATTTAATAATTTAAACAATTTTTAAAAGACAGTCTACCTACTTGCATTTACAGATAGAGCATGAAGATCTACCCCCAGGAGTAGAGCATTTGAAATAAAATACGTATTTAAGAAGCCCAAAACAGTTGAACGTTGTTATGTCTGAACACCTTCCAACTGCATCACAGCTACTTCACATGTTGTATAAATGCACGTCCTCTTCTTTTCACCTGTTCTGCTAAGCTCTACAGTTACAAACTAGCACAGAAATATAGAATTAGATTTACCTGTACTGTGATTTTTTTCCTCTGTTTTATTAATCACAAATTGTAGCTGTATTGTAACTTCTATACACAAATCATCAGCCAACTTTTAATTAAGAATTTCCAGGAATTCAATATAAAATATTAATATAATTTTTACTGAATTTGATGAAATACGTGATAAGTTTGGAATAATTTCAACCAATTAAAAAAAACAATTCTCTCTTTCTACCTAAATTTAGATGTAATGAAAAGCAAGACAAAGATGCAACAGTTTACAGAATGCTGAATAAGGACAAAGGGTTTTGCGTCCCTAATTAGACCTTCCAAATGAAAACATGCCATATCGTGTCATTTTCAAACATGACTTGTCCCAGCAGAATAAATTTGCTCAGCAACACAGGCCAATGGAACTAAGGATGCTAGCGTCCCTTTGTCGCCTGACACAGAGATCTTCTCCGCGTCAGAGACTGAATCCTGCAGCAGGCAAACCTCAGTGCTTACAAATCAAGCAGTCTGCCTGACCTTAGTTAATCCCATGGAGAAGTCTGGCACACAGAGCTACAAATAGTTTCCACTGACCTGATTTCACTAAGAGAGTAGGTGGAGTAAAAAGGCTCATTGCAACAAAAAAGTCAGCGAACATTTATTTCACAGGTTTATCTCTTTAGTCTGGAAAGCAGAATGAGGAGCTCACATACTCGCACTCTGCTGTGATATTAACTGTGTTGGCAAAGCGATCACTGACACAGGGTCACAACAGCCTCAGTGGCAACAAGGCTGTATTGCCCCTGCTGAAGTGCACACAGAGAGCAAACACTTGACTGAATATGCTCATGCCTCCTCAGCCATTCCCAATTTGCTTCATGTAGGTGAATTGTTTTATTTTGGTGAAAGTTCCCAAACAGTGTTTTCTACAAACACTGTTTTTTACACAACGGAAATATTTCACTTAAAAGATGATCCGTTTTTGGAGACGTATCTCAGGTATATGGAGTTTTATGGTACTGACTACTTGAATCTTGGCTAACTGGTACTTCCCACATGTGACACTTTCAGGACTTCCATGTAATCAATGGTAAGGTATCTCAGTGCAGTTTCAAGTGTACAAAAAGCCTGGCAGAGAAGCCAAGCAGTGAGCAAGCACAGAAAACAGAATAGCCCTTAAAAAAAAATGCCTTTACCAGTAATTGTAAGAGAAGAAACCAGCCTCAAACTTCACTGCCCCCCTCCCCACCCCACATTTACTCTGCTATACTGACTCTAGATATGTGACCTTACCAAGGTCATCCAGAGTTTCTAGAACATACACCACAAACAATGTACTGCACTGCACACATTTTAAGAAGAAAAAAAAAAGAACCAGCTAAATTCAGAGGACTGGGTAGCATTTCTGCATGGTGGTTCAAAATTACATTAGGGAAACAGAGTAGGCCTGTGCCTGTTTCCTGCAATATTATGACATTTTGCTCAGATAATGCATGAATTCAAAGAGGAAACCCAAAAGCTTTATGGTCTTAATCAAGCAAAGGATTGAAGCAGACATAGAACTTATCATGGATGAGGAGCTACCCTGAATTCTGTCCAGATGACATGCAGTATTTGTTCAAAATTCTTGCTAGATTGAAAACATATCTATTAATAATTTTCAAAAATACCAACCAAAATCCCTTGATTTGATTTTAAACTGATTTTCCCCTAACACCATAATATTATTATACTTGGTCTGAAGCCTCGACACAAAGAACAAAAACATAAGTTGGTATTACCATTTTTATAACATTGTACAGAAACCAGGCAACTTACCAGCATAATCCTCTTAGCATAAAGAAGAAATAAGACAAAAAGAGAGAAAAAGTTAGGATTTAGTTTTCCTAGGTACACTGTATTAATGCTAAGCAAACCAAGCGAAATAAAACGTGCAAGTTTATCTCAAAGACTGATTCGAATTATGGAGGAAGCAGAGCATTCAGTTATTTTACAATTAATGACAAAAAAAAAAAAAGGAATTGAATTTTCACTGAGAAAGGTGACAGAAGAAAAATCCTAAGTTATGTCACCACATTTTTTGAAATAACAATGAAATATGATTAAATTTAAGTATAAAAATATATTTTTATATAATCAAAATTTAAGTGTTGCAAACTGGAATTTGTTTCCACTATAACCTGTCATGTATTTTTAAAAAAGTGAACTTTTCATCTAAGTGCAATGAAACATATGAAAACTCAAACCAAGAAGTTGCTACAATCAGCTCTAGCATAGTTTTGATTGTTAGTCAGTGACCAAACATGCTGTTGGCAGGACGTAGAAGAATTAACTAGTCACCAGCACAGAACAAGTTTCCTTACTTCTTAAACTTGAAGTGATGAGTCACAGCTTGATCTTTCATCTTGTTTACTTAAGACATGACTCAAAGGTTACCTTGCTCTCTGTCCACCTCTACTTGCATTTTAAAAGCTGTGTTCTCAAAATGGAATATAGAATGCCAAACAAATGGTACAACCAACCAGTAGTAAGAAACCAAAACTACATTTACTAACACACATAGAAAGGGTTAAGCATGCAAAGTGTTTAAGTCTTTGAGAGTTACATAGCACTGGAGCAAGCTGCCCAGAGAGGCTGCAGAGTCTCCTTCTCTGGAGAGATTCAAAACCTGTGTGGATGCTTTCCTTTGTAACCTGCGTTAGGGAACTGGCTTTAGAAGGGGGGTTGGACTAGATGATCACCAGAGGTACGTTCCAACACCCATGAGAAACACCCATTTAACATCTGACTTGTCTCTGCTTCAAGGAATCAACATTGAAAAGAGCTGATGACACTAGACAGGTTACACGCCTACATGACACGTACTAAAATCACCTTCTTGTACCAGCATATCGTCAGAGACTTACGGAATACCAAGATCTCAAATACAAATCAGCAGATGACAGGATTTTTGTTCACTTTAAAGATTCTCCTAAATCTAGTGGTTTGCTTTGTCAGTGTCTCCCCAGGTGTGTTCGATCAAAAGGCTAGGAGGTTGATGGGAGGTGAACATCACTACATGGACTCAGTTTCGGTAGTCTGTGAAGTCCTGAGAGAGGATTTAAGGACACTGTTCTAGTCAGAAGCATATTCGAATGCTTCCCTATTGTGTCATATGCGGAACCATCAAATAAGGGAAAATGAGGAGAAGGAAGTACAGTTTCTGCTTATACGTGGCAAAACTGTGGTCTAGGAGTATCAGCTTGGAGAAGAGGATTTGAAGAGACCTCACTGTAGCCTTACCATACTTAAAGGGCACTTCTAAACAGGAGGAAAACTGATTTTTTTTCATGGCCTGATAGCGAACAGTTTTAAACTAGAAGAGGGAAGATGTAGATCAGATGTTAGGAGAAAATTCTTTACTCGGAGATTGGCAAGGCACTACAGGTTTCTCAGGGAAGCTGTGGATTCCCCATCCCTGAAGGTGCCCAGGGCCAGGCTGGATGGGGCCCGGGGCAGCCTGAACTAGCAAGTGGCAATCCTAACCACGGCATGAGAGTTTGGAACTGAATGGTCTGTAAGATCTGTTCCAACCCGAGCCATTCTGTGCCTCTGATTTTGTCTCTTCCAGTCGTAACATCTCTTTAGATCGGTTCACAAAGCCTCAATGGGTATGTATTATTCACAGCTGAGAAAAACAGGCTGTAAGAGATACTTATGAGGCTGATCTCAGTTTGAGCACTTTGGATGGCAAGTTTTTCTTAATACCATTACAATAGCTTTATTTATTCTCAGTTTTTAAAAATACCATCAGGATTATTTACTATCCATACTGTATTTTCAGTTGATTCCTCTTTGACAGTTTTATGTTGGACTCAAGTTTAGGAATTGATCCATATCTTAAATATCAGAACAAAAATAAATAATAGAGTAAGTTCAAGTATCCGTCTTTCAGTACTATTATTCTCAAGTTCATCATTAGATATGCACCTCCTTTTTCACCAAGGGAGCAGAAACTGCTACCTAGTCTATGAAACAGCCGCCATTCCTCTTCTTCCACCCCCAATCTCAGCTGGATGTTCTCAGACATAGACAGCTAATACACCTCAACAGTACATTCTTAACACTACTCAGAAAAGCATGCTCTCCCACATCTCTTTCTCTGTCCAATACATATGGAGCTATAACATTCCAGTCCCATTTACAGGTTTCTTGGTATGCCATGCTCATTCAGGACATGCTTTTGTGTATTAAGAGAATCTCAAAAATTAAGAAAACTAAACTTCTCTAAATATGAGTTCTCTTTTCTGCCCCATCCTCCAATAAAAAACTTAAAGCTTATAAATAATATAAGCTTTTATAATATATAATATAAAAAAATAAAGTCCTGAAAGAATTTTTCCCAGAAATGCAACTACATGCTTGAATCCACATCACCTCACAGAGAGGGATATACACACACAGTTTCCTTCTTTATGCCTGTAGGAAGGCAGAGGATTGGGATAGGAGTTTATAACTGACTATGCCAGTTTACAGAGGTTTTTCATGGCATGCTCACAATTACTCTGTTCAGACATTAGGTTAAACAAATGGAATATGAATTAGCACACTTTTTAAATCACGTGAAAAATATGCCTTCCTCTCATAAACAAAATATATAACAATAGCTGCCTGTATTTCTGCAAAGCATTCTCTACTATTTCAGTGAAATCAAATATAGAGAGCCTGGAGTTTCTATGAGCAACACCATTCCACAGAAATGCAGTGCCCACAAGAAGCCGTGCTATTTAACAAAAGCTACAACCTGCCATGACAACAGAGTCCATAACACTAGCTGACTGCACGCCTGTCTGTCTTCCTCACCCAAACCCCAGCTCCCCCAGTCACTTGCCCCCAAGCCCCTTCCCACCAGCTGAAGCCCTTTGCAAGGACACACCTTCCCCATCAGGCTACAGAGGAATCCACACTCCCCCAGACCTCTTCCAAGGTAAACAGGAAAGGGAAAAAGGATGACTTGGAGCTGATGGAGGTACCTGGGAAGGTGGGATGCCCAGTCCACCTCTTAGGATCAACCTCCACCCACAAGGTGCTGTGCAGGTCCCTCCTCCCAGGCTGCTCTGAGTAAAACCAAGGCCTACCTTCCTGGTAGCATCCTACATAGCATCTCACAGGAGAACAGCAGAAGCAATGAATCACTAAAAGCACACAGAGTTTATTCCTTCCTTCTTTAAAAAGATCTTAGAAAAAGGTTAAGGCAAACAAAATTGCAGGCCCTCCCAGATAATATCAACATTGCTCTTAAAACATGTAATTCAAGTGATATTAATTCATACAGGACACAGCCTGCAGACTCACTCACCCAGAAAAATCTGTAGTCAGAATACCATAATGAAATATGTATATTCGGCTTATGTGGCACAAGGTGAGGTATCCCATAGCTACAACAAAGGAGTACCTAAAAACATAAGATACAGAATACATAGTTACTTACACAAGTACCAACAAGAACTGGAGTCACCCAAATTGGGTTTGGGCTTGTTTAAGAGAATGGTTTGATCTTTGCAAACAACATTATTCACAAGTCTGAATCTATTTTACAAGATCTGGGAAAAAAAATTAAGTTCTAGGAGGACTTTTAAGAGGATTTAAATGTAGCTGAAGCATTTCAGAGACGTCTCCTTACATTGCTGGTAAAAAAAAAAAAAAGTTATCATTTCAAGCATTTCAATTTCAAAGTTCCTCCTCCAACATGCCATTTGAAATTTATCTCGCTCAGGCATTTTATAACCATTTATGTTGCATGTGTGTTGCTGAAGTTATCTATTCCTTTTTTAAAAAAACTGTAAATGTCCTTTGCTTACACATTCAACTCTTGCTGATCCACTAGAAATTAAAACACTTAAGATATTTTTTCTGATTATGTATGAGGCTAGATAATGACAAATAGCCAAATATTCTCAGCTCCAAGTGCTGAATTATGCCGTTTTCCAGAAGAAGCATTACTTAATCTTGACAAATTCACTCAGTTTTTCAAGATGACCACAAAATTAGGCAGGAGAACAGCACAACATTTTCCATTACAAGAGTTGAGCATTGCGGTATCCAGGTGTGACACATGCAGCCTTTTCCATAACTAATTACTTCCTGTATATAGAAAGAAGATACTGAGAAGATGAGAAGTGAATGGACACTTGGAAACAAGACTGCCAAGTGAAGTTAACTAGATAGTACAAAGGTGAGCTGAAAGGCTTACATTCCATGGACTTCAGATGGGCTAGGACCAGGCCAAGATCCCTTAAATCAGAAGCTAGTCACATGAAAAAAATATCCAGAATATGTTGGATCAGAGAAAAGAACTAAAGGAAAAATAGAACAAGAGCAACAGTCAGCAGCCTGCAAACTAGACATGCCTTCCTCAGATGATGGCTGGCTATAAATGAAATAAGCTTTTCCTCTCTGGGGACTAATAAACTGCAGTGTGAGTGACAGTGATGGATTTGAAGACAAGGATCACAAGACAAACTGCAGTTCACATGGCTGAAGCAAACAGCAGACTGAAAGGCAGACTGAGGGGACATGACAGCTTCTTCAAGAGATTCCAAGCAGAATCTGTCTTACATTATCTCAGTCAGGCATCCAATCCAGCTCCTTAGGCTCCCTCTTATCAACTGAGAATGGCAGGTCACCCAGGTGAGACATGTAACTGTGATAGATGGGATGAAGTATTTTAAAATCAGCCTTGATGCTCAAGTGAAAAGATTGAAAGGAAAGCAGTGACCAAGTAGAGGAATACTGAACTACTGTTGCAGCTTGGAGTATTTCCAATGCTGGATTAATTTTTCAGTTTACAAGTCTTGAAAGGCTGGTAGCTTCACTAGAGAGCAAACTAGCTGAAAATAACCAGGGATAGGTGCATGCACAGCAAATTATATTGCCACTTTTATTTCCTTTGTTCGCTTGCACCCACATTTTGGGAAGGAAAAAGAGCCAACTCTTGGACTCCCACTACAAAGGTCCCAGTGCTCTTAGAAGACCTTTGTATGCAAAGATCCAGCCACTACGCATGAATTTTTCAAGCTTATTCTCACACACCTTAAATACACTGTACTTTTGCTAGAATTAATATACTTCAAATCTAGTGAAATACAGTAGAAGAGGCCTACACCATTCTTCCCACGCCATCTGAGGTTTTTCAGCATGTTGACTTACTAATTCACATCGATTCTAGTCCACACATGACTACCTTGCAGCAGTGAATGACACTATACGAACTGGTTTAATCTGTGTTGCAACATACAAGTGTTTCTCCCATTATGGCTGGATAAACAATAAGAGCAAGGGGGTTTCTTGCTGAAATCATTCCTATTTCCCTACAACCACACCAACTTGTCTAGGAAGACATGAACATTGGATGATTACATCTGTAAATTGGTTCCTGCAGTTCCTTTGCCTCACATGCACGACTTACTTATGCACTTCCCCAAGAGGTGGGCAGGTACAATGATTGGGTAACAAGTAATACATTTTTAGCACCTTTTCTTTCTGGCCTCTGGATGAAATTTCTTTTACAAATGTTGCCCAACAAAATTTAAACTATTATTATCTTTGGACTTGTAAGCTTTGCCTTTGTATTTGGTGGGGGGCAGTAACAAAATCATCTTCAGTAACATTATTATGCTTGTGCAAAACGCTACTGACTGCTGTAGCACTAGCTTGTTTCCTATGGTTCACATTTCTAAACAATCCTAGACGAATTGGAACGGATGGTTTCCATTTGGATATCAGAGAGGTGTTGCCTCACTTAGCGCTAAAGAAGAAGGGGAGATCAGAGCATTAGATGCTCAGACAGTCCTGGCCCTGAAGACAAGTAAAGAAGGGGCTTCAGAGTGAATCACCATGCTGCATCCATTAGTAGCTGCAGAAAGAACTATGCAGAGACAGGAACAACCTGTAAAACACCCAAACCAAACCACATTATGAGCCATGTCCTCTTAGGGATGCCAACAGAGAAGTAAAAAAGTGAGAAGAATTGCCACCTGATCCCCCTAGCCTGCTGTAAAGTAGCAGTTTCAAAAATAAAATTTCCCAATTATGCAGATTGACGGGAAACAAACAACTCCACCTACACAATTTTAAATTGCTGAACTATTAACAGATACCCTCATGGGAAGGCTAAATGACTGAGCAGAGAAGTTTTTTCACACCAACTTCCTCTTATTATGTGCAAGAAGCAGATGTAACTTCCAGATAGTTTTCATTTTTATAAGAGTACTTTCTGTCTTTCAGCTAGGAAAACACTCACTTGATAAAGCCCTTTATGTGTTTTTGGTGTCTTTCTCCAAGACATCTGTAAAGGGGAAAAAACAATTAAAAAAAAAAGATCCCATGGTTGGGAACTTCTCATGGTGATGCTGTAAGCTTCTGCTCCAAAGTAATAACACATGTGGTACTTTCTACTTTTTCAAGCTCCAAGTCCAGTACTTGCAAGACTAATTTCACAGATCACTACATCAAGTCGCCACAATGACCTTAACTGAACTACTTAACTCAAGAGTAAGTGGAAAATACTTAAAGGCTAAGCAGCAAGGGGAAGAACACATTAAAAAGGTTTACTGAAAGCAATCCTCAAGGACACACGGCTAAGGAGAATATGACTTTATTAAGTTAAAAAACAAAAAAAACAAAGAAAACCAGAAGTTTAGGCATAAATTACTAAACTTGCAAAATCTACTTCTAGGGCCAAAAATTTCATAGAAAAATGCAACATATCCACACAAAAACCACAAATTGAAATTACAGCTGCTTCTGTAACTGAAAGAACAAAGCTTGCGCAAGTAACTGGGAAAGAAAGGTAGTGAAGAAGATAAAGCAATACTGAAACAAAACAAAACAAAACAAAACAAAAAACAAAACATCTTTCTCAACAAAAGCAGAAGAAGCCAGAGGGGCAGGGCAGTTCCAGTATAACCACCACATATGCTCACCTGTGGATGTTGGGAATACTTGCCATATTCATAATGCCATAATTCATCAGCACCAGGACAAAAAGATGAATGGAATACCTTGAAGACAACAAAGTGTATATTTAGATAATTTCTGTGTGACCTGGAGGGGCTGGCAGTTCAGAATGAAGGAATTGTATCTCATGTGAATGGCATAAATGTGATTCTGTATCACAGTATCAGAAAATATGGATTATCACAATGACATTTTTATAGCCTGAATACCCAGTACAGATCAACTCTAATTGACAAGATGTTGTCTGTGTGTTTCATTCAGAGAAAGAGCAGCCTAACTCAAACTGGATGCATCTTTTCCAAGAGAACTATCTTCACAAGAAACTGGTGTGGCAAACTGCCAGAATATATCACAGATTAAATATCTCACTTACAAATGCTTTTGTGGCTTATTTTACTTTATAGGCTTGGGGTGGTTATGCTGGTATAATTTTTGTCTTTTTTTCTTTTTTTTTTTAAAAAAAAAAGGATTGCAAATTTGAGAGGGCCTTAAGACTAAAAAGACAACACAGAAAAGCTGGTATAAAGTTTAAAAATATTTTTACCAAGCCTTGTCTGCTTAGTGATTAAATACTCACCACCCAAAGCAGAAGACAGCAAAGTATATTCCAAAGAGGGTGGCAAATGCATGGCGAACAGCAGAGCTGGCATGACTGGGACCCAAGTAAATACGAAACCAAAAGGCAGCCAAAAGGGCAAATAGTTGACAGGCTACAAAATTTATCTGTAAAAGACAAACAAAACAACAACAAAAAGCTTGTAATTCTTGGAGGCGAAGGAAAAGAAGACTCTCCATTCTCAGAATGGCAGAGAACAGAGCTAGGGAAGGGGAAAAGTAAGTGGGAGAAATTAATCTTTTGTTTGTTTCTCTGAATTCTCATTTGTGAGTCCAAGTGGTAACTCTCCTTGGCCAACAAAAGAATACACAAAAGCACAGCCATCTGAAAACTCAGAGAAAAGCAGGAGCAAGCTGCAGTTCAGTTACCCGCACAGTCCAGGTGCAGAGGACATCCACTCTTCTCTCTCCTCTTGGCGCAAGGCAGAGGCCAGAAAAGCAGACTGGGGCTCTGAATTATTGCCTCTGCGCCTGACTTTCTCCACAAACCCCAAAACAAGGCCACATCAACAGGTCTGATGAGAAACACTTCTGCAAGCAGTATCTGGACAGCTTTGTTGGCTAGCTGAAAACCTCCACAGCACAGCATCCTCCAAGGAGGCTTTTTCAACGTGACATTTTTTTCCACAGTTCAAGAGTGCAAAAAAAAATAAAAAAAAAAAACCAACCTCATTCTACCATCACACAGATAGCTGAAGTAAAACACTTCTTAATTGCTCTTTTGCTGCTGCAAGTCTCTGACGTGCCTAGGAAGCAGTTTTAACGAGCTAGCAATGGCAGTAGGAGCAACAGGAAAGGGCCACATAGCGGACAAGTGGTTCCTACCAGGCACAAGGACAAGCAAAAGCTGTAGCGTCCTCAGACTAATGGTGACACCAAGCTGTTTTCTTCCAGTCACCCTCCCTGTGACAGCTTCAGCACAAGCCACAAGAGGCAAAGGATGAACAGAGCAGCAGGGGACTTGGATACCTCATCCAAAACTCCACCCTGGTCCCTAGACAGATGGAGTTCATTTATTCATTATTATTTATTACAGTACTTTTTATTTTAAATTCAGCCCGGGCTGTCCATCAACATGCTGTCCTAGAAAGAGCAAAACTAGATAGGCTGCAACATTTTAGCAATCACTTGGATTAGATGATTATCCGAAGATTTCAGTCCAGGACAGGATGACATATGACAGTTGGAAATACTCTAATATGCTGGCCGCTCAAGCTTGTTGGATTCTACCAGACTTCTTGTCAAAAACATTGACAATCTGTTTAACAAGACGCTACAGCCCCCAGATTGCTTTATTCTGGTAAACTACATCCAACATGGTGCTGTTAAATCAAATGATTTAATTAAAAGGTTTGTTGTCTACATTACTGCCTGCATCACTGAAACAGAGGGAATGCAGCAATGCAATACAATAATGCAACTGTTCAAATACTTGTATTTACTTAATTTTCTTACTTTGCAACAGGAACAGTATCTACTTATTTGTTGTTCTTGTAAATTACCAGCATCTACAAACAGAAGATATCACAGAACTACAACAAAAGGAAGGAATTGGGAATGTCTTACCATGATAGTATTTTATACTTTACTTGGATGTGATAGTTCTTTCTTTTTAAATCTTCTACTGAAAACAAGAAAACAAAATGACACTGGTCTCAAAACCAAAGTGCTGTAGTACAGATTCCAAACTCTCACCTGGTCTGTTGCAATACCATACATTCAAAACAGTACATCTTCCTATTTCCCCTTCCACGGAAAAATGGCTGAAGAGAGAACATTCTCTACAGAGAATGTTTAACAGATGCATCGAAATGAAAACTCACTGAGGCAAACTTAAAGTTCACTATGCTCCCACTTAAGGTCATATTAGTACATCCAGGGAAGCTCAACCTTGTGGCATGCAGAGCCTCTCTGATTCACTATGGAGAACGAAAGAAAGACCAAACAGTTCAAGAAACATAATGTGGCCAATTGTTTAAAAGGCAGTATTCCCTTCTGTGCAACACTGTTCGTGGAAGCTTTACACCATAAAAAAAACATCAAGATAAGCAACATATTCTTTTTTACTTTCATCTACTTGTTGTATGGTCAGTCTCAAATGTTAAAGATGCTGGGATTCAGACGTACATATAGGCCGCTAAATTCAGAGCAAGATTCCATGTCAGACAGACTCATATCAGCATTGATATAGTTTATATAAGACAGGAAATCACAGCAGCAGCAGAAAGCAAGCAGAAGCAATTTCCTCATAAGCTAAAATGAAGAGCCTAACAGCATAGCAGCCCTGTGTGCACACCCTACTGCCTCCTTGCACTGCTGTTTCCTCACAGCATGCGCTACCTGGGTTACTTGCATTGTGGGGTACACCAACCATGTCACTATTACACCTTCACTTTGCGGTGCAAATTCACCAACAACATTTCACCCCTTCACTGCTTTTGCGGGAGTTGAAGTAAATTCCTGTACCAGAATATAAACAAAAGTAAACCCTTGCCTTACATTCCATTCTGCTTACAATGTTCAAGGGCTTATTTTTGCAGAGCAGTCAAACATCACATATCTAATATATTCAGACTGTAATAAACACAGAATACTAGTGCTCATTTACACCTTTGAACTGAATTTAGCTAGTAAATAGCTTACAGAGGAACAGTTACAACATGCCATTAAAAGTTACAATTCCAATTGAAAAAAAAAAACAAACCCTAAAGATAAGTCTTTCTAGATCTACTTTAAAATAAATAAATAAATAAATAAATAAAAGCTTAACATTTCTTTTCAGGACCCATAAGTGACTGAGATATTGTCAAAGAGACAAAGACATACCAGAAGCTTTGAACGTCATTTGAATGTTACATGACATACCACAACAGCATAAGCAAGAAAGCTCCACCCACTGCATCACTCAGGAGATCAAACCCAAGATACAAAAAAATGCAACCTGAAATGAAGAAAGAGAAGACTTTCATTTGTGGGCTGAGAACATGCATGCTTTGCTCTGTTCCTACCTTTCGAGCTACAGCAACCACAACCCTTCTGCGATTTTCGTCTCCCCAGGTCCATGTTTTTCTGGCAGGTAGCCATACCCCAAAATACAACATGCTGCATTTGCAAGACTTGCAGGCCTTTTTTTTTTTTTTTTTTTTTTTTTTTTTTTTTTTTTTAATTATATTCTTCTGGATTCTCTTCTCTTTGGTCTGTAGCTCCTTCTCCTTGTACGGCATGCAATAGGATGCCTAACACAAAGAGGCCAGCTCCAGACCTTCAAACATGCTACAGTAGAAACACAGAATCAAACTGAGGGTGTGAGAGGGAGTTATAATGCTTCCGGAGTAAACAAGATGAAAGGCAAATAAATATACCAACTATTGATAAAACAGCTATTTGATATCTGTTGGGAAAAATGAATAAATAAATTTGAGCGTTGAGGAATACTTTCTGTACATCTCCACCTGGACACCTGCACTTAGAAAACAAATTCACCATGATGACTGATGATTTACATGGAGTTCAGTCTGAAGATCAAATTAAGCAGTACAGAGCTCCCTGAAAGGTACAGCACAGCTCATGACAAGTCTAACTCTTAATTTCCACTCTAAGTGCTGAGAAAATTCAATCTGTCTCAAAGATAGAATTCCTCATTTAAAACTGAGTACTGGACATAACACTGGGTCTGATCTATTATCCCACAGAATAGTATCATGATGCCATAGCTTTTCATATGACTGCCATGCCTATTTAGACACTTATACATAACACTGTAACACATGCACTAGCATGCAGACATGAACACTGCCAGTTCACTTGACAGTGACTTTACTACACTTCATTTAAAATGCATTGAATTCCTCACTATACACATCTAAGATGCTTAAGTGAATACGCTCCTGACGGTTTAAGAAAGCTTGTAATGGATCACAAGCAAATGAGAAATCCGAACATGTGACACTGACAGAATAGATAATATCTTAATTTCCTGTAATAAAAACTTGAGAAGGCATAAAGCCTATCTCATCACAGTATCCTGCACTAACATATGAAAGTCTTACATCTCAGTCTAAGTCAGCTTAAGGCAACCTTGAAACACAGAACTAGACATCACCAGTTTTGAAGAGACAAAGTGTGGAACAATTTCAGCTCAACTGTAGTGATGGTAACCATCATCTGGTTAAAAAGAATTCACAGTAACACAGAAAAACAAAATTTCCAAAGCAGGAAAGAGACGAACAAGAACCATTTAGTTGAACTCATGAATGCTACACGAGATGACAAAATACTCAAAAACTAGCTCTGAGAGCACTGCCCACATGTCTCCTGAGCTACAAAAGACTTGCTGTCATGTCCACTGCCCTAAGGACCTTGTTTCAATGCCTGACGACGTCCGAATGGCGGCTATGTCTGCACCTCTCGCCACTGGAAAAAGAACGGTGGCCGAGTCCATGTTACTTCTTGCTCTGTGAACGATGGTGGCCATGCCTTGATTCTATGCCATTCTCCCCATGGCAGCCACAATCTGTTTTCCAACTCTTCTCTGAATAGCAGGAGCAATTTGGTTTCACACCATTCTCTGAATGACACCCCACACCGCAGTCACTCTGGTGACCAGGAATGTGCCCCCTGCCATTCTCTGAATGATGACTGTGACTGCTCCTCTTGCCACTGGGAGAATGGTGGCTGTGACTGTGCCTCTCCACCTTCTCTGACTGCTTGTAACGCCTGGTCTCCTCACCGTTCTCTAGAAATCTGGCATACCTAGGCTTCTTGGCACTTAGTTGAGTATCCACCTTCGTGGTCTCCTCCTCATTGCTCTCTAGACCACGAGTATGACGTGGTCTCTTCCAATCCCAGGAGCCTTCAGAACGACTTTGTTTCCAACTATTTTCTGAATGATTGGCATGTCTGGTTATAGCATCATTCTTGAGACTGCTTTTTAAACTGGCATTTGGTGGAGCATCCACCTGCATGGGCTCTTCCTCATCAACGCCTACAGACTGGGGAATCCGGAGATTGGAGAACGGTGGCGGTGACTGCGCCTCCTATTGCTGGGTGAACCACCCCGGAGCACACTTCTCTGCTCGCGTGGCCACATGGCCACTGACAGTGCCAGGTTGTTTTTTTTCTTCCCTCTCTCCCTTTTTTTTCCCCCCCCCCCTTGGGTCCCTGTCACAGATAACACCGTGACACTACTCACCGCAGATAAGGGTAGTTGCTCTCCTCACGAAGTTTCATTCTACTCATTCCACAACTCCTGCATCTGTAAATCCCCCTCTTTAACAAAGCGGTAATAGACTTTTGAGGGTTCCTAGATCACAGTCCAGGAAGAGAAAATAAGTACACTTAAGCACACAGACCACTATTTTAGGGCTTTTAACTTTTTCCAAATAGTTAAGTATCAGGAAGAAACATCCTCTATTCTGACCACAAAAGGACTTTGCTTTCTCTTTGCATCTTTTTTCCTCCCTTATACTTACAGAAAAACTGATCTCACTTCCCAAAAATGTAGGAGAATGTAACAAACAGACCACACCATTCCCTCCCAATTCCAAATGGCAACTAAGTTCTTTACCCAGAATGGCCAGTCCTCTTACTGATGCTGTTAATTTGAATTACAGCTCATTCACTATGGAAAAAAAACACATTACAAAATTGTCACTCATTTAATGACAAGGTACTGATGCATCTCCCACAACACACAACATTTGGGCATAAGTAGGCATGTTGCACACTCGTACACATTCACAAAGAGAGGTACAAGGGAGTTACAGCACAGTAAGGCTGCCAGAATATTCCCAGTTGGCATTCAGGTCCACACCAGCTTCAACAGGCACGAGAGAATGCAGATTGCCCTCAGTTTATAGACAGTGAAAAAGATAACTCTCCTGTTCTAATGGTGTTATCTTCAGGTCTATTTCCATGACAGGGACACGAGGAAAAAGGAGGGAGAGAGGGAAGGGAAGAAAAAACAAAACCAATGAGATCTCATGTTAGTCAAACTGCAGGGGAAAGCACACGTGTGTTAATCTCCACCGCAAAAGTTGAGAGAAAAAGTGAGCCAGAGAGCAGCTGGTGTCCAGCCCGGAGCTCCACCCCTCTTCCACTCCCCACCAGAGCATCAACTCCAACTCCCAACATGATGGTCTGATGTGGAATACCAGCAGCAAAACAAATAAAATAATAAAAATCACAAAAGAACAACACCTGTTATTCTGGGCCTTCTGCTCACTAGCAAGAGGACATCAAGGCATTACATCTACTACACATCTGCTACACAAAAATTGTGCAAAAGTATAAAAAGGACATCGCAGCCCACAGTTAAGATACTCAGCATTTACCACTGCCTACTAGCAAGCCATTATCAATAGGAAGCTGCTACAAGGTTTTTATCTTGTCAATTAGTATCTCTGCTCACTAACTTACCCCTGATCACCAAACAGTTGTTTCTAGTACTTGGAAAAGCATAAGGGAGCATATTAATAGAATCCACTGACAGCAACAACAACTCCCTCACAAGTTAAACCACTGACTGTAAAGTCCAACAGTGATGGGGTAGTGCTATAG
>VXAB01003976.1:0-30618 GCA_013399175.1 Odontophorus gujanensis
TAGCTTTCCTCCTCAGACCATTGATGTTGTTTTGTTTTTTAGGCACATTTCCTTTTTCCTTTTTCCTTTTTTACCTTTCACCCTTTCCCTTCCCTGGGGCGTGGGTTGGTGGGTCCCCCGCCCCAATCGTCACGGAACTGGGCTGAACCAGCCCGTAAACTGTTGACAGTCAGTCAGCAAGTCTGCAGATGAAACGAAATTGGTAAGAGTGGCTAGTATGTTACACGGATGTGCTGCTGTGACAATGCACTGAAAGAGGTTTCCAAAGAGGTTGTGAATTCTTTATTCTCAGAGATATTCAAGCCTGACTAGACACAATACTGTGTTGACTCCTATTTGAGTGAAAGCATGGGACTAGATGACCTCCAGCGATGACTTCTATCTTCAACAATTTGAGACTCTATAAAAATGAGCTGAAAACTGTACAAACGACCCTTGGTTGTTGTTGGATTTTGCTTCCCACTAAAATTGCTTGGCACCTCTACTGCTGAAAGAACAAGATTCTTACCTGGAATGTGTGCTGGACATCTCAGTCCTGGAGGGCGTGCATGGGATTCATCAATTTTCATTCATTAAATGAGCTATAGATTGTCAGCTTCTGAGAGCAAGTTTGGTTCACTTAGTTCTTCTGTGATCTTGACACTTTTCCTATGAACTCTCTGTAGTTTCCGAATATTCTTTATTTCTTTTGGGAAAAAGAAGCCTTGCTGCTGTGGATGAAGTTATACGAGGGCAATCCTGATACAAGAAATAAAGATTTTTTCATTTCACTAACTAGTTTTGCAGCTGTGTAACCTACTCCAAAGCATTTCTATTAAGTCACTTGATAAATATCAGAATAATTTCAGAGCTTTAAAAAAAAATGAGAAGACACACCTGGCAACAAAACTCTAAAAATCTAAAACAGGGTTAAAATTATGAGCTGTTATTTCAAAATCTGCCTACTCCCACTTGAGTAATGCAGATTTAGTGCCGAAAGGGAGGGATTAATAAGTAAAATGTGCAAAAAAGACACCATTTAATAATTGTATGTAGAAGGAGTAATGGAGACATATTCTTTTATCTCACCCAGATTCCCAGCTGGGGTTCTGCTCAGGCAAATAATTGACACACATTTACTGTAGAAATTTATTTATCCCTCTTCTTCCTAATTATTGCTGCCTAATCATATTCAGGATGCATAAGCTTTTCCATAGACAAATCCATTTCCAATACTTCATCAGACTGGAGTTTCCACTGAGGCTAGCTGTAGTTTTCTAATACAACATTATTATGAGTTAAGTTCAGTTGAAAAAAACCTGACTTGAAATATAAACATTTAAGTCTTGGTACTGTTCATCTACCAACTTGTGAAATTTCATATGCGGTTGAGTCTGCTTTCAAGATGGTCTAGTAATTAACAGAAACACATCCTTACATAAAAAGATACCCTTCCCTAGGCATAGTCCTGGACAATCTGTCTTGGGTGTCCATGCCTGGGCAGGAAGGTTGGACCAGATAACTTCCAGAGGTCCCTGCCAACCTTAACCGGACTGGGGGTTCTGTATTTCTGTGAAAACCTTGTTGCTGTTGTTGTTGTTTTTTCATGAGACATTAAATGGTTTCCCTCATAATGCATTTGGTGGAGAAAATGAATTAAAATTCATATTAAATTCTCATTTAGTAGATGTCATGGTTTTATGATTTTTGGTACTGGTATTCCACATCNCTAAGAGATGATCAGAAAGGTTTCAGAGCTGAAAAATATTTGTTAAATATTCTGTTAAATGCAGGAAAAGAAAAGAGATGGAAATGTCCATCCAGTCCACAATGAAATGTCAACAGCAGTGCAGGGCTCTTGAAATGAGAACATCAGAATGGTGGAAAAGCTCTCTCAGAAAAGAGACCCACTTGGGTTCTGTATGCATTATTTATTCTAGTATTTATTTCCTGCTATCTGTTCTGTGATTTTGCAGCAATAGAAGAGATCAGCATAAAGCATTATTTATTGGGAGTTTGGGAGAGATGTGCATAGTTCAATCCCCATTCTAGTATAAGCAGTCTATAAGTGCTGTATCAGTCTGGGACTGTCTGCTGGATCACAGTATGGACAAGTGCAACAACTGCAGTGGAACTGACAGAAGTCAAGCAGTTTCAGAATTTAGCACTTATGATCATACTTGCAGTGTTGAGCGCTGACCGCAAAAATCATTGGCAGACTGACTTCCCCCAGGGATCTTCCCTTCTAGGAATCTTCCCCACGTAGGATCTTGCCCTCCTGCTCAAGCCTCAACGGTTGCTTCCCACAGCTATAGAGGTAGCTCTCTTCCCAAGAGTGGTAGCACTCCTCAGAGCTGCCATTCTACTTCCAGAAAAAATAAAGAAAACAAAACTCTTTAGAAACTAACAGATACAGAAAGTAACTAAAAATGACATTGGTATAAGAGAAAATCTGACCTTGACATAAAACCCAGAAAACAGTGTTGTTTACTGTCAAGGACTAGTAATATTGTCACAAACTAGGCAAGGATCCTTTTGCATGTATGAAAAAATAGAATGTTGAAAATGATGCTGATTTCTTAGGCCAAAGTCTGCTTCTGATTATGCCCAAACACCGTAGACTGCATATCCCTGACATCTTGCTTCAGATCTGTTATATGAGAAAAGATTTCTACAGATACCAGCTGATTGAAAGCCATTACAGAGTTAGATGCTTCTTAGTGGTAAAAATATATGTATTTATTTTGGTCAGAAAAATAAATAATTGTGACTTCTGAAAGCCAGTTTTGAACTGTGCACATTGTCTCTGGTAAATCCCTCACTAGGAGACGTATGCAGGAAAGAATAAAATCTGAAACCAATCTCTCTATGTTTTGGCACGACTGACTTGCCTAAACAGAATCAGCTTGGAAAAAAGCGCTTTTCCCTGTTTATGGAGGGCTGAGATGCTCTCCCAGATGAGGTCCTTACTCATGAAGCCATCAGACACCAGTGGGAATCATCAGACATCTGTTGGGAAACCTATGTTGGTTGTCTCTTTGAAACCAATAGAAACCCTGACTACATAAGTATCATGTCTCTGATTGAAACGTAAAAGAAGGGAGAACTCAGGAAAACTGAATATAGCCAAAACTAAGCTTTTATGAGAGAAAGAATGAAAAAAAAAAAAAAAAAAGAGTTGAATTTGTGTCAGGTGTGACCACTTTTAGCCTCACCATGATCTATATAAGAGATCAAAACCTTTGCAGATATAAAAAATATGCTACATGATGAGATACTTAGTGTTCAGTAAGAACTGGTTTCTTGCTCCCGAATATGCCTAAAGCTATATAGATTCTGGGTTTAGTTAGTCTCACGCTTGCTTGTAAACAGTCCCTGAAGAGCAGACAAGCACATCAGACTCTGATAAATAATCCACTTGTAAAGGTGCTCTTCTCTCAAGCTTCTGAGGTCACAGCCAGTACTTCATCATAATTACAGCATCTCAGGGGCAGCTCTGGTTCCTGCCCTGCTTTTCTCCTGCTACTGCGGAGTGGGAGGATGTGGCCACCTCTTTGACTTCACAACGCTGCATTTCCTTGATTTATGGCTGCCCCGGGGCTGATCTGCAAGGCGGGGTCATCCAGACCTTCCACAGCACTGGCAGATGCAATCTCTTTTTTCCAGCTGAAGGGCTTGAAATAGCTGTGTAAGGGCAAAGTATCCTTTAAAAGTCTCCATATAAGGCATAAGTGCTGGATTGTAGCATAGATGTGCTACAATCATACCATACCAATTCATGGTAATGGATTGGACCATTACCCTGGTGAGGGGAATATCATTGTCTTCCTCACCAAGACCTGTCCCACAAGTTTAGCGAATGCTCAAGGCCGCATGTAAGAAGGGAAAGCAACAAGGATAGCTATTTTCAGATCTCAGGTTCTTTCCTGAGCAAGGCTCCCCAGCTCCTTTGACACTGCAGGCCGCAGTCATTGCCTGTCACGCCCCGAGCACTCCATCCCTGGCAGCATTCTCCACTACTGAAGTCAATGAAATTGCAGGCTTTCATCACCTCCGGGGGGAGGACAGTTGTATGCAGGAGTCAGTTGTGAGCATGGCACATTTCACACGCATCCTTTGCACCGCTTGGCGTCGCGGATCTGCTGGGAGCGAGCTGCGGTTGGTGTCAGCCATACCACTGCGAGGACAGAGACAGCTGCAGTCTACAAACAGTGCAGAAGTTTTACATGGAGCTGCGTTTTACACATGTCTAGCCTGGATTTACTAGCATCTGTCATCTGAGATGGATACGGTATGTGGGTCCTTGAGTAAAAAGATGTCCACTTCATTTTTTCAGAAGAATCCAACTCTTTCAGAATGTTATTGGTAGCACCAAATAATAAAAATCCCCAAACTATTGCACTCATTTGCAGAAAGGAGAAAAAGCTGCTGCAAAAGCATTTTGCAACTCCTGAAAGCTCCAGACTGAATTGTTTGGCAAGGTGTAAGGCCATCAGTGTGCTCAAAGAAATGGACTCTGAAGTTATTAGCCATTAAGCACCACCTAGCAGCAGGGAGCTGGTTGCAGAGAGTTTAATGTGAATGTAAAGGAGGAGGGAGGGATATATGAGAATGAGATTGTGTGGCATATTTATTTTGTTTTGACTTCTTTCCAGACATATTTCAGTTTACATAAATATTTGAATGTTGGATCAGACGGGATTTGCAGCACAATAGCATTAGGAATGCCTTTGCAAAAACTGTGATATGGATTAAATTAGCATCCAAGCAGGAGAGAGGGGCAAATGAAGCTTTCTCAACATATACATTGGACTACTCAGCATTTAATTGTTTACAGACCAGAGGGACTGTCTTCCTTGCCAGTTTCTCCTCTATTTTTTAGCCCCCTTTCCTTGCCCAAAGGAAGATGTTTGCCAAACAGGGAGGTCAGGCAGTACGCATGAGATGTCACATTACAAGTGGCCTCTCCCTGACCCCCTGTTTCAGCTGCAGAGGGTTAAAGCTGCTTTTTTTTTGTATTTTTGGCATGGTCCTTCATCTCCCCTGGCTGTGCAGGGAAGGGCAAGAAGGACCCACCCTGAGCTCAGGCGGCTTCCTGTAGCAGTGGGAAGCTTGCCCAGGCAGTGAGGCCAGGAGCCTGGCACCAGGAAGGCTTTTGGGACTCCTCCAAGCACCCACAATTTCTCATCTGGTAAAGGGGATTTTTGAGGAAGGGCACTGGGAGGGAGAGCGAGAGCAGGATACCTGAAGAAGGGCACTGCAAGAGTGAAATCTGAAATGAGAAAGTATTGCAAAAGCAAAATAGCTCTTTTTATGTTCTTCACAGTGGTGAAAGTCTGGAGCAGCTCTGCAGAAGTCAGTAGGTGTATTCCGAATTCAGAGAGGAGTAAAGGAGCTAACAATCGGACCCCAGTGCTTAAAAAGGTTTTTCTCGGAGTATCTCAGGTCAGATTTCCTCCAGATCTATACTGCCAGGATAAAATAGGTTTTTAGATATGTCCTGTTGAATATGAAATGTACTTTTATTTAAAGCATCTTTTAAATGAGATTGTGTTCATTTAATAAAAGAAAGACAGATTTAAGAGCTCATAGCTAAGTAAAGCAGGAAAGGACTTCAGAGTGAGATTTGATTGTTTACATTCAATGAAAGGAAAAGTCTGATCTGGAGCACACAGATTTAATCTTGGTGCAGATTAAAATGGTGCTATTGTGTTCTGCTGGGCTGACTGGAAAGGTGAACCAAGGCTTTCCTAGGACTGTACCATTGCAGTTCGTACGCAGATTTACTCGCAATAGCACAAGACAGCCATCCAAAATTGCAGAGTCTGAGTTCTCTGGTATAAGTAAATCTAATGTTGTCTTTCAGACTGAATTTTTGCCCGCTGCTGTAAATCACTCCTGAACATGCCTTTTGGTGGGTTTGTCTAGCTGTTGCCTGATGTTCCCTTTTTCTCCTGCCTGGCTGCAAAAATCAGTTGTACTGTATCATGGGTGTAGTTGTTTTTTTAGGGAACTGCAGCAGATTACTGCTAGCAGACTTGCTACTCCTCTGCTGTATTATTAGGCAGTGCTTACATCGTTTAGCAGAAATAGTCTGTATGACAGAAGTAGTGCTGCCTAACCCTTAGGGGCAATCACAAACACACGGTGACTTTGCACAGCACATTTCAGCTCAGAAAGAAGGAGTCAAATGTGATCTCTAATAAAACAAAATGTCCTTTGTTATTGCTCTTCTACTATTTTATGTATATACATATAGGGCATGAGGCAAGGCACTGAAGCATGAGATGGAGTTGCAACCCAATGACCCTAACAGACACCAGGGGAGAGACAGCACATTAATGCATTTTTGCTGTGTAACAGACCTGTGCTTCCAATGAGCTACCTGCACTCTGAGACTTGTTAGGCAAAGGGCCTATTAGCCTGAGGTGGTGTGCTACAATTCTTTGTACTGACAGAAAAAAATGCCTGTTGTTCTGAGAGCAAAGCCATAAGTTTTGTTTCTAAAGTGTTCCCCAGCATCAGATGGCCTTCTCCTGTGCCTGGGAGCAAGTGTTTTAGTCCTCCATAATTTCATCTAAATCTTGTAACATGAGGTGCTCAGCTTCCAGTATCTTGGGAGGACTTCATCAAAATGTTACAGAAATGCTTTGAAAATGAAAATTAATCTTTGCCAAAGCAGGTAGCAAACAAAATGGTGAAGGAACATCTCTATGCTTTACAGGAGGTGACAAGCAGCCAGATGGTGCAGCAGAGGGGAAAGCACTTGTGGGGACAGACAAAGAAGCGAGCTCCTTGCATGGAATACAACAGCACTGACCACAACATGTGCTTCAATAGATTAATGAAAAATGAATGTATCCGCCCAAGGCTTGGGTTTTCAGGCTCCAAGCATGTAGCCTATCTGAGGTCACATCCTCCTGGTTGGCTTTGAAAGGAGGTGTGTACAAATGCAGGACAGGTGAACCATGTGCATGTCTTTCAGCCTAAGTTCAGTTTCTTTCACAGAAATAAGACCAGAGCAGAACTATTCTTTGATCAACTTTCAGGTTTCAATGCTGTTTTATGTCTAGAATTTCTTCTTTTCTCTTTTGTTCTGTTTCTTTTATTTTGGCTCAGAGAAGCTGTTAGTTCTTTCAACTCAGACCAGGACGTGTAAAGATAAACAGACTAGGGCTACCCTGGGAGGCTGAGACACAATGACCATTAGTGACCAAGAAATCTCCTCACAGTGAGAAAGAAAAGAGAAATAAACAACAACTATTGCCTTTTTCCTGTTTCAGGTCTATGCTTCATCAAAATGACATTTTAGGGAACCGAAGAGAGGAAAGGAAATGTGTGATGCAAAATGAGCAGATTTCATTCTGGTTGAAATATATTCATGTCTTCAGCAATTGAGAATACAGCACAAGTAATGATGAATGCCCAGCCCTAAGACGACCTGAAGGACCACTTCAAATATTTTTGAAAAACACACCAGTCCAAATTGATATTAGCTCAGCTGGGAATCCTGCACCTGAGACAGAGGAGATCTAATCTAAGCATCTGAAGCTTGCAGGCTGATTCTACACAGCACTACTGGTTTCACTCTGGATTCTGTCACTCTGCAACTCGTCATGAGAGGTCACGTCAAGCAGGACCTCAGGAGTACAACAGAAGCACTGAAGGGCCAGGCTTAACTGCAGAGATATGTACAGGACCAAGGGAAATCTTCCAAAGGTCCTCCCAGCAGCTCAGAACAACCATATTAAAAAAAAAAGAGAAGCGGTAAGGGAGGAGCCTTGCATCTGCTGGGTTGACTCAGTGCATAATGAGCATTCTCTGCACTATCATAAGCTTGTCTAATCTTCGGCCCAGCTTCAGTACATTCCCCATACATGTTTTCTCCCAGCTATCTGTTTCTACCTTGTTTTGATTTTCTTTTCATGTATGCTGTGAATATGTAAACACATCTCTCAGGCAGTTTCACATCAAGTGAAACCTGACAGAAAACAGATATTACATTTAATTATTTGTTAAAAGGTTTTTAGCCAGACTCCCTTTGGCACTCTCTACACATAAAGTAGGAGGAAGGCACTTACTGTAGCTGCAATTGGCAGCTGATTCTCTGCAAGGCCTAAGATGCAGCAGAAGTGTGACCTGCATTAGTCAAAGGAAGCTAAAAGTGGGGCAGAATTACTTTTAACTAATCCTTAATGAACAAATTTTAAATTCCCTTTGTTATTAAGGACTGATTCCTACAATGTTTCTGCGGCTTATATGAGTACTTATCTGCTTCTGACATTCCCAGCTGTGTCAACATGGGAAGTTCCAGGGGAAAGTCCCTTCTTGCGCTTTGAACTGTTTCAAGTTGTTGAAAATACATGTGCAAAAATGGGTCTTAATGAAGAAAAACTTTCAACATATATTTAATTTTAGGCACATTTCCATTTCATTGACCTTTGTAGGACATAGACACACACATGGGAACATGTATAGTGCAAATAAACACCAGAGAAAGAACAGATGAGTAGGTAGATTTTAAGGCAAGCTGCTATGTCCAGTCCTACAATCTTTATTCTGAAATAGGTCTTCACTGCTTGGTATTCCTCACCTTGTATTCCTCTTTTTACTTTGTTCTAAAGGGAACAGAGTAGGTACAGTTTACTCACATGGTTTGTTATATCCAAATGTTTGCTGCTGTTAGCCACATTCCTCCCTTCCCATTGAGAGATAACACCCACTTCCATATTCTTCCCACATCTGGAAACCCCCACAGATGTTTGTTCTGTATAACTGCTCTCTGTTCCAGCAGCAGAGTGCCTGTGGCTACACTGAGGATCATAAATTAAAATAATGTATGAAGGCCAACACACGTGGATAACGCTGCAGAAGCAAGGAAATAATCCTCTGCAGAGATGTGAATGCTTGCATTATGAGGAAACAGATTATGGGGCCAATTTATCTAAACACTGTTGTGCTTAAGAGAGCAACAGTATTCAGACCCAGGGATTTATTTTAAATAAATAAATGAATAAAAAGCAAATGAAAAAGCTGCAGGTTGTGAAAATGTACATCTAAAGTTTTTGAAAAGCCAATGCCAACCCTAGCTTTCAGTGCATCCAAATTTCTAGGTTTTCCTAAAGGTAGCTCCATCCAAAAGTGTCAGAATACAAATGCAGACATCTAATGGCAGGCAAGAAGAAAAATACAGTGACTGTTGAGTCAAGTCATTATCAGTTCCCCCACCCTTCCTCATTCCGCTTGACAGATTTCATCCCATTCCTTCCCAGGAGTGAGCTGGGTCAAGCATGGAGTGGCTTTTCCTTCCTGAAGTGAGTTTCCATTGACCCAAGACAGAAGCACTCTCAGGAGAGCTGAAGAAGCCCTCATCTTCTCCCTTTTTGGAGCTGAGCTCCCACAAGGATTTTTCTGAGACTTTGGTGCCACTAAACTTGAATCTAAGCTTTGAAATGATTCTGAATTCCAAGTCCAGCATGAAACATAGGATCCATATGTTGTCTGTAGACAACAGTCAACTGGAAACAAAACATGGCTCAAACTGCTTGCTTAAAACATGTATCATGGAGATGATGCAGATATGAACACTGGACTGGCTAATCAAACACCCCAGAAAAGAACATTTCAATTTGAATATAAATTCAAGATGACACATGGGCTCTGACAGGACTCAACTGCACACAATGAAAAGCAGTCACAGAAACAGCCTTTCTTAAACATTCTGTATTTATGTACTTCATAATTTCACCTTTTTACCTAATGCAAAGTTTTCTCCTATTTGTGTGTATTTTTATTCACAATATGATTGCTACCACGAAAAAAAATATTCATGATAAACCTTCTGCATATCCAAGTACAAATTCCACAAATGACTCAAAGCAAAGCACACAAAGAAATAGAGTATATGTATTGTGTGTATTTTTTCATTTATTTCTCAGTGCTGTAAAAAAATATAACATTTACAGTATTGGCATTCTGCTACTTCCATCTCTTTCTCTGAAGAAGCAACAAACCACTGTTAATGTTACATTACATTTGAATTAGTTTGCTTTAAAACGAAGTGTGTGACACTGTATGAAAACATACAGTGTATTTACCTCTATGATGCTACCGCCATGCTTAGGATCCTGGGAGTTTAAGAACTTTGTAACATCATGGCTCTCTGGCTATCATATTCTACCAAAAATATAAAAAGACGTTGTAATTTCACTGTTGTTGACATAACTGCTTTGGAATCAGTCCCTGCTCTGGAAAAATAAAATGGGAATGAGAAAGGAGTATTTTATCTTGCATTTTGCAAGTGGGGATTGGGAGATTTGGCTCTGAATCCAGAGCTCATTGACTCAATGACAGCCCTTCCCAGTGATTCGCTGAAGGTCTTCCAAGGAACTTTTCACAGCATTAATCAAAAGTCTGTCTTCACCACAGAGCAAAGAGCTTGCATGGAAAGGAGGAGAAAGACACACTTGACACACTACATGTTTGGCAAACTCCAGAGCATTTCATGCTCGTGAAAGCTAGCAGCAGATTTTGTATTGCACTGTTTGTGAAAAGCTGTCAGGATTCAAGTTAAGGCTTGTATGCAAAAAGCCTCTTTTCTCTTAATGGTGTAGCCTCTCCCATTATCAGATGAACAAACAGATTGCGATGTTTTAGACAGGATCCACACAAAAGTTTTTTTGGATTAAACAGTTTCTCTTCTCATCATGTCTGATCATGTCTTTCAAGAACATACATTGCAGTATAATATCAGACACATGCAGATGATGTATCTTAGCCTTTCTGCTCTTGGGAAGACACTAGGCCAAGAAAACTTGTCCAAGTATTCGGGAAGAGTATGTAGGAACCAACTGATTTATCAGGTTAAAAAAAAAACAAAGATTTTTATTATAGTTCTGAGATGTTAAGTTTTAAAAACCAGAGAGTACTATCGTGAGCTAGCATAATTCTTGTGAAGTTCTAGCTAGACTTTTGTAAAATGTTTTCTGTATTGTCTTTATAAAATTTCAGTGAGCCTCACCGTAACTATTCAAAATGCAGCAGACAGCATTTAAATGTGTTGTATGTAATGGATTAGTAATTAGACTTTAAAAATTTGAGAATGTCTTCAGAGAGTTTGTGTCTGTTCTGGTCTTTCTACTGTAGAAAAAATAAAAGTTAATAAATAATAAATAAAGGAGAAACATTCAAAATACTATTATACAGAAATGTGAAGCTGGAAATTATGAAAAACTTAGTTCAAGTGAAGGGATATAAATTTAAAACAAGTTATTTGTTTTCAGAATTGAATTTGCCTTCACATGATATCCCAGAAGTCAAAAGCTGAATGGATTCTAAAGCATTAAAGGCACTCCTCTGGATAGTCCATTATAGACCATAAAATTTACTAAGTAAATACATTAGCAGTGCAAGCATTTACACTTTGAGTTGAAAAGAAACGAGGAAACCCTTGGAATGGAAATGTACCCGTATCAGGTTGTTAGATTATTTTCTTCTATTGGGTTTCTTGTACCTTTTTCTGAGTGCTCTGCTTACTGATCTCAACAAGGTCTAGATAAAAGGCATAGCAGCTGTCTTAGACAATAATTGCTATGTTTTAACTGAAAAATAAGTCTTATACCAATTACAAATTTGAGGATCTAGTGTTGAAAAAGATGGACAAAATATTTACGATACAAAATATTTATGTTGCATATAAATAATTTTGCTAATTTAACCTTTGTGGTCATGAGGCAAAAATGATACTCTTCGGGTTTTGAGCTGAAACATCTGTGAAATTCGTATACTCTCAAATGACTCAGTTTATTTATCCTTATTTGGTCATCCTGCTTTTTCATATAGTTACAGAACAGTCAGTCATTTGGTTTTCAATGAAAGTAGAGTTTTATGTTAAGATGTGAACATTCCTTTGCAAACTTGTATTTCTTCGTGGCATGAAATCTCAGAATTTACTGTAACTGTAATTTTCAGCTAGAAGCCTTTGTGTAGTAAGGGGTATGCCTGCTTTAAGGTAGAGAAGAAAGAAAATGGTAAAGGCAAATTCACCTGATAGTTTGATGATGATTACCTGTGTGACATTTGTAATGGGGTTCAGCATGCATCAGGAAAGGCTAGAGGTTCCCCACTCTGAAAAGGGCAATAAGGGCTCTAGAAAAGCCAGAGTAGTAAAACCGAAACAAAGTAAAACTGATTTTATTGTAGAGGAAAGTCAAGTTCCAGTAGTAAACTGTAGAAGGTAAAAAAAAAAAAAATTAAATGCAATTTATGCCTTCTCAGAAGAAATTTCACTTTTAGCAGTCAATATCCACATACTCAAAGTCAGTATTTTAATGCTAATGACCTTACTTGGGCAGTGATTCTGATGGTCTTAATCACAACAGAGAAAAGTACACCAATAACAGCTAAACCTCTGCTGTTTTACTGAGGCAAAGAGGAATGCAGAAGGCTGGTCTTTCATAAATTAGTGTAGACGTGTTTTCACCCCCTCTTTGTACTAGTGAGAAAATAAATGGGGAGGAGAGGCTTAGAACAAGACTGTCCACTCACTTGCATCTTACCAAGAACTGTGATGAGCCCTGGGCTGACTCAAGGCCAGAAGGTCAGTGTTCTACCAAATCAAGCCATCGTTGTCCTGCTGCTCCTAGCCTCTATACTCTCCAAACCACCATCACACCAGTGGAATTAAACATGTTGTCAAAGCAAGATAGATCTAAATGCTCAAGTATCTACGCTTCAACAACCTTCAAAGATAAGATTGCAGTTTTTCCTCATTAACTAAGAAGATCCACAAGATTACACAAGGTTCAATATCAGCAGCCAGTGTTATGGTTTAAACTGTGACAGAAGGTCTGCATGATTTCTACGCCTTAAGGGTTCAATGGAGAAGCTCCCGAGCTGTCTACCTCACTAATGACTGTGGCGTGCACTTAACTGGTTAACTTCAGAAAACCCTGCACTCTGCACCACTTCACCTCAGAGGTTCCACACCCAAAGGCTCTCAGGCTCCACAGTCATCATAAATACTCCTAATGGGGAGCTTTTGCTATATGTTTTGTTTATTCAAGCTTAGTGCTTCAGGTACAGAGGCTGCTCCTTCTTCTATTCAAACCAATGGGAGTTCTGCCATTCTCTCCAATATAAGTAGCCCCTAGCATTACATTACGTTTGATGATGATGGATTGTTACTCCTTCTTTTCAACAATAGTTCAGCAACCATGCCAACAAATACGTATGTGCTTAGCTTTAAATACCCGAATAGTCTTACTGGTTCCAGTGAAATTACATAAGTTCTTGAAGTTAAATGCATTCTTCCTTCGTTTTACCCTATTCAATCCCTGGAATCCACCTGGGTCAACTAAACATATCTAGTATCAGAATACACAGACTTGATAGATCTAGATATTATCAGCTAGCATAGTACTACACTGCTTTCCCACTTCATGTCTTATAATGGATTTTTCTTAAAATAGAAATGCAAATTTACCCAATTAATTTGAAGTACACCTAGGCTTTTATTTTGTGACTTTTATAATGAAAAAAGCAAAGCTGATTGTGTTTACGTAGAATATTATTCTGGATGGGAGTTCAAAGTATTGGATAGTTCACCAAATATAGGAAACTTAGGTTATTCAGTATGTTGGCTAACATGATGAGTAATATAATCTGAAGAGTATATTCTCCCTTGCAAACAGACAATAACTGTAATAACCCTGTAAGTCCCAAAGGGCATTATCAAGCTAAAAGGATCTGCAGCCTCGTGAGTTCTGCATGCTGCGCAACACCACAGATTTCAGCTTCTCACAGCCATCACAACCCAGTCCTCCCAGCTGTGGCTTGTTGTAGCTGCAGAGGTTCACACCGGCGTTTTGCTGATCTGCTTAAGAGAAGAGTCAATGCTGGAGTTTTCCTCATATGAATGAATTTACAAGAGCCTTGACTTTGATAGGTACTCTGACCCCACAGATCTCTGTGAGGCTTTGATGACACCTGGCACAATGAGTAACAACCCAGTCTAAAGATGATCTCTGTGTTTAAGGAATATAGTTCACTTGATATGGAGACCTTTTAATTCTTTGCCATATTTGAGGAGGAAGGAGCTGAAGATGCCAGTTTCTCTTTATCACTGCAGATTGTGCTGGAAAACAAGGAATTATATGCCAGAATTATACCAGTCTCTTCAGATTTCACTACTTCTGTCTCTTTGACATAAGTTTCTTTCAGATGAAAGCAGAATTATGTGTATGTACTAGGGAGCACTAAAATTCAACAAGTTAAATATGGACCTACCTGCAACTGGACTGGGTGAATGTGAGAAGAACAATTTGTAATACATTTCAGAAGGCGAGTAAAGTCTCTGAAAAGATTTTCACTTTTGAAATATCAAGTGTAGCCAAATGCTAAATGCATTTGTGCTATGAGATACTATTAATGCTATGAGATAAAAGAGGGCTGTAAAGGGAGCTAAGACTCTGAACACCTGCTTATCCACATGGCTTATGTCTTCGTTCACCCCTTAGCTTTGTCTTACGTGAACCAAGCCAGTTCTCCCCAAGAAAATGGGTAGACTTGGCTTAGGAAACTGTCCAGTGGCTGTTCTCAGGAGGCAGCATAAACAAGCTATTCTCACTAAAGTTGGTTCTTCCCTGCCTATGAGTCCTTCAGCACTATCCCAAAGCTATTGCACCATCAGTCTCTATATTCTTTACTTTAAGGTATGTAAAACATACGCTTGGTTTTATACTATATAAATGTGACCACTGTTTTCAATCACTTGAAAATTAAATGAGAAAATAAATTCAAAACACTACTACTACTAATTGTATTTTATAGACTCCTTAGCAAACGTTATACTGGCATGACTATTCTGTTTCAGATGCAGCTGGTGGTATAGAGTGAGTCAATATGCTTTCCTTGTCCTCTGGACCAGGGATCAGTCACTGCCTCCCCTCATTCAGTTGTATAGATATACACACCAAAACTGAGCCCTTGTTATCTCAGTTGCTTATTAGAGTCATTGTTTTGTTTCAATTTTTCAGATAACCTTCCTACTGCTCCAAGAAATTTGCTTTACTCGTGCACAAAACCCTTGCCACTTCTTGGCACTCATCATGGTATCAGCAACTGGCCACTTTCAAGTTTTGTTTTCTTTTGTTCTGTTTTCTGAGGAAAGAGCTCAAAGCTTTTTTCAGAGTGTCAGCACTGAAGGAGCTCATCTGAATCCGTGAAGTTGTGGTAGGACTTGCTAGACACCTTTCAGCAAAATCCTGCAGTCAAGAGTCAGCATAAAATCTTCCAGGGCATCCCTCCTTCTCACATTGTTACACTTATTTGATCAAATAAACACGATGCTGGACAATAATTGGACAGTTGATTTAAACCCTTTCCTTCCCACCTAGAAATTTCTGAGAAGCATAAGGAACCTGTAATACTTTGTTTCTCAGGAGCCAGCACTGAACTGACAATTCAGCTGCAGTTCCCCATTGGGCAAACGGGCCATCTCTGAGGACAGTCTTGCTCTGTGTATTTTGAGGAGCAAGCGTGCCCAGGAAGGTGCATTTTGGTGTTTGTCTTTACTTCCCAAAGAGTTAAAAGAGCCATTCCAGCATTACCCAGGACGTTGATTATAAACCCATAATTTTCTGTAATTGGACCTCGTTAATAAATTCCTCAAATATTCCAATAGGCAAGAGAGGTAAAACAAGAGCCATGGGATTAAGGCAATGGGGAGCTGCGAGTCTTCCTGTTAATGTTGTTAATTCCTCTTATTCAGCTCAGAGAAACTTGGTATTCAAAAGAAAATAACTATGACTCACAAAATACTGCTGTCAGCAGAGAATGGGTTTCTCTTCATGTATACTAACACTTTACCCAGTTTTTGTCCTTTCTTTCATTCTGAGTTCAGGAAGGGAAAATGACCCACTCTTACTGCATACAGAGCATCCTCCAATGCCCTGGGCCTTGGTGTAGGTTGCATGAGCTGCACACTCAGGGAAGGGCTATTGTAGGCTTTTGAGAGATCCTTTCTGCAATCTGAATGTGTTAGAGGCATTTTTCATCTGACCTAGACTGAGAAAAGTTTGAAGCAGTTTTGGAGGCAGAGTAACATAGAGGTAAGACATTTTGTTGGTTAAAAGATGCAGATAGTAGCAAGCTTTTATGGATAGAGCAAGCCACATTCCCAGCCCTAAACTGCTTGTAAGAAAAGGTGGATGAGTCAAACAAAGACAAGACAAATTACAGGGATAAAAACTCAAGTCATGAGAAAAGTAGGGATTATAGAGAATGAGAGAGCAGGAAAGTGTGCCAGAAGGGAGCTTGCTGGTGAGAGCTTTCCCAGAGCCTCGAGGGATGGACTTTGAAAGTGGGCAACCTTCAAAAACAAAGGCAGAAAGAGGACTGAGAAAAGGGGTAGAAAACTTATCAGAAAACAAAAAATAGTAGGAAAAAAAATAAAATATTTGCTGGGAGACATTTTGCAAAAGAATTGAAAGATGCTTGAAAATTTAGAAGCATACGAAAGGAGCTGAAAAGCGAGGCAGTCTGTGAAAGTCAGAGCCCCTGCTCATGATGCTTACAACCTCATATCTGCACTATTCATTCCTCATCATGCTCAAG
The DNA here is from genome assembly GCA_013399175.1 of Odontophorus gujanensis. NCBI lineage: Eukaryota > Metazoa > Chordata > Aves > Galliformes > Odontophoridae > Odontophorus > Odontophorus gujanensis. The sequence continues at coordinate 16,594 of VXAB01003976.1, forward strand.
TTGGGAAAAACAGAGCGAATGCACAAATCCATGTGTGTGTACAGCGTGTTACCTATGTGTGCCTTGTTAATGGATGATGGCATGTGAAGGCGGCTGCTCATATGTAAGGGAAGATCCTGTTCTCTTAGTGCTCCTGTGCATGATTCATCTTGTACATAGCTTGTGAGGAGTCACCAGGGCAGCCTACAGAAGGGAAAATCCTTCTTCAGAACACACTGCTCCTCTCCCTCAGCCATCATGACTAAGGAAAATGCATGCTGCCATGGGCAACAGTTCTTCTCTTCAGAAATGCAATCGGAGTTTTTACAGCATGAAAATCTTCCTTGAAATGTTTTGATGTATTGAGAAGCAGCAGGAGGAGAAATAGGTATCAAAAATGAAAACAGTCACATATTTCTTTATTTTTTCCACTTACAGATTTTTTCCTTTACTTGCTATTTGGGAATCCTCTACTCTCAGTCTATTTACTTTATTTTTATGAGTGCCTTTGAATGTAATGGAAGAATAAACATTTTAATTTTCACAGCCTTGTGGTTTTTCATGGGAGCTTAGCTGCATCCAGCATGTTTACAAAACATAGTTGCGTCATTACATTTGTTAATTTGACAACTCTTGGCCTATTGGTATTTTTGGCTGCCATGATCCCATTTAAATGCAGAGTTTATTATGTTTTGATAGGCCCCAAGAGGAATTTTTTGATCAAAGTTCGAGGTCAAGCAGGACTGGTTGGTTTTGCAGCTTGCAGGATCACCAAGCCACCAACACTGGTAGACCACTGATGGGAACTCTTTCACAGCAAGGAGGCAGTCCCACATTTCCCCTCCTGAATACATGCTGCTCTTCTGAAGGTCACTTCAGCAGGCTGAAGTCCTTTATCATCTTGCTTGTGTGCCTATGCTGGGGCTGTGAGCAGAGCTGTGTGGTTTTGTTTGGGGTAGATGTCTCTCTTCAAGACCTCCTTCACAAGAGGTGGGATCTTGGGGGAGGGATGATGATAATCCAAGTCCTAATCTCCCAGAATCTGGGAGAGTTCAATTAAGATAATACAACTTTCTACTCTGGGTGAGTGGGAAAGATGAAGGTAGGACATACAGCACATCCAGTGGAACAAATTAAAATGGTGGTACTCTATGTGTGTTGCAAGATGTGGGGGCAGGACTGATAAAAGTGAGAGGTCTAAGTGTTTCTGTAGTGTGACACTGAGACCAGCAAGAATGGAAATGTCAAGGTTTTCCACTTAAAAACCCTATCTATATCTTCTTCTATTCTGCCAACCGCTTTACCCTGTAAATATATTTTATGCAGCACTCTTTCAAAGAAGAAAGCTGAACTGGGAGATCTCTATAGGATTTCAGCATGTCCTTTAGCTACAGCTAGGCACAGTAACATGCCACCTGCAGTGCCTGAGAATAATCACAGCTGCCTTAATGCGCAGTGTGGGGAAAATTGCTCTTGCTTTTAATCATTTTGAAACTTACTTGCAAAGATATGCATAAATGCAGTGCCAAGATTCCACACTCCAGACTACTGAGCTCAGCAAAACTTAAACTTATGAAAAGCAGAACATGTGCTAAGCGTCTTCATTCTGTCCCCTTTGAATAATGCCCCAGCTTGCCCATTGCACATATCTTGCTGTGTCGAATCCCCGAGTTCCTTGGGCCTTGACCAAGAAAGGCAAAATTTGTATTTAGGAAAGCTGTGCCTCAATGGGAAATACCCACACATGTCCTGTTCTCAGGCACTGAACCTGTTTCCCTGATCATACAGGGAACATCATACTCATAAACATACTTAAAACATCATACCTCATGCACATTATAACTCACCTCCCCTTATGAAATGGAGACTGTACAAGGTCATACTCTCCTCTGAACCATTTAGCTCACAGGTTTCTATCATATCTCACCTTGCACTTATGGCAAAGAGACCTTTTTCCAGTGCTAAGTGGTAAAATGATATACTTCATTCTTTTTCTTTTTATTGACACATGGTAGGAGTTGGGGAAATGGTGTGGTAACTGCTCAGATCTGCCCAGATACTGCACAAACACATCTTCTGCTCAAGGCACACAGAACGCACTGGCAGTGCTTAAGTCTGTAAACGCTTTTTCCAGTGGTCTACTTGGTGAGCTAACCCTGACATCTCTGTGTCCATATACAGCATATATGTGAATTATGAGACTACGGGCAACTCAAGCTCAAGAGCATTACTTCCAAGTGCTCCACTTCTAAAAAGTTTTTTAAAAACTGATAACATTGAAAAGAAAAAGGAACTATATACTATGTGTTGAATATTATCTTCTTTGTATATACAAGGCTGAAGGGGAAGAGGAATGAAGAAGGATGAGGATAGATGCCTTAATTCATGTGACCAAAACAGAAGGATAAAACTGATATCTGACTTAAGGCATATTCACATAAAATGAGGCTTTAGAATGTTTTGAGGGCTAAATATTTAGACTTATGTCAATGGTCACGTAATATGTGATCTAGAAAGTGTCCAAAGACATGATAGAGAAGGAAAAATTTGTGCTGAGCCCTCCTGTGTGCAGAGTCTCTGAGCACAGGAAACCTTGACGTAATCCCAGAAGGGGGAGAAGAGCGGCAAAACAAGTGGAACCAGAGGAAAGGCATAGTGTATCTTGAGAAAGGGTTGTTAGATGTACTGCTCCCAGCAAGCTCTGACATGTCTCTGAGGTATTCTGGCCATGAGAGACTCAGTGCTCCATCTCCCTGATCCCTGAGTAGCACCTTTCAAAACTGCTTTCTACCTGGGCATCTTTCTTCAGCTGTGAAGAATGCTATTTAAATAATAGGGTAAAAGGGCAGGAATAAGTGCTATTAATTTGAAACAGACCTGTCCCTGAGATGAGGTTGCATGGAGTTAAGGACACAAGCTGCTACACACACATACCTTCACAAGGAGGGTGTTTCCCTCTACATACATGTGGACACTGTCAATGAATGGAGATACTGTGTGGCCATCAAGCAGCCCATAGCATAGTGTTGGCTGTCCAACTTTTCCGTCTTTCCCACTGAATGAATTATGGATGAGGATTAAGGAGACAAGGAACTTACTACCAGTCTCGTACTTAAAGGCAACAGTTGTGACTTTCATGGGACTTTACTGCCTGCACTAGCTGTCCTTGTTAAGGGGAAGTGTTTTCAGGCCACAACTGCCACTGCGTTGCCATTACAGCTGAATTTTCTCTTGGGATTGTGAACCACAACCTGCGGTTTCAGGACATCCTGAAAAGGCTGGTCTTCAGCATCCTGATTTCTTGTCCATGGCAAGCAGAGCTGCCTCCTTCAATAGGAAATACAATCTCGCTTGGCTGACTGAGGAAGTTATTTACTTTGTTTGCTGTGTCTGGGAGGAATCAGGGGGGCAAAGGTGGACTTCGCATGGTGTCTTGCTGTCCTACAGAGTCCTTGGATATCCCTGGAAGGCACAATTGGGCACAGCAGAGGAATTGGTAGTAGTAGTGTGAAGGTGCATGGGGTAAGATGTGTGGGATAGGCTATTTGGAAGGAGTCTGGGGGTGAGCAGCAGCCTTGCCTCACTGAACCCACAGTTGAGTCTTCTAGATATGCGGAAATTTTGTCTTTTTTAGAGACACAGAGAGGACAGTGGCTGAGAAGCCACTGAAAACTGCTGCACCAGAAGTAGGGTGGAGCCCTCTGCGAAGAATTGTGTTTTAGTCTGTCTCACACAGCTGGTCTGAATTTTCCCATTGGAAGACCATATCCCTTTGGTATAATATACAATGTTCTGATAATGCTAACCCAAGAAACTGTAAATCTGCGATAACTTCTGAAATGCTCAGCAGAGTGACAGCTGTATTGAAAGGCTCCAGCCAATACAGATCAGTGCATCACATCTTACTCTCTTTAACCTGAGCATTGCTCAGACCAAAGTAATACTGAGATATTTGGTTTCAGACATAAGCAACAGAAGAGGAACCACCAGGACATTATTCAGCCACTGGCTTGCTCCAGTACAAGGCAGCGTGTCCTTATTTCCACATTACAATGGTCTGCACTCTTATGCCTTGGAGAAAAGGCAGTTCTTCCTGAGCCACAATGAATGTCTTAGTCAGAAGAATGATTATATTTCATCCTTGTGATTATATTATCACAACAGAAAAGTTCAGGTGAAGCACAGCTACCGAACTCCTTGCCTTGTCTCTTTGCTACTAAAAATAGAAATATCCATTGGAAGATAACTGGAACTACAGAAAGCAGAAGCTATCGCTAGAAACATGTTCTTCTCATGCAAGCCAGGATTTTCAATACATTAACTAAAAGACACAAAAGTCTCAGTAAGGTATGTAAGGAGTAGTTTAAGACAGAGAACTCAAGGAATTAAAGGTCTCCTCAAATAACAGGATGAGCATCATATCTTTTTGACAATTTTAGTGCAAGGGGATATCTTCCTCTTAAAAGCACTCAAGACCACTAAGATTTAAAATGAGAGGTATAAGTGAAAAGAGATGGAAAATAGATGGAAACTTGCAGGTCAGAAGAAGAACAGTTTCTAAATCAAGTTCTTGTCTTATCAGAGGTGATTATGCATCTTTTTGAGTTTTAAAAATGTTTTCTGCCTGGATTACATGGAGGAGAGCATGTTGGTCGGCTTTGTAGAGATACAGTTCTCAGGCTTGGTTCGTTCCCACCACAGACAGGTATGTGCTACACCCATCCTGTAATTAGTGCCTGCTCTGGGCCTCATGTGGAGGAGGATTGCAGTTTGCCAGCATATTTGAAACAGCTCTCCATGTCTTTGGGAGTGCTCCCATGAAAGCATTCTGGATTATTAAAAGCGTCCAAAATCACACGTGTGTCTGCCAGATACAGGATCAATTCCACTAAAGATGAAGAGTGTCTTAGATCAGAGAGCCCATACCCCTCCTATGGTAGCATACAGCTCTCAATAGATACACATATTGCTGTTATGCTTCTTGATTTCTCTGCAGGATGCATGCCAAGGGCTTTTTAACATCAATCCAGAGGAGGATCTACAAAAGAGAAATTCCAAAACAGCACAAGGGAACAGTATGCTTTTTTTCTTCCCTCTCTTATTTCTTCACATTAAACAATTCATTGACTTTAATTGTGCTCGCCTCAGGCAAAGAAGCCTGGCAAATCTGAAGACCATTTTTATTATTAGTTAGGTGAGTTTACTTGCCAAGCATACTTTCCCAAGTTCTCTGAACTTCCTACTCATCAGCCCCTGACAAAGGCCCCATTCACATAAGGGCTACCAAACGGGTTTGAGACATGGTTCACAACCGGACTGGGGTCGGGACTTTCAGATTCCCTCTCTGCTGCTGTCAAGGCAGTCAAGGTCATCTACCATTAAGGAGAGCACTTCAGCCTCAGTGAAGGGAGGACTCATCTAAAGGGAGGCTTACGTGGAATTGGGCCTTGGAACAAAATTGCTTTCAAGAAAATCCCTGTTCTTACATATGGATGCCTCTGTTCTTCAGCTGAACAATCCCAAGGTGTATCAGACTCTTGTTTCTTAAGGTGCCCAGATCTCATATACGCTGAGCAATCCCTTTTGATTTTGCATGCAGCTGTTAGCTCTTTCCACTCTGAAATAGAAGACACAGGTTAAGTTCCATCTTCAGTCCAGGGAGGTTTACAAGCTATTTCCCACTTTCTCAGGGAGTGCCTTAAGCACCAGGACATAGAAAGCATTGCCCTGCTTTCTGGCAGAAGATATATCTAAGAGCTGAAAATAAGATTAATCTGGAAAACCTATACAAGAGAGAGGTAGTATAGTAATTTGGAGAAAAGGCTTTTTGGGGTTAAGAATGAATCTAGCCTGGGTCTGAGCACTCCCAGCTATGAACATAAGCCCAGCAGCCAACAGGCTCTGCTAGAAAACACCCATGAGGCATAAAGTAGATAATGGGGGAGTACCATTGAGACAAAAACTTCACCTTGACTCACTCCCACCAACTTATGGACATGCCCTGAGAATCTATTTGAAGTGAGTGTTAGCTCACTTATTTGTAAACTGGACCAAGGCAAAACCTTTGTCTCACTTCATAGTCCCTATGGTTCATGGAGGAGCTGGGGCTGAAGCATCTGAATCAATGTTTAACTGTAGCTGGGACACAAATAATCTTATACTTCCATGAATAGAGCAGTTCCAGCCGTGAACCTTCATAGCAGATTGTGCATTTTTTAATCAGATGCTGCTGAAAGGATTTTTAATGAGATTTTCTATGGAAGCCAGTTGGAATTTTTGATCATTTCTACCCCTGAAAAGCCCAGCTCAACTGTGTGGAGAGTGTGGACTGTGCAGTCTGGCCCTTCTGCACTCTCCTCCCCACAACACAGACTGTGCCTTAAAACCCACAATATATCCTTTTATCTGAACACAATGCATGGTACAATGCAGGATGGATCTACTGGTGGAAGAGGTCATGAAATTCCACTGCACTAGCATTTTGAAAAGGGAATTTTATTAAAAAAAGTCTGTGACATGGCTGTGGAGAAATATCCTGCACTCTGTCAATGTCTTGGCATGGATTTAGCAAGGACTATCAGACTAGACGCAAATGGAGAGTGGGCTTTTCTTGGCATTGGCCACAATGAGTGTGGTTGTCCAAGGAAAGTTTGTGGGGGAGGCTGAGGGGATAGAAGAAGACAGACATGTTAAAGGGAAGTGTGTTCCTACATAAAGAGACATTGTAACATATGTTAAGGGGAAAAAAAGAAAAAGAAAAAAAGAAAAAAAAAAATAATCAAGGGTGGTGAAAGGATTTCCCCAGCAAGGGAGTTGAACAGAAAATAATTTTGGCTTACCATTATGAACTATTGTGTCTTTGTAGGCATGGGGCACTTGCGCTGGGCAAGCCTTTGTGTCAAGTCTAGCTACAATGCCTGGGCTCTCCAATCTGCCTCTCATCTGTGAATCAGCTTTGGTTTGTTTCTAATCATGTAGTTGCTATTTTGTATTTAGTCTAATTTTAGCATATGCACCAGCAGCTGCAAATGTAAATGGGCCCATTTGGAGTCCAGTGTGTCCAGCGTGAGAAGCACCCTGAAAGATTCATGCTGGCTTCCCCCAGCCTCTGTACAACTTCAGAAGCAGAAAAGTAATAACAATTTTTTCAAAGTATGTTATTATTACAAAGTGTGCTGCAGAATTATTATTTGTAGGAAAAAAAAAAATCTGGAGACAAACTGTAGATTTCATACATCAGTATGTCCTCACAAAACTGATAAACCGAGGAATTTGCCCCTGAGTTGCAACACCAGGTCTGGAGAAGGGGGCTTACTGCAATTTCACAGGATGGGGCAAAAGCAACATTTTCACATACCATTGTCAGTTCCTGCAGAAATTCTGGATAGGAAAAGGAGAGGGAAAACCTAGAAAATTTAAAAAAAGAACTAAGGCACTGGGAGAGATGTACAGAAAAGGTGTTACCCAAACTGAAGGGTCTGGGATCACGCTTATCATTTGAGTGCTCCACCGCAGCCAAAACAGTAAAATTGAGACAGTTATCTTAAATTCACTCTTCAGATCACCATCTTTCCATTCAAAAAGGAGAACTTTTTTCCTCCTCCTTGGTAAAGAAGGTATGTCATTTTCAGGTTTTGCAGCTCTGGGTACACCATTATATAAATTCAATGGTTAACATCTCTGCTCAGCTGAACTCTAAGTTTTTAGTTGCAGAAGAAGCTCACTGATTTGGAATACCTTTTCATCAAAACAGAACAAAATGGGCAATCTAGATTCTTAATCTCAAAATTACTCAGCAAAAGGTTTCATGTTTGCTTGTTTGGGGATGCATTTTGAGTTCTCATCTTCTCTCATTTTCATTTTCTAACTTCAGAGTAGGCAGTATGGGAAGATTGTACACATCCTGGGATCAGCCTTATTCTGTTCTGGTAGTAGTCTCCCCCTTCTAAGATGATTCTATGTATCAGAAGAGAGATCAACAAGGATTCTACTTACTTTTACCTATTTTCAATGAGACAGACAATCTGGGTGGAAATCTGAGAATAATAACTGAAACATCAGTACAATGAAGTTATCTTATACCTGCTCTAGTCAGTCAACTTTGAAGATCAGTATTGAGTTTTTCAAATCCGCAATGCAGTTGTGATCATGTAAAACACTGGTGGGTTTTGCTCATTAATCTTGCTGAATGAAAGGTAAACATCTACTGCACTTACTGAGTAAGGTCTAACATTGTTCCTTGCAAGGATGAACAACATGTCTAGGAGATTGCATCAGTTGAGGATGGCAATGACAAAAACATTTTTAGGTGTATAAATGAGCAAATCAATATCTTCACCTGAGCACTGGCTTGTATAATATTGGTTTTGGCTGTGGCTTTTGGTTCTATTACTGTTTGCCTACGTGTTTTCAGTCATGAGCATGCTGTATAGTCCACCCCATCCAAAACAGAACTAGTACCTGAAATAAGGCAGACCAGTTCTGGTGATCCTTCTGCTCCCAAGAAACAAGCTTACTTTTGTATGTGGTAATTTTTCTTTTTGATTCCAGTTTCAACATTTTACAGGGTTGTCAATACCTCCACTAAGAAACAGTACTGTCAAAACAGAATTAGCAAAGACGTTGAGAAGCACGGTAGAATCAGGTCTTCAGCTGTAACTTCAGCTCTAACACCTTGTCTTTCACATCGTACAATTTTTACATGGAAATTAATAGCTAAGAAGGAGTCCCATGATGAAAACACTTCTGCTTTCAGCAAGAAGAGGCAATTCAAGTCATCAGCAGAGCTGCAGTGGTCATCACTACAGAACTCTGATATAAAAAATTTTTGATATAAAAATTTCCCATCATTCCTGGTCAACAATTGAGAGACAACATCTCTCTTTTTGAACAAGCCTCTGGTTTTACCCTCAGGTGTCTTTCACCATTTTGAATGCCCCTGTTCCCCTTGTTTGTGCTTGTTTTTCACCTGATGTTCTGTTTTAAGTATAGTTGAGATATTTACATGGCTATAAGAAATGAATACAGCTGGGGGTGGCAGGTTCATATCATCTGTTATCCACTACCACTTTCTGGTTTTCTGTATCTATGAACATAAATCTGATTTTCAGCTAATAGCAGAAAAGTAATTCTAAAAATTAATATCAAAAAGCACTGTATCTGTAATATGTCATTTTATCTTGATAACAGTTTCAGTCAAGTAGAAACACAGAACGTACTGGACACTACACAGTGCATACAGGAGTGCTGGCAAATGGTTAATAACAGCTTGTGAATTGGTCCTACATCAAAACCACTCCCATGTGTTATCAGGCAATAACCTAAAAGTAATTCTACCTGTCAAAATCAGACCACTAACAAACAGGGAGAAATATTTAAAATGACATTATGAAATACTCACAAAAATTAATGTTGTTCAGTTCTTGCTAACATGATAACTGAGACAAAGTTGAATCAATCTACTTTTGAAATGTAATGTCCCATTTATTTAATTGGTCATTTTTCTTTACTGATAGAAAATTTAATATGTTTGAAATAGAAGACAGTGGGAAGATTAGATGTTCATTTAGATGGATGTGCTACTCTGTATATTTCCAACAGTTTATCGGAGACTAAGGATGGAGAAATCAATGTGCAAAACCCATGAACAACAGTTTATTGAGTTTATATCCCTTTTCTTTGACATACAGTTCTATTACCTGACTCATTAATGAGTACTCAGATGGGGAGAACCCTCCTTGATTGTGTGTCTGACCCACTGCAAGGCTCAGGTAAGGGAGAGAATAATGAGCAAACTATGGCCTCACTTTGATGGCAAATCCAGTGCTTGTTTAGGCTCAAAACTTTCCCAGCAGCAGAATTCTCAGAGCAGGCTGGCCACAAATTCAGAGAGCACTTCACCCCACCACCTCCAGCTCACAGGGGTCTACTCCACCCATGTTCTCAGTCACCCAACCAAATCTTGTAGCAACCTGGGCTGTGGCAGGGATGGAGATTGGTGCATGTGTTGTTTTTCCTGCACCCACATCTCTTCTGTAGGATTCATTCTTTCCCTTGGAAATTTCCCCAGGAATTCAAACTTCAATGTATGCTCTGGGGTGCTGGATCTGTCAGAACTGACAGCTCGCTTTGTGCCACCCTGGACCTTCCTAATGTGGTCTGAACATACCCACACAGCACTGCAATGTAGGTACCCAAAATTACTTTCAATACATAATACCATAATTGTCCTCTCCTAGGTTCTCCTCTGTTTAAAATGGTGTTATTGCCTCCCACAATGGGCTGTTGTGATTAATAAGTGAGCATCTTTAATATGCTTTGCAAAGAAAAAGCAGTGCATGCTCTAAGTGTTAAGCACATTCATTTCTTACAACAAAGCTGCCACAAGAATATAGAGGCTTCTCCATGTACAGTAGACATTTCTGGCATAGTTTTTATTGAGGTTAATATAATATTCATAACACTGCTGAAGGACTATTTGTTGGACAAAAGGATTTTGCTACTGGCATTTATCTATAGAAAAGTTTTTCTGTTTTATGCCCACATACTAGCATATAATTATAGTAATAAGGTCTAGTCCCTCACTTGAAGTGACTGCTGCCAGTATTATGAAATCATGGTAATGGTTGTAAAAATAAAAGAGGTCATAACCCCTCCTCACACACACACACCCACTCTGTAGCTGATATCAAATAGCTTTGGTGGGAAAATACAGACCTTTAAACTTTCTCTACCAAACTCAATGCATTCTGTATTTAACTTATCCTCTGAAACAGTTCGTGTTATAGGAATTTGAAAACTGCATATAACCATGGAAAAAGTCTGTTCTTAATTAGCTGCTGAGTCCAGCTTGATTTAAGCAAAACAACAACTGTTTCTTTGTGCTAACTGCTTTTGATGATATGCATTACATGCATCAGCCTGTCATGTGCCAAGGCTATTTGAGCATCAGCTCCTGCTTCCCTGTTCTTTTTTTTTTAATTGGCAGAGAGAAATGTCAGGTACTGCCTGCAGAGAGATACTTTTTTGTGCCTACCAGGGCAAGAACATTTCTTTCTAATGCCAGATATCACAGAGTTGCAGTGGTGTCAAGCAGAATAGATGACAAACTCTCAAGTAAAGGTAAGCTGCTTGTATTATGTGGAAATATTTCCATAGGGACATAAGAGTGGGAAAAGTGTTGGATAGGACCCTGCTGACATCTTTGTGTGGACACTGATACTAGAGCCCATGTTCAGCAACCTGGAACAGACACTGGCTACCAAACATCTCTGGATTATGAAGGGCTTCTGGGGCCTTCCTCTGGGGATTCTTAGGCTGTGACTCCTCAGTGCATGCTGCTTGCACAAGGAGTCTGAGCTAGAACTCCATCAGGCACCTAAAAATTATGCCCTGTGTCCAAGTCTCAGTTGGTCACCTAAAGTCAAATTTTTGCTATTAAAATTATAGTTTCAGATTTGGCTTTGGCCAAGAGAAGAGAACCAAAGTCATGAGGGCAAGAAGAGGATTAGATATAAATCAGACATGGAACACTTGCATCTGATAGCCTTTTCTTGTTCCTTAAACTCTTTGTAGTCCAAAAAGTGTCAAAGGCACACAGTGGTGACAGTTGAGAAGTACAATTCCCCGCATGGTCTTGAGTGAGCTGTGTGTTTTTTTTTCCTTAGCTGACTACTTTGGAGGCAGTAAGAAAAGAAATGTAACAGCAGCACTCTCAGTTTTTCACTCTTCTTTGATGGAAATGAAAAATAAAGAGAAGAAGCATTGTAAAGGGGGGAGGAAGAAAGCACATGTAATTTACAGGTTCCTAAAGGGAGAAAAGCAGCCCAGAAATATATCTAAATGATAGGTTGGGGTATTCTTTGTTTGTTTGCTTAATTTGTTTAATTGATGCATAACTCACTTGATTTTAGTTTGCTTATTTTTTTAACTGATACATAACTCACTTGACTGAAAGCCTAGAGACTTCTTATATTGTAATTCCTGCTGCTCCTGCATTTCATTCATTCAGGAAGCTGAAAATGTAGAAAATGAGTACAAGCTAGATAAAAACAGCTTAAGCTTAGAGAACAGAGAAATAAAGCCAAAAATATGGTGACAGATCCTGCTCTTGTTTATCCTGGGGTAAATCTTGAATTATCCCATTGGGATGACTCTGGGTTTGCCTCAACATAACTGAAAGCAGAATGTGGCCCTTGCACAATATGTCCAGATGTTCCTTTTTTCTATGATGAAAATGTGAGAGATTCAAAGAGATCTCTAAGGCTGATGAAATTCACAGCCTCCACCCTCACCCCATGTAGATTTAACTGAGTTACACCAGAGACAACTAGACTTGGCTCACAGAATACCAATTTTTTCTACTTTTATATAGCAAGTCTACTCTACAGGATTGTTAGTGCCTGAAATTTAGCAAATCAAAGGCAGTACTATACCAAGAGGGCTGATCCAAAGGAGACCTTTCTGATATCTAAGGTAGCAACATTTTTCTTTGCTTCTTCCCTTATCTGCAGACTGCAGAACCAACTAACCACCTACAAAAGGAAACTTTCCCCTTGTCCCTCCCAGGCATCCTGCCAGTAGCAGATAACCAGTAGCCAAAGAGTTACACCAGTTACAAAGAGTTGATCGTTATTTTCTTCTGGACTGCCTGGTGCAGGGGTATATCCTCTACTTCAGCTGTGTCTTGCAGTAAATCTCTGGTTGAATGACCTCATTTTGCACAGGTTCTCTGTGCTTTGTAAACAGGCTGAGGAACAGAGATGGGATCCATCATTTTATACTCCTATGCCAAATTCTGCTAGTGCAAAGCAGATGCTCAGACAGGCTGGAGATCCAGAAAATCAAGGTAATTACAGAAGAAGGATTGTGGATTTGACTCACCCTGTGCTACCATAGATGCACTCACACTTATCCCAGGAGCAAAATACTATGCTGACCATGTAGCACGCAGACTTTGGAGAGAGCATTCCCTTTGCTCTCAGATCTTTCAGTCACAGAATCTTCTTCTCTATACTTGAACACAACACTTGATTGCAATATGTCCCTTGCTCATGGAGGACAATTCTTAAATTGGCATGGTAAGAGGGATATCAAACTATGTGCCCCACTGCTAGCAGATTTGCTCTATATAGGCCTGTGCCTTATCCTTCTGTACTGCAATCGCATGGTGATGGCTTTACAGTAGCCAAACATTTTTCATACCAATGGAGAACTGAAGATCCTTGGGACAAGCAGCCTGTCTTGTTATGTGCTTGCTTGGTGCCCCAGTGTGAGGGAATGGAGTTTACAGATGTTTCCATACCTTTTGCCCAAAAAGAAACACAAAGGTGTGCCCACCTATCCAGAGAGAGAGGTAAAAAATGCAAACAAATAAAGGAAAGTAAGAAAGAAAAAGGAGGAAAAAAAAAACAGAAAGAGAAAAAGAAAAAAGGGAAGAGAGAAAAAAAATAATAATAAAATAAAATAAAAAAGGCAAAATTTGCCCTTGGGTACAGATTTTAAATACACAGCAATGACACACAAGGGGGGACAATGCATGACATTGCTTCTGGCCAGAATCTATTTCTCAGGGAAGTGCTCAGCAAAACAACAGCCATCATCACCACAAAGCTCTGCAGTTGTCACAGGAGATGAGCATGCTGATTAGACTCGAAGTTAAAATCAGGATAAAATGTTTGGATCGATTCTTTCTAGCAACTGAAAAGGGAGACTTGCACTTCCCTATATGGTAAAAGTGCAGCTCACATTCAATGGGAAAATGTGGCTTTTATTTTCTTCAATTGCTGTGGTTAATCCTGTCATCTCATTTTAATAAGGCTTTTTATAAACCCACTCTGATCCAGACGTGATATGTTACTGTGCTCTTTCTGGAGCTGTTAGGCATTTAGTCCACATCTAAAGTATATTAGTAATGCTCATATAAAAGTATCCAGTAATTATTTCTAATATTTTCCAACATCTTTCTCAAAATGCCTATATTTGCTTTATCCCTACAGAGTAAAGCTTGTCTGCATACCAGGTTTGGAAAAAAAAAAAAAAAAAAAA
>VXAB01003976.1:30650-42812 GCA_013399175.1 Odontophorus gujanensis
GATAAAAGATCCTGGTTCGACCTGAAGTTGACCTTTCTGTACACAAGCTCTTCTATTGTAGAGGAACCGAAAGCAGCAGCGCTTAGCAAAACCAAACCAAACAAGCCCCGAGAAGCAGGCTGGGGGCTGGAGCCTTCTTTGGCGAGAGGAGCAGGCCCGAGCCCCATCCCCTGCCTCTCTGCCAGAGATCTGAATCTCAGTGTGGACTTCGGCCACTGTCAGGAGAGGACTCCGAGGGGCCACCTTCCTCTGTGGATTTGGAAAGCCTTGCATCTAGAAGTGGAGCTGAGCAACTGTGCTGTTTTCCTTCATTTTTCTAAAGAAAAAAACAATTCTTCTCCTTTACCTCCTTCTTTTTTATTTATTTATTTATTTACTTACTTACTTACTTATTTATTGCAAGTCACATTTGCTGTAAGCCTCCTTGGTTTCATCATCCTGTGCAAGGCAAGTTCAAAGCAGGCTGCAACTGCTCAGAGATTTGCTAAGGAATTTAGACTTGCACTTACTTGCAAGAATTTGGATTATTACTCATCCTTCAAATCCAAGACATTTTATACCCGTGCAAGTCCTAAGTACTGAAGCAACACCAGATTTGTGATTCCCTGTGGTTGGCTTCTCGTGGGTCTTGCTAGGCAATACAAGAATTTTTTGCATGAGCATGGAAACAAATTTTGGTCTTCCTGGCCTAGTTCCTACATTTAAACTCTCGGTGCTGTGTCAGACCTGCAGGAAGCTGCTGACCACACTGCTGCTCTGCAGACCTCATACATCTCTGCTACTCAGCAGAACCTACAGAGGAGTGATATTTACCATCGGAGAATATTTCTTCCAACTGCAAAACAAATCATGTTTTCTTTTTTACAGCGGCTATGCCAAGATCTGTCTTCTTTGTTTTTGTTGTTGTTGCTGGAAAAATCTGAAAAGTAGCTGTTCATGGAAAGGGCTAGAGGGAAGGGAGTTGCAACTGGGATGCTGACCTCAGGATGTTCTTCAATCCCCTTCTTGGGTGCAGCCAGCCTGCAGGTTTTATGGAAGGTGCCCTGTGGACTGTGCAAGCACCAGGATATCCCACTGACTCAAATGCCATTTCTCACATCAGTGATGCACTCAGGGTCCTACATGGAGGTACACTGGGAGAGAAGAGCAAACCAGCCACCTCAAGGTCTGTAAGAGCTGCAGCTCAGTTTGCACTGGGGAGGGAAGGGGTGGTCTTATCACGCCAGAAATAGTGCAGCTGCCCAAACCACTGAAATATTAACATGCTGTACAAATTTATGTGTTTCCTGAAAGAACTATAATTTACTTTTATCAACCATCTGTTTTTCAGACTTGACATCGGTGGTTTCAGTTCTGCTGCTAAAATGCACCTTGCACTCAGGCAAATATTTCCTGTTCTGGTTCCTCCCCAGTGGCTTACAGAAAACCGTGAGAGATCAGACAGAGATCTGCTTGGCAGCAGAAAAACAGACGCAGGTGGCTGCCTCTCTGAGGAGAGGCAGACATGGTTCAGCCACCACCCTGAGTGTCCTCCACCAAAACGAGTGTCTGCAAGAACCTGGCCTAGGTGGAATGGAAGGAGCGCTCTGTCTGTGTGACACTGAGCAAAAATCATGAGGATAAGATCATCCCCTCAGCTCTCCTAACTCTCAGGACACCCTGCCTCCACTCTCCCAGCAGGTTCACCCTCTGCATCCGGTCTCAGGACCATCTGGAGGGTATCTGCTGGGCCTGGGATGTACCCCTTAGCCTTGGTCCTTGTGCCTGTCCTCCGTGGGGCCACTCTGCCCCTGCCCCAGCCATCCTGTACATCTAGGCAACTTCTGGGTAAACCCAGATTCAGGAAGGCGCAGGCTGAAGAGCTTAGCTGCCAAGGGATGTTCTGCAGGACGAAGATGTTTGGATAAGTGGAGGCAGAAGCCTGTTGAAAACATAGGGACATTTCCCTTCACTTAAATAAATAAATCAAACAATTAAAGCTGTGGCAGACAGTTTCACACATTGAACAGGCACCCAATTATCCTGTCTTGTTGTGATTCATGGAAGCTGTGCATGATTTCACACTTGTACCACATCTAGTTCTTGTTAATGCTTTGATTGCATTTAGGATTTGTATAAATGATTACAAAAAAAATAACTGCGCTGCTCATAAGGTACTAATTACAAAGCAGGGATGTGGAAGCCTAAGAAGTAAATGCACTTGGTGATAGGGCCATCAGTGTGTGTGACAGCCAGTTATCCTCAGAAAGTAGTATCAAGGTGGACTGATGTACGTTTATTACACTGCTACAAAACCAGTGGGAACAACTTAGTTCTACACTTCAGGCGCTTTGTAAGGCCTAGTGAATGATGTAGAAGTAACCATCAATAATTTAACCAGCAATTCCCTAAAACACCAAGGGATTTAAATTATTGAACAAATGCTCTTTGACTAATTCATAGTGCTGAATCTATAATGTGAAAAATTATTACTGAAGCAATCTGAGTGGCAAATTACAGATATTAATTGTCCACTATTAAATAGCGCTCAGATACATGTCCTGTTCCTTGGATATATTTATGCCTTCATTAAAACTCATCTACTGTGGGTACATTCATATCTGTCAGACAAACATTCCTGTCCTGCACACATCAGTGTGTATGTTTGCTGCCTAAGCATGCATACAGTTTCCTGCTGCTGTAAATACTCTGTATGTTGCTGAACTGGTCTAAATGGTTCTGATACTTATGATTCTCTTTCCCTCCATATTTTATTGGTCTATGCTTGCACTTCCCGTGCTACTATCTGGTTGACATCAGCAAAAGGCATATGGGCATTCTGGAGTCTGCTTACACTTATGATAAGCTTATCTTATAATAAGTAAACAAAAAAAGCACCCTGACTAGTGTCTCTGATTTTTTTGCAGAAGCTTTGGGCATGCTTCTTCACTAGTTTCTGAAAGAGAAATGGAGGGATTAACAGGTCATACTGCTGGCAGTGCGTGACATTGCTGACTAGATACCCACACTAGCACTGTGACAACTCACAGGATTTACAGCTGCCTCAGTGTGAGTAAGGACTGCCAACAGTGTACTGTGCTCTTATGTCCTAAATTCTTCCTCACATGCACATACACATTGCATAAGCCTGAAGGATCATGATTTTGTCTCCCTTTCGGCGACAGGAATAGGAGCATTTTGGAGTGTCAAAAACTCTTTATGGAAGTGCAAAACCCCTTCTTGTCCAGCCTGGGCACTGTTGATTGTTAAGCTGCCTGCAGTTGAGGAGAGAGGCCCAATCTCGCTGGACGCAGCAGCCTTTTGACACCTAAGTCATGAGGCTCCCATGCAGTTCTGGGAGTGGTTCCTGGAGTTTTATGGAGTAACCAGGGAATGGTGTCTTCTCCAAGCATTTGGAATTAGCTGTCACTGTCTTCTCTGGCTCAGGTAAGGTCCTGTTGCAGGCTTGTGCATGGCCCAATAGAGGCTTTATCAAGTTCTTTCACTGGTGCACTGAGCTAACATCATCTCTTACAGACATTTTTCCTGAAATGCTGAGTTTCTAAATGCAATTAGAAAACTGAGTAAGTTATTTCTTGAAGTTTCTGGGATTAATGTGGACTGGGACATGGGGGCTATTTATTTTTGTGAAACACAGGTTGTGTTGATTAATACAGAAAGGAGAGAAGAAGGAAAATGAGACAAAAGAAGGGAAAATGGTATGGCAAGGTGACTGGAGCACAAACTAAACTTTTGGATGTGTGAAGAATATTCATCATGATGAAGCACTTACAGATGTTCTTCCGGTACAAATGATAGCAGTCATAACAAAACAACAATAAATGTAGCCAAGCTATTTCCTCCTTATTCATATGTAAAGTGCCACATAACTGTTTACTCAGGTCTCTCCAAAAAGTGCAGATAACAGGAATGCACTGAAAAAGCATCACTTTCATGGCATTAACCATCTTTGGATACAGAGCATTCTTTACCAAACGGCGGTCTGAACGGCAGAGGAATCTACAAATGGTAACAGACTCTTGCAAAAGAAATGAATATTTATCTCAACGTACATCTGCAATTATAAAGGTTGTGAGAAAGCTGGGAAATAAACCACAGCCTTGGAAGTCTGGTCCTGCACATCTACTCTCCGATGAGCTGAGGGCAGTTGACAAACATTGCTTTATACAAAATTCTGAAAGCACTGAAATTTGAAAAAATTACTCCTTTCCCAGGAAGCTTTTGTACTAGAAAGAAAAGAAAGCTAGTAACCTTTACAGTGAATTACAGCACTGTGAAAACATAATACTGTGTGAAAACATATTATATTACAGATTGCATCATAAGGTGGTTTGATTAATTAGACAATATTAGTTTCTGTTGACATCAAGTATTCTTACTTTACCAAATCAAATTATAAAGAGTTTCGCAACAAGAACAAAATGTTTTTCACCAGACCAAAAAAAAAGTAATTATGCTTTAATGTCATGGCCCCAGTTCTCAGGTTGCACTAACTTGCACTCTGCGAGAGATTCACGGGATGGGTTTTAGATGAATCTCCACCAGACAAAGCTTCCTCCTTACTCAGGGAGTTATGGTTTCCGTGTTTTACAAGAAAAAACAAGCTGTGTCAGAGCTGCTAACTGTGTACTCTATCTTCATCAGCATAATTTGTTGCATAAGTGGTGTGGTCTGGCAGCTATGGAAAGGGCTGGGAGACATGGCTACTAGGTTATGTGCCCATTTTTGCTGCCAGCACACTTTACAAACACTGAGAAATCCCATAACTTTTCTGTGCCTCTCCTTCTTTATGAGCAAGACCGAGGGTAACATTAAAATAAGGAGTTTGAAAAGAGATTGGTAAAAGATGGTGTCTTCATCCTATAGATTCTTGATGCTATAATTACTAAAACAATGGTTGAAATACATGCAGGCTGGAAACTATCTTACTAAGAGTTTTAGAAGATGATGTGTTTTGAATCACATAGAAGAGAGGGTTTTGCATAGAGGTAGTTCAATCAACATGAAATTATAGAAAATTACAGTCGGAAAGTACATCAGTTTATACTGGCATGCTACAAAGCAGCATCAAGCTCAACCACACCATCCCAGTCAGTGTTTGTCCAGGGGTACAGCCATAGGGATAGGGAAGACAAAGTTACCACAGTGAGTTGAAGTAGTCTGTTTAGAAGCTAAATAGATCTGTAGCTAGAAAAGATTCCCTCCTACCTAACATCAGTGACCTTTAATTAACTGCACTGCATCTTATCTCACCCTTATTGAATTTGGCCAGCAATTAATTCTTGTTCCATGGGTAACTACTATGCTCTTTTCAACCCTCTTTTTTTATTATTTTTTTTTCTGTTCAGAGTATATCTATGTCATCACAAGCTGTTTTTTCTTGTTATCTCTGATCTTTAAAATTTGTTTACAACTTCAAGCACTAAATGTAGAAATTTCAATCCAGCTGAGAAGGCTTCACCCAAGCAAACACAGCAGTTACCACCCTTCCACATGATGTTCCTATTCCTTCAATATTTATTGGCATAATATTTGCCTTTTTCCAACAGCCTCACACTATTGGCTCCACTACAACCCTAATGTCCTGTAGCATGACTGCTGCCTACTCATTTTGCATTGACCTATGCTTCCTAATGATAGTATGTCACAACTGTTTTAATTAAATGTCATTTTGTTACTGCTTTTCTCAGTCTAGAAAGGCCTTCTTTTTGTCTTATCCTGTCCTATAAGGTGCTAGCAATCTTTTTTCTGCCAAATTCATAGTTACATGTTTTTCCGAAACTATGTTCAGATACTGAACATACAGAATACTGCAGTACAGACCATTGTAGGCATCAACAGAACACCAAGTCATTGAAGGCACTTTTCTGGACGCAAATTTTTCAGCTAATTATGCATCAGACATTATTCAGATCACATTGATTTATTAATGATACAGAAGATCATAGAACTATAGAACGATAGAATTGCCCGGAATAGAAAAGACGTTCAAGATCATCAAGTCCAACCACAACAAAACTGTACTACACTAATAACCCTCCACTAAATCCTGTCCCTGAGCACAACATCCGAATGGATTTTAAACACGTTCAGGGATAGTGACTCAACTACCTCCCTGGGGAGCCTATTCCAGTGCTTAGCAGCCCTTTCTGTAAAGAAGTTTTTCCTTATATCCAACCTAAACCTCCCCTGGTGTAATTTGAGGCCACTTCCCTTTGTCCTGTCTCCTGCCACCAGTGAGACGAGGCTGACCAACCCCACTCTCACTGCAATCACCTTTCAGGTATTTGAAGAGAGCAATAAGGTCTCCCTTCAGCCTCATCTTCCCCAGGCTAAACAGCCCTAGTTCCTTCAGTCACTCCTCATAGGATATATTCTCCAGGCCCTGCACCAGCCTTGCTGACTTTCTTTGGAACTGCTCCAGCACCTCAGTGTTCTTTCTGTATTGACATGCCTAAAACTGAACACAGTACTTGAGGTGGGGCCTCACCAGTACCAAGTACAGGGGGAGAATTACTTCCTGCTCACCACGCCATTTCTGATCCAGGCCAGGATGCCACTGGCCTTTTTGGCCGCCTGGGCAGACTGCTGGCTCATATTCATCCAACTGTCCATCAGTACACCAAGGTCACTTTCTCTCAGGCAGCTTTCCAGTCACCCCTCCCCAGGCCTGTAAAGTTGTCTGGGGCTGCTGTGGTCAAAATGCAGGACCCAGCACTTGGGAAACTCATACAGTTAACCATGGCCCATTGATTCAGTCCATCTGGGTCTCTCCATGTTGTCTTTTTAGCCTCTGGCAGGTCAGCACTCCCTCCCAAGTTGGTGTCATCTGCAAACCTGCTGAGGGTGCACTTGATTCTCTGTTCATCATTGATAAAAACGTTAAATAGGGTTGGCCCCAGTACTAAGCCCTGGGGGACACCTCCCATTGACCACAACTCTTTGGGCCCGGCCATCCAGCCGGTGTTTCACCCAGCAGAGCATATGCCCATCCAAATCACAGACAGCAAGTTTCTCTATGAGGATGCTTTGGGGACAGTGTCAAAGGCTTTATAGTGAGGTCCACATTGACAGTCTCAAGACATAAGGTCACAAGACAGAGAACACATAAAAATATAAATATATATTTTAAAAAGACAACTGTAATATTGAAAATGACTATTTTAATTCTACTTTAACCTTCAAGACAGAAATAAACTGAAGTTACACATTATTGTTTGTATGCCCAATAACAAAGTTCCCATATTGTAGCAACCAGTATTTCCACATTCTCTGAATGCTTTTATTACATTTTCTTGAAAGTGAGGGTGTTCTCACTAATTTCTCATGCAGTGTGTCACTGGAATGGGACTGGCCACCATTCTGGGTGGGCTGCTTTCAGTCTTCCTCTTTCTTTCCTGGACATTCAGGTGAGCAAACTCATATATCCACTTCTTTATTGGAAATCTTTTTAGCTCAGCCCTCACTCTCAGGACAGCAGCCCCTCCTCTACTGACTGCATTTGCCTCAGGGTCTCTGCCTGACACAGCTGCCTTGTAGGATGTTCCTTTGGGAGCGCTGACTGCACTGATCCCAAAACAGGCTTTTTATAACAGCATCATTAATATCTTACAGAGGCTACTGTGGCAAACAGAGTTCACAACACTGCAGACCACAGTCCCAGAGGAAGGAAAGTCTCTTCTATTTCTGTGTCTTGGGGCAGGGGTTGGGTTTTGTAAGCATCCCATGGAGTGCAGTGCATGGAATGGTGCACATATCCCAGGACATGTTAGCATCTGAGCTAAAGGCTCCCTAATGCCATTCTGGTGCCTGCTCTTGGTGGGATCAGTTCTGGTAACCAGTAGCAGTCAGCACAAACACTGAGACTGTGCCAGGTGGCGAGTCTTATTATTATAGTCATGTCAGAAACAGAGAATTCTCCAATGGCGAGACAGATATTTTCAGAGATATTTACTCAGGTAGAACAATCCTTTCTCTCTTTTAGTGCTGGTGTATTTTGTGCCTGTATCCAGCTACCCTAAAACCACATAAACCACTTGGTTACATTTATTCTTTTGAGGTTAACTGTGAAAAACATCTAAATGGCAGAATCTGACTCCTTTTATTGTACATATTTTACGAACTAGTGAAGGTGTATAAAGTTCTATTATTCTTTTTATCTGTCCTTAAAAGTCAGACCAGTAATCCTCAGGGTACTCTCACACCTGACCTGGAAGTTTTGGATGGGGAGCAGAATAAACCTCCTGTGATTTGGGTGGAAACAGTTCGAGACCTACTACTCCACATGGACTATCACAAGTACATGGGCTGGATGAGATACATGCAAGGGTACCAAAGGAGCTGGTGGAGGTGGTTGCCAAGCCACGTTCCACCATTCTACCAATGTTTCTGGTCAGCTGGAGTGGTCCCACAGGATTAGAGGCTTACCAGTGTGACTTCCACCTACAAAAAGGTTGTAAGGATGGTACAGGGAACTACAGGCCTGTTAGCCCAGTTTTAGTGACAGGAAAGATTATGGAGCAAATCATCTTCAGTGAGATCATACGACATGTGGGATAGCTGGGGGATCAGTACCAGGCAGTACGGGTTCTTGTTATCTCTGATCTTCTTTAGACTTTTTTTAAAATTTGTTCACAACTTCAAGCACTAAGTGTAGAAATTTCAATCCAGCTGAAATGGCAGCATGAAAGGTAGGTCTGGCTTGCCCAACCTCATCTCCTTCTAAGACCAAGTGACCTGCCTGGTGGATGAGGGAAAGGCTGTTGATGTAATCTGACTAGACTTCAGCGAAGCCTTCGACGCTGTCTCCCACAGTATTCTCCTGGAGAAGTTGGCAACCCATGGTTTGAACAGGCGCACTCTTTGCTGAATAAAGAACTGGTTGGAGGGCTGGGCCCAGAGAGTGGTGAGGAATGGAATCCAACCCAGCTGGTGAGTGATTACAAGTGGTGCCCCTGAGGGGTTGATACTGGGGCCTGTCCTGTTCAATATCTTTATTGATGACCTGGATGAGGGGATTGAGTGTACCTTCAGTAAGTTTGCAGATGATACCAAAATGTGAGGAAATGTTGATCTGCTTGGGGGTATGAAGGCTCTAAAGAGCGATCTGGACAGGCTCATGCATGAGCTGAGGCCAGTGGGATGAAGTTCAACAAGACCAATTGCCAGGTCCTGCATTTCAGTCACAATAACCCCAGGCAATACTAAAGGCTCAGTGTAAAGTGGCTGAAAAGCTGAGTTGAGGAAATGGATTTGGGGATATTACTCAGTGCTCAACTGAATGGGAGCCGGCAGTATACCTAGGTAGCCAAGAAGGCCAATGGCATCCTGGATTGTATAAGAAAAAGTGTAGCCATAAGCTGAAGGGTTATGGTACACTTAGGTACACCCACCTTCCCTCTGTACTCCGCACTGGTGAGGCCATGCTTCAAGTACTGTCTTAATTTCCATCTTGTAGAGTGGGTGCCCCTCACTACAAGAAAGACATGGAGGCCCTAGAGCATGTTCAGAGAAGGGCAACAAAGCTCATGAGGGGTCTGGAGTACAAGTCTTATGAGGAGCCATTGTGGGAACTGGGATTATTCACTCTGGAGACAAGGAGGTTCAGAGAAGACCTTATCACTCTCTACAGCTACCTGAAATGAGGTTGTGGCAAAGTGGGAGTTGGCCTCTTCTCCCATATATCTAGCAATGGGACAAGAGCTTCTCAGAAAGAATGGTCAGGCACTGGAATGAACTTCCCAGGGAGGTGGTTGAGCCACTACTTGGAGGTGTTCAAGAAACTTATAGATGTGGTACTAAGAGACGTAGTTCAGTTGGGAGATATTGGTGGTAGACAGATAGTTGGACTGGGTGAACTTGGAAGTCTTTTCTGACCTTGGTAATTCATGTTTCTATGATTCTATTCCAAAAATATTCCATCTACTAGTGGTGTTGATTTTACTATGATTTTAATCTCATATGGTAGTTACGGTGATGCTTATAAAATGCACAGTGAATGCATCACACTGTCATGCATAGCAGCTAGTGCTGGTCAAGTGGAAATTCAGCTCCCCCAGTCCTTCTCTCTATAGGAGAAAAACAACAGTGAACTGTTTTGGGACATCTTATTAAGGCCAAATGCTGACTCTGCTGAAAATCTTCTAAGTGCTGCAGAAGAGTCAATAATGCCTTTTCAGAAAAGACTATTCTTTTGCAGACTGTTACCCAAGCCAACACTTGGAGAAATCCATCCCAGCCCATGAAATAAGTGTTCCAAAGGCTGTTTTGGTTTTTTTTTTTTTTGTTTGTTTGCTTGCTTGCTTGTTTTCCTGGAAGGTAAACTACATCTGGCTCTGTGTCTGTAACAGAGGAGCTCCCTGTAGCAGTGGGATAATCAGCTCTTCTTGGAAGGACAGATTTGGGACAGAGAAGTTGACAGAACTGCCTGCTTTTCACAGTTGTCACATGGAACTGCTGCAGTTTTTGTTGTCTGGATCGCAACCTTTCCTACACTGAGAGTCCACTACATTATATCAGTGCATAAATGCACAGTCAGAGATCCTGTCCATTCTGTGTGTATGTTCAAAGATGATGCAAGAACCAGGGAAAGAGCAAAAACAAGTTTCATGAGGCTTGCTAACTGTGGGCGTGCAGAATTTGCCTAGAGTGCAAGCACATCTCATGTGCAAGCTGGACAGCTGCCTGGGGAACTGCCAGTCTGGAGGTGCAAGTGATTTACCTTGTGTGGAGCCCACCACACAGTGGCTCCAAAAACCTCTCTTGAACATATCTTCTCCTCTATATCTATTGCTGCAAAAATCATGTCATACGTATTCCCATCTTTGCATCCACCTCCACACTGTAGTTAAAGCTGTAGTGAGTAATTAATTTTACTGACTGAGAAGAACCTACAAAAGCTGACAGTTTGGTGCACGCCTTGGACATTGTTTCTGACAAGAATAACAACCCTCTGATTTTGCAGCTTTTGCTTCTTGCGAACTCGCTTTCTTTTTCTGATGTTTAAAAATTATTACAGAAGTTTAACCAAGGTAAATTAAGAATATTTGCCACTAATCACAGCTGTTCAAGGAAGAAAAATACCATTTCAATACAAAGTTGTTTTTTTTTTTTTTTTGCCATTGATGTAGTAGTGTCACACATCCCTAGGAGATGGAGAAAACAGATAACATCCCAGACTCCTTCCAGTCACACTGTTTTCCTATTCTGTGAATAATGAAGTAGCTTCCTAAAGCCAGCTGTGCTTCCTGCACTTACAGATATGGTTAATTCATGAGTATTTCCATTAATAATAAAGCAGAGCATTGCTATGGAAAGAATATTGTAGTTATTACTAACAACTCTCCTGAGATCAGTGGGGTGCAGAATTCTGCTTCTTTTAATAAATAATATATAGCCCTATTATTTCTGAAGTATTATGCCAGTAAAAAAGACCTTGTTTAACCAGTTCCACTCACTTTTCTCTCAACTCTTACACTGCCCCCTTTTCCAAGGGTCAACACTTACATTGTGTATGATATGTTTTCCAGTATTCATGTGAAAGTCTGAACTGTGGGGCAAATATGTCCCCACAGATCACTCCTGTACACTTGTAAATATCCGTATATACAATTGGAAAAAAAGGAGTTTATCAGGAGTAGCCAGCATGGATTCACCAAGGGTAGGTCATGTTTGACCAACCTGTTGGTTCTCTATGATGTTGTCGCTGGATGGAGGGAGGGTGGTGGATGTAGTCTACCTTGATTTCAGCAAGGCATTTGATACTGTCTCCCATGACATCCGTATAACAAAGCTAAGGAAGTGTGGGATAGATGAGTGAACGGGGAAGTGGGTTGAGAACTGGCTGACTGGCAGAGTGCAAGTGGTTGTTGTTGGTGGTGCAGAGTCCGGTTGGAGGCCTGTAACCAGCGGTGTCCCCAAAGGGGTCCGTGCGGGGTCCAGTTTTGTTCAACACCTTCATCAGTGACCTTGATGAGGGGATAGTGGCCACCCTCTGCAAGTTTGCTGATGATACGAAGTTGGGAGGATTGGCTGGCACTCCTGAAGGCTGTGCTACCATTCAGCAAGACCTGGACAGGTTGGAGAACTGGGAAGTCAGAAACTTGATGAAATTTAACAAAAGCAAGTGTAGAGTCTTGCACCTATGAAGCAATAATTGTATGC
>VXAB01003976.1:42820-59717 GCA_013399175.1 Odontophorus gujanensis
AGGGGAAATGGACAGAAACTGCAGCACAGGAGGTTCCGCACGAATGTGCGCAAGAACTTCTTTATAGTGAGGGTGACGGAGCACTGGCACAGGCTGCCCAGGGGGGTTGTGGAATCTCCTTCTCTGGAGATATTCAAGACTCACCTGGACGCCTACCTGTGCGACCTGGTGTAGGGAACCTGCTTTGGCAGGGGGGTTGGACTCGATGATCTCTTGAGGTCCCGTCCAACCCCTATGATTCTATTATTATGATTCTATGATTCTATGATATCAGAACTCATGCTTTAAGCAGATTTGTGCTCTTTTTCTTATAAAGAAACCATCAACACTAAAAAAAGGAAAACCAGAGCCATTACCCTTTTTAACTGCTCACATCTGAAAAGGTGGTAGCATACAAAGATAATGTAAGGTTAAACTGGAAAATGTCAGGAAGCTGAATTCTCTTCTGCTGTAACCTTGCCCAGCTTTTTTGACTTGAGGTAGGGAAGGCAGAGGTGCATTGAAATTTGTTTAGAGACAATTTCCATAAAATAATTGCTGCTCAGAGCAATCTCATTTGAATTTAGGTATCTGGAAATGTAAGGTCGCTATGTTGCCATGCAAAAAATAGTGGTAACTCTTACCTTAAAACACTTACCTGACATAAGCAGGATAGACACATATCCAGAGCAGGAACATGATAATTTGCTTCCCTGAAAGAGGAACTTTTCTTGAAACCACTGATATACTCTGACATAGTGTCAGATTGAATCAGGTCATGTTCCATAAACTGATTTTGCATGTATGTGAGGTGCTGTCCACAACAGGCTCACAACTGAACAAGATAGATATTTAAATCACACTTTAGTACATGACTGTTCATGAATATCACCTTCAATCCTTCCAGATTTCCAATATATCTCCTCCTATTCTCTATGACTTACTATTTGCAGCCTAAATGTATAGAGTGTCAATATTCTGTGCACTTACCTGCAAGGGCATTATTAACAAAGAAAGCTTTTCTGTTTGATTTTCATCAGTGTTGATTAACATGAAGACTGAGTACACTTTACAGTCATAACTGTGCTGTTATTTGAAAAGTTCTCTTAGAAAAACTAAACATAAATTATATTACCTCTCACCAAGAAACTAATCTTGGTCACACTTCAGGTAATGGAAAATCTTTTTAACCTGAGTGAGGCATAATCAACACTTTGGGTAAAAATCTGAGCTTGTCTCCATCTCTGCATGGTGGGGGCTTCTCTCTTCTCCTGAATTCTGTTTAAGATAATGAGGAGTTCCTCTGAGTTTCACTGATATTTTAACATTTTCCTTAAATGAGACAAGAAAATCTGTGCAAAATTCCCCCATGAAAGCTGACAGGGAAATTGTCTGAACAGAGTCCTCCATGGAGTGTGATAGCCTCTTTGAAACAACTGCATATTGTGAAGATAGAACAAAATATGGACAGTGGTCAAATCAATGAGACATTTTAAGACAGGTTCTAGAGATCATGAAAATTGAGTAAATCAGGAAATAATAGTGGTGAAAAATTCTGCCAACAGGTAAGCTATCCAATTTGCTAGTACCGTTTGCAGGACTTATTTATGCCTTCCCTTATGGAAAGCAATGAGCCCAATCCAGATGCTGCCAGGAACTAGAAAAAGCCACATAAATCAAAACAGCAATTGCTTTATAATGTTCAGTGTGTTCTACCCTGCACACATCGTGCACGTGCTCGGGGGTGATCAGACTAAGGGGCTAAGTGCCAATGCAAAAATTGCCATGGACAATGGAAATCCCACTTACTCCCCAGTCCCACAGCATACAGATCCCTGCTCTACCAATTCCCTCATGCTTTGTATGAGGCAAAGTTAGCCCTACTGTGATGCTCGCTGTGGGGTACAAGCTGCCAACACACCAGGCCAGTGCTGCATAGGAAACACACAGTAAGCAGAATTACAAGCTAGACCTAAATATGAACAGCTCTTTTTATTTATTTGTTTGTTTCTTTGTTTATTTATTTATTTATTTATTCCTTTTTACAAACAAAGACACTTAAACCAGCTGGAAAGATTTGGGTGGGAACCAAAAGAGCACTGCATCTCTTCAGCACTGAATACATGGATTTCAGGCACCTATCTGCAGGAAAACGATTTTTCAAAAACCTGTCTGACCTGCTGAGGCACTTGAAAAGTACTCACAGTTTCTGGCAAAAAACATCCTTAGGCTACTGTAGCTGTGTTATCTTAGTGCCGAATAGCATCACTCCCTTCGCTGCTCTGACTGTCTAGATACTTATCTTCTTGGCTGTGGCTCTGAAAGATTCAGAAATAAAGTGTCCCTGTGTCTAAATCCCCTGAAAAGTGTGATTTTATTTTTATTTTTTAATGCAAACAAGGACGCACCTAAGACAAACTGAGAAACTACTTCTATTCTGTGAAATAAAATGTTTTTTCTAACCCTCAGGACTAATAGCACCACAAAGCTTTTCCCTGCTCATCTACAAAGATGGGTGGCCTGCTCCCCAGGAAGGTCACCAGCATGAGTTAACCCTACTGCTGGTTCTAGCCAGTTGTAGCCCGGATGGCTAGAAACAAAACATTAAGGACATGGGCTTAAGTCTACTCCTGTCTCTGTTCAGTTTATTCATATGAACTCCCAGTACAGGGTGGATATGTCCGTTTTGGGGTGCTCCTGGCTTTGGTCATCCAAACTACTGGTTAGGGCTTGTGCCTGTGAGCACACTCCAGGGCTGTAGAGAAATATCATTTAGCTTCATATTATGTTTCACTAATCACAGATATAAATTAATATATTTTTTATTATATGTGTGTTCAGAGCACATTCATGATTTTATGTTTACAGCACAGCCGGAGGTACATGGAGGGCAGCAGTCCCCTGCCCACCATTCTGCTGCCTCCTGACAAGGCTACCACAGTTGCTCTGAGGTAACTTCATCTGCAAATTTTTGGGGGCGGTTGTTTTATTCTCTCAGTTCACAGATGGATTAGAGCTACAGTAATATATTGAAATGAGCCATGCTCAACCCCTACAGGATAGAGACTGTCAGCAGAGATGCTGGTGATGAGAAATGGGCTTAAATATTGCTTCCTTCACAGGAGCAGAGCGTGCAAGTATAAGGGAAGAAGTCAAAGCCAAGAAGACTTCTGAAGACATGGGAGAACATTTGTGAAGCAAAAGCTACATAGATAAGAATTATCTTGGGATAGCAAAGAGATCAGACAGTCGAAAGACATTGTTAGAAGCGAATGAGCTCCTGCCTAGTCCTCTTAATATGCTGTTTCACAAACTGTTCCAAGGGAGTCCGAGTCCACTATTGGTCACAGGACCCTACTGCGCAAAATGTTGTGCTAGAAAACATGGATCAGTCACTTAAGGGGGCTATATTAGTCTGCCAAATTACCAGAAAGTGAACCAGACCAGTCTTCTGAGCCTGGGGACTCAGCTCCATCCAACCCATCTCCTGGTGCTCCTGAGCTCTGGGAAACATCCATGAGTCACCAGCAAAAGTCTAGAGGAGAAGTCCTTTCCTGGCCTCTGTATTATTTCTTGAGCCTCTTTACAGCCATCCAGGAGGAACTTAGAACTTTCTTCTAGATTCTGTGCAGATCAGCCTCAGGGGAAGTTGATAAATGCCTGAAGCCTTGCCTGCAGGTAGGGAGACAGGGAATATCCCCAAAGACATACTTCTGAAATGAGTAGGGTAAAGAAAGGAGGAGGTAGAGGAGAAGGAGGAAGGAAGGAAGGGTTCAAGATGGTAGTGAGAGTGATATATTTTTGTAAAGGAATTTAAAAAGAAGCTATGGTAAGAGCAAGAAGTGGAAAACCTGCAGGTCAGGCAGTGTTCAGGGAAACAGCAGAAGTGCTCAGAGAAGTTAAATCAATGGAGGGTGGAGATCGCTGGAAGGACAAACACAGAACTCCATCAGTTTTCTTAATGCAAATATTGGTTTTTTATTTTATTTAATGGTATGTTCTGCAGGTAGAAGAGGCCACAGTTTGCCTTTTGCCAATGAAGTCCTACTTTTGACTTGCAGCAGTAAAGAGAGTTAACTGAGCTCACCCAAGAGATTGCACTTGGTCACCTGCCTGAAAGAGAGGGAAAGAAAGCAAAGAAATATATTCTCCAAAGGAAAAGAAAAAACGAAGTGGTCAGACAAATGCTACATGTGTCTTTGTTTTAAGAACCTGGACAGAAGAAAAGATCTAAAACAGTGACAGAAAAGCAGAATATTTGCAGGCTATTAAGTTGGGAAAAAATCCTTCCAAAGAGAACAAAAAGTGAAGAGGGAAGAACTGGCTGGATGGAAAGAGAAGGAAGTTCAAACGTGAGAGATGTTCCTGGGAATTTTCTGCATGGCAGAATGAGACCATTAGCAAAGAGAGGATGGGACTGTGGAAAAAGAACAAAAAGCAGTGATGAGGAAGCACAGAACAGTGGCTGAGCATGGAGATCCTGAATACTAAGGAGAACTCTCCAGATGAAAGCTGCAGAAATGGCTGCAGAAACATAACGCTCTGGTGCCTGTGAGTTAGGCACAGCTCAAGCTCAGGAAGCCACATTTCCATCCCAGCACCATTTGTTCCTTGTTTCAAGATAAAGTGGGTTGAAAAAAGTCTGGTCTCTGTGTTAGGAGGGTACCTGCACTGCCAGCCAGGTTGGTGGACACAGTATGGAGGCTATGGTTTCTCCCTGTGTTTGACATAAAATGGCTGAGGTCAAAACCGAAATTAGGGGAGGCTGACAATCCTAGCACTTAAGTTTCTTGGGAAAAAAGTCAGCAGACCTTAAGCAAATACCTTTCATAAGCAGAGTGCCATTTAGACTGCACTGATGGGAGCATGTGTGTATGCTGCTGCCATTTGCTCACGTATTTGGCTGTCAGAGGTTTAGAGAGATTTGTGCTACGTGGGCCTGAACTGGAAAGGTGCTAAGCACTCTCATCTTGTGATAGGTAGCTCCAGCAGGTACTGCATCCTCCTCAGTACCTGACAACTGCCTGGGCTGGCCTCAGCAGAGCTGGTGCCACACAGTTTGAGAGAAATTTAGGACATTCCCTTGGCAGTAGCATATCTAAACAGCAAGTGAGAAACAGTTATTGCAAGTAATCACAAGTCAAGGTTTTGTTATACAGAATCTTAAATCACCAAGTACTACCCCAAAATTTTAGGTGACATAGGCCTGTCAGATATAGAATAATTTTTCTCCACTTTCTTGCACACTGAGAGACATAATCCCTACATACCCTCAAATAAATGCAACTGGATGTATGGATATAACCTTAGATGTGAGATGGTCAAAGCTCATAGTCACCAGTCACATAGTTTGAGCACCCCTAAAAATGAATCCCCTTTGTCAGTTAGCCCTGCACTTTATTGACGTATCACATTATTCTAGTGACTTTGAAAGTAACGCCTGCTGTTTATTTCCGTGGAAACTACAACAGATACGGAGAGCACAATAGCACAGCCTGATAGAGCAAATTCTCAGCTACAAATCAATGTTTTTCAACAGTCACCACATTTTTGCCAGTGATGAACAAGATCCTGCATGCTGCACTTGTGAAAATCTGCATGGCTGTCTGGGATGTGGCTTGTCTTTCATGTTGCTGTAACCACTGTTGAAACACACCACCCAACACCTCACTGTGCTCACATCCAGTGTTTGGGCTCCATAAGTGTCAGCAAGTGTTGATGAATGTCAATGGTTGCCATTTTTCTGGAAGTCAGTGACACACCTTTGCTTCATATGCACTTCCATGTCAAATACCAACTTATCAGGGTGACCCTCTACTGCTGTCTGTCACACAGCAACAACATGCAATGGGATATAGGTGGGGAGGTTCAACCTGCACTGCTATACCACCAACTGCCTCTGATGCCATGAGTCAGCATAATAAAATAGGAGGCATTACTTTTGGAATTGTATTAAAATGGAATACATTTAACAGGACTAAAGGGAACAGCACTGTATTCCATCCTTTGGTCTTTTTCACTCTTACAGTCATGTTATCTCCATTTTCCTGTCACTATGTCCTCTCTACCATGTGTTGAACCTCCATTCTCTTCCGTCTTGTCCACGACCATATGCTCTAATTTGGCCATGTCACATTAGTGCTACCTCAGGTCAGCTGAGATGCTAGTGGCTGTTCACTGGGTACTTCTCCACACTGAAGTTTTCCGTGTCTTGGGGAAGAGGTGCCTTCCCAGCAGCTTGGGGGCCTCACTGATGTTAGTGATCTAAGTGCACTGCCCAAGAATTAGAGGTTCTGGTGAATTATCACTTTTTCTGGAGGTCTGTATTGCACAATCCACAGTGATTAAGGGTTCCATGTTCTTAAAAGGAAATGAATATTTTGAAGGCTACGTAAGAAAGAATTTGGTAACTTAGAAGACTGGGAGGGAAAGACTACCAAAGAATGTAATTGGGTGAAAGATGACACACTTCAAAAATTACTCCAAAGGCAGGAGAATGAGAGGTGGTGAAATCTTTTCTGTTAGTAAATTCACTGAAAGTTGAAGAAGTGGATGAAATATTTTGTAAAGTTTGGCTGGAATCAGTGATCATTTAGAAAATAAAGGTTTATAAAAAATAATGTAATATTAAGAAGATTTTAAAGTAATATCTCTCATTCAAAAACAAAAACAAAAACAAAAAACAAAAACCCACAAACTAAAACAAAAAAAACTGTGAGCTGATTTTTCAAATCATGCAAGCTTTGTCTTTCCACTTTTTATTTGGTTATGGTCCTTGTAAAATAGACCTAAACATTTGGAAATAAGATCAAGGCAGAAATACATAACTTGAAACTAAACAAAACATTTCAGGTAGAAAAAAACATGGCCATTGTTCAAGAAAAGTGAATAGATTCATTTTAGTTTGACCTAGGTTACAATTATTCCTCTCCGCTCATCAGTATGATCATCAAGTCAAAGAGACATTACAGACACAATTCTAATGAGTTATCACATTAAGCTCCTATCAGAAATAGCCTCAGAAGTGTTCTGTGTTCTGTGAAACCCCATTACTGGTGTGTAAGTATGCTTATTAGCAAGGTACTTAGTGTACCTTATTGCCTGTGGCAATGGTGCATACCATTGTACCAATAAAGTTGTTGAAAACAGAGAGGAGGTGCATTGGCCAATGATTTAATGACTCAAACTGATTGCTGAGATTTGAGTCCCAAAGAGGGGTGCAAGAAATCTTCCCATAATCTTAATCCTGAAGAAAACAGTTATCTCAGTAACCATTTTCTTACAGTTGAAACACAGCTTCATTTCTTAAGAGCACGTGCAATGCATATCATCTTTCAACAGGTCATTTCTCACATATCATATTCGAAACACATACTGGAAGCCTTATTTGTCATCCTTTTACATCCAGTGGAGCGAATGAACACAACACATGTGATTCAGCCAAAGACTGTGCTTGTTATACTCTTCCTGACATTGTTACTGAGGTAGTTCAGGCGTAATAACAGCTCCCTTCTTAAAATAGTCCATAACACATCAGCTAGAAAGATTAAGGAGGAGGAGCTCAAGCATTTGCTTTGACTTCTCCATAATAAGTACCATTGTACTGCTCAAAGATTAATTAGATTTAATAGTATCACTTGAAGGAAGGGTGTTTCCTCCCTCCACAGAAACTGCCTTGTGAATCTGTACAGAAGTGTCCCATTCTTCCTCCAGTGAACTGAGGCTTTGGTTAAGATCAGTTTGCAGTGGTGCATTTTAAGAATGAAAAATGCACATTTTAATGCTGCTGAACATTCTGGGAAAATTTTTCTGGAAAATCTGTCTTTTTTGATGATACTTCCATAGCTGCACATGAGAGTCAAGTCTTATTAAAATATGCTTTATTTATCAACTCCTATTTTGAAATAGATGAGATTCGGAACCAACATACTCATTTACTAAATTATAGAAGGAGGGGTGCTTATCTTAGATAGGCTCATGTTACCTTTAATTGTGATTGAAGTCTAGATAATGTAATCATGGAGGCAACATAAATGATAGAGAAAGAGTACACTAAAACTGTGTTTAAATGAATATCTAACTCATCACAAGTATTAGTCAGAGATTAGGTAGAGACAGCTTATTAAAAACAAAACCAATCTTCAAAGAAGAGTGGGACCTTAAGGCATGTGAGACATGTCTGAAATATTACAGACAGTTAATTTTGAGGTGAGAAGCTGGTAGTGTATATAAATAGTTGTCTAGATTGGAAAGGGATACTGCAAGAGTCTGTTGATACTCAATATAATTGAAGTCACATGTAAGAAATGGAAGGACAACCAGTTTTAAATGTAGAAATATAAAACTCTTTTTTTCCTTAGTATTATCCTGTGACATTCACAACTGAAGATATTTCTGCAGTCAAGAGCTGGCAAAAATTTAGTATACCTTAATTATCTAGGAAAAATCATATTAAGAGAGGCAAACTACCTAGCTTCATGCTATAAATCAGCAGCTAAGAACAGGGGTGGTTAATTAGGAGACGTGTTTTTTGTACGCAGGTTATCTTACTCCTCCCTCTGCAGTATTTATACCTACTCACTCTCAGAGGCAGGATGCTGGACACAAAAGGACACCCAGTTGGCTCTGCATGCATTCTTATTGCCTTCTCCCTGGAAAGAGCCAGTGGATACAGAACACTTTGGAGTAGAAAAAAGAGCCAAGATCGCTTAGAAATATTGGCCTGCTGTATGTGTGAGATATAAATATTCCCTTATCACGGATGGAGGTTTGGGAGGCTTCAGACTGACTGGAGACTTCATGTTGTCACATGCCAGCTCATTGGAAAGCAGTTGGAAAGTCACTACAGAACAAATTACTATTCACAAGACAAATCTCTAAAACAAAGCCTGTCCTTCAAGTCCCGGTGGCTCAACAGGATAGAGTACTTTTTAGGACACTGGGGCATCAGCTGCACAGCCAAAGGACCTCGGTGGCCTGTTGCCAAGAGGCTAAGGGCTGTGTCCCATTTGCTTGTGCACAGTCAGAATTTAAGCAGTGTTCAGGGAACACAACTGGAACCCTGCAAGTAACCACAGCACTTCATCAAACTCAGAGGGAGGTGGGTTTGCACTGCGGTTTGAGAAGCAAGGGGACAAGACATACCAAATAAGAGACGGGCACAGCAACCACTCTCTGAAACCAAAGCTTTATTTTTGACACAATGCACAGTGTTTTCAAACTGTTAAATGATTGTGTTTCCTGGGCTTGTGCAGGCCTGTAATAGGAAATGCCTGCTCACAGGTGTATAAGCATTTCCAAAGAGCCTTTTGCAAACAACAGTTTTTATATGCAACCATCATCAACTAGGCAATTTTACAAATTGACTGGGCTTACTTGACAATCTGGACTATGTCACCCTTATTTGATCAATTCCACCTCAACATTCATTTCATCTTCTTGCAGAATCATCCCAAGATGAGATGCATAGGAGTTAGACATGGGAATGGTGAGGACACCGGCACTCTTTTTAACTCTTTGCAACCTCCTCTTTTTAAAACCAGGAAGCAGATAGGAAAGGAAGAACTCTAGCCAAGACACATCTTGAGGTGCCCTATCTGCTTATCCTGCAAGTACTGAACAGGGACTCCATGTGCTTCAATAGCTTCAGCTTCTGAGCCAAGAACCCCATGGTTTCCTGTTGATTTGGGCTTTATTCCTGCACAGAGTACCTGAACCTTCCCAGCCTGATGCTTGCATGTCAGTGAAGCAGTGTAAATAAGATATGAGGCATGTTGTTTCTTCTGGTACTTGCAAGGCATAATGAAGATGGCAATGGACCTTGGAAACCTAGCAGAAGCAATCTGGCTTGCAGATATAAGAGTGAGTCAGTTCTTTAGAATCCCCAGTTCTGCACACTCACAGACTGACACAGAAAAATGCCTTCTGCAGACATCTGAATATGTGCTCAGGGTTATCTGAGAGAGCACATAGTATATCCTGGGTGGTTCTCTCTGCCTTTTATATACGGAGACATCAGGTCTGCTGCGGAAGAAATAGCCATATGGCATGGCTAAACTATTGGCATAATCAAAAATGTCACATAGGGTTGCTTTCTTTTCATGCATGTTGCTGCAACAGAAGGTTCAATGTTTCAGTGCAGTAAACTCTGCACTGAAATATTTAGACAAAGATATCTTAGGATCAAATGTAGCAGTGCAGAATCTTGTAGCAGAGATGGATTTCTTTATAGTCCCGGTGGGGAAGACCATATACTGAAGAGACAGACATTTTTGCAGTGGGTGTGTTGAGGAAAAATTTGGCTGTTAGGCACATTCAGCTGATGGAGTTACATGTCACACCCAAAGTGTAACACTGCCTAGTGCTTGCACTGAGGTCTCATACAGTATACAATCTCCTGGTTTTATTTCTTATGTACTATGCAAGAAGCAGAGGAGTCCTTTGGGATCGAGCACGCCTTTTTTACTTGCACTCCAACCCCAGGTAGTGCAGGAGGTCTCATACTTGGTGCAACTCACTGTGGCAACTCTACAAGTTTTTTGGAGATGAGTAAGCTACAGGGTAGTCGCAGCCTCTGGAATGTCTTCTTGTTAACTTGCATAAACCAGCAGGTTTGCAAAGAACTGTAAGAAAGATGTAAAGCTATTTCATTCTGGATCTTGAATTTACATACTGAGTTAGTTTAGATATGGCATCAGGTAAGTAGGTAGGATCAGAATTGCTCCTAATGTACAGAATGTCAACAGACCAATTCTTCTCACATATGTATCAAAATGCTGATAGACATATACCAGTTAAAATCTGGTGGCTAATGTAATACCTAAAGAGAACTACATTGTTGCTGTGAATGGAGACATGCATGTATTTATTCCTCCGTGTGTTTTACAGAGAAAAGTAGTAATAAGAGGAGCCAACGGGAATGAATCTTTGACACTGTCCTTGTCACTTGAAGTATCAGAAAACCATTCACTGGGGCATGGAGAAGTCACCTGTATAGGTTTGTGTTTGTTTGTTTGTTTGTTTTTTTCATAGGAGACATCTGTAACAAAGCTGCAAACTCTGTTTTATTCACATTGAGTAAGTCAGCTTTGACCAGCTGATTCTGGGTGGAGGTTGGTCACAAATGGTGTCCCCCAAGGGTCAGACCTGGGACCCGTGCACTTCAACATCTTCATCAATGACATAGACGATGGAATCGAGTGCATCCTCAGCAAGTCTGTGGACAACAACAAGCTGAGCAGTGCAGTTGATGCATTGGAGGGAAGGGAAAGCATCCAGAGGGACCTGGACAGGCTGGAGAAGTGGGCCTGTGTGAACCTGATGATGCTCTACAAGGCCAAGTGCAAGGTGTTGCACTTGGGCCTGGGCAATCCCAGGANCACTGGGGCCTGAGCAATCCCAGATATTTGTACATACTAGGGGAAGAACTCTTGAAGAGCAGCCCTGTGGTGAAGGACTTGGGGGTCCTGGGACGAGAAGCTGGACATGAGGCAGCGGTGCGTTCTTGCAGCCTGGAAAGCCAACTATATCCTGTGCTGCATCAAAAAAAGGGATGGCCAGTGTGGAGAGGGAGGTGATTGTCCCCCTCTACTCAGCTCTTGTGAGGCCCCATCTGGAGTACTGCATCCAGGCCTGGGGCCCCCAGCACAAGAAAGATGTAGAGCTCTTGGAACAGGTCCAGAGGAGGGTCACTGAGATGATCAGAGGGCTGAAGCACCTCTCCTATGAGAAAAGGTTGAGGGAACAGGGCTCCTTTAGCTTGAAGACAGGAAGGCTCTGGGGTGATCTCATTGTTGCCTTCCAGTTCTTGAAGAGAGTGTATAAACTGGAGGGGGAGGTCATGGGTTGACTGTGATAGAACAAGGGGGAATGGTTCTAAACTAAGACAAGGAAGATTCAGATTAGATGTCAAGAGGAAGTTTTTCACTCAGAGGGTGCTGACACACCTAAACATGTTGCCCTGAGAATGCCCTCCCTAGAGGCATTCAAGGCAAGGCTGGACGTGGCTCTGGGCACCTGGTCTAGTGGTTGATGACCTTGCTCACGGTAGGGGGTTGAATCTAGATGATCATTGAGGACCTTTTCAACCAAGGCCGATCTATGATTCTATGATTTATGGAGCCACTGTTCTTACACAGACAGAGCCACATGTTCCTCAAGTACTTCATTTCTTACTACTTTACTGGAAAAAAGGTTGATGAAATGACACATAATCAGTAAAGTTACCAAAGATAAGACAAATGACTGCAGCATCTTAACATGAGATTTGCTGTTGCTGTGGAATCACTGTGGTTACTGATTTGTTGCTTCAGCTGACACATTTTGACCTTCAGCAAATAATACACTATCTCACTAAAGCTTCAAAGATGAAGAAATATGGTAATCTGCTATTACTGAAGCAAGTTTTTTGATTTTGATCTAAAAATACACATAATGAGCTATCATTGTGTTCGGTATTGCAGTTTCTCATTCCCACTGGTGGTTGATGCGAGCTCTACCTGAAAACATTTTCTTGACCGACTTTAATTTATGACCTCCCTACATTCATTTTATGCTTTCATGACTTCCTTCAAGGCAGAGTCACTTAGTATTACTGTCACAGGTAATTCCTCTTTCTTAAGTGTGTTAACTTGGAAGATTTTATGGACATCTTTTCATGCATAATTTAAAAGTCGTGAAAAATGAAAAAGATATAGGGTGAAAAAAGGACTTAGAAAACACAAAGAGCATCCCTGAGCATGGAAAGTACTGGGGGAAGCTCCAAAAGAGTGCAGGAGTGCCACAGTTAATGCATAAGTTTAATTACAGTCTGTGCTTCCTAGGAATGAAGGGGACTCTCAGTACTCCACACAGCATTGCAGTAACATAGGGGAAAAGGGTTGCAGTGTAGAATGCACTAGGAAACCAAGAAGATGCTCTGAAACAGTACTTAAGAGAAACAGAGCTTCTGAAGGGGAATGTAGAAAGACAGACAGGAAATATAATCCCTTCAGCAGCCTGGGTGGATGGAAATCCTTGGATCTCTCCACACAGAGCGTCCTCTCTGAACCTTATTCACTCTCAGTGCTTTTCCCTGTTCCATCTTCACAGTGAGAGGAGCACGGTTAGTCAGAAAAGCAACTTCTCTGAGAAGAACTGCATTAGTATAGAACACAGAGACAGATTGGGCCTTGTGACTGCAGATGACTTTTTGGCACCGTCTACCATGGCTTCCTCCTCACAAGTGACTGTGGATGGGGACTTCCCCTCCATATGGCTGAGAGTCCTGTGGCATTCCAGGTGTGTGGAAGAGAATAGGGAGGCCGTGTCTGCAAGGAGGTTTTCAATTCTATTGTCTTCTCCCTGTCTTTAGCCATGACTACAGAACTCACAGATCCTCCTGCTCTACTCAAGAGTGTAGCTGTAGTTTGTGTAGCTGTTCATCTACCAAACTTTCCAGGACCTCATACCACTGGATACTTTATTGCCCTGTAAGCCTGGTTTATATTTCCACCTAGGTACATGATCTTGCACTTGGCTTTTCTGAAATGCATGTTGATTTTCCATGGAGCCACAGAGAGCAGTCCGTATCACCACCTGACTCTCTTCCAGTTCTCTCTCTTTATGTCAATTGGGAATACTTATTGCAATATTGATACAGTTTTATCAGGCCATTGATCAAATTATAAAATTTCATAAGGCTCAGCAGAAGCACACAACTCATATGCAATTTCATTCGTGTCTCACTAAATAGAATATGTAGTCTACTTAACGTTTTGATAGGCTATGGATACTTAAATAAAAATATCATATGAAACTAAATAAAATGTCTTTATATCAGCGCCTATACTATAAACATTCAACAAGTAATCTCAAAATAAATAAATAAATAAATAAATACATACATACATACATACATACATACATACATATATACATACAAACCAGCCTACCTTGGATGGATGTATTTACAGCAGTTCATTTTATCTTGGCTTAAATTATCTTACCATCTCTCTGCTTTTTATTCACGGAAATCTACATTAATATTATTTTTCCTAAGATCAAAATCAGAATGTGTCCTAGACTTACTTGCCTGTTTTATACTTTCAATTATAAACTCAGCTATAGCTCTATTCCTCTTCTTTTGAATTTTTCGAAGGCTTCAGAAGTTATTAAAAGTCATTTATGTTTATCTACAAGACTCCTTTTTTTTTAATGTTCGGATATATATTGTCTTGATTTACTCATTTACTAAAGGCTTCTTAATAGCTTCACTTTTGTATTATCTTTTAAGATCTTTCAAGAAAGACTGTTTCACTGCTATTATCAAGCATGATTTTTTTAATAAAAATCTGTACCTACTATTTGTGATATTTCATAATTATTTTAGTTTCTCTATTTCAAAACACAATTGCATACATTCCTGTATATTTGCTGCTAGTTTACATTCTTCCCTGTTTTTTTTCCCTGATAGTATTTTACTAAACATTGGCCTTCTACTTACATATTCACTGTGATCTTTTTTCTCCTTTTCTTTGATTTTTTTGTTTTTTTTTTATATTACATTTTCCTTCATAAAGTTGTTTTAAACTCAATGTAAATTTCTGTTTTGATCACAGTTTGCTGTTTATAAGCTACAGATGTTTGATAATGTCTCAGTTGTATGACAGTTTTCTATCAATAACATATCTTCTCAAAGGTTTTTCCTTACATTTATTTTCAATTTCGAAAAGTAGTCCTCCAGAAAGTATGTATTTGTTTATATATGCACAATATAACATATACACCTGGATTTGTTTATACCCAAAGTGACAAAATCATGTATCCTGATCATTTAAGAATAAGTAATCACTAACTCACAACTTTATTTGTTATTCTTCCTTACCTGATAGTTTGAGAAGTCTAATACAGAATTTCCTGGTCTGGGTATAAATTTTCCTGAGGCATCCTTAAAACTGATCTCTATTGCATGGCCCAAATGAAAAAAATTATCATTGTCTTTTTCTATCTTCAGTGGAATTTGAAGTTCTGGAAATGATCCTGGTTGGAAAAGTTGGTGGGCATGTATTTAATGTCCAGCATATAGTGAAGCACTTCACAGAGTAAGCCTGAATTTGAGCACATCTTCAAATGTTTCTCTGGTACCTCTAGCACCCATCCAAACAAAAGAAGTCAGAAAAATATGGAAAAGCAATTGCTGCTATCAAGTATTATTCAGATGTTTAAAATTAAGCAAATACTTAACATGACTCCTGTGCTGTAGTAGGTGACTCCATTACTGTTTGGCCTACAAGTCGTTACACATTTATAGTAT
This sequence comes from Odontophorus gujanensis, assembly GCA_013399175.1. Lineage (NCBI taxonomy): Eukaryota > Metazoa > Chordata > Aves > Galliformes > Odontophoridae > Odontophorus > Odontophorus gujanensis. The sequence goes on from VXAB01003976.1 coordinate 58,092, forward strand.
AGCATATCTGGGTAATTAAGAGGTCAAATCTATCTACATCTCATAGGGTTCACATCTGATAGAGTGCAATGAAACGTTCACGGCCTGCTCTCCACAGCCTTTAACCAGCAGTGCATACTGGGATCTTCAGCAAGTATATGACCACACTAAACCACAAAGCTGCAGCTACGTTTAAAGACCTTACTGATTTGGGACTATAAATAGCAGAGTAACATCCAAATTTCCATCTCTAAAACCTGCCATTGCTCTTTCTGAATCAACATCTGTCAGAACTCATCAGCGTCCTGGCCAGCACATCAACAACTGCTTAGCACTCTCACAGTGGAACACAGTAATTCACTGAAAGTGTGACCTTGCTGAAATAAAAAATAGTAGCAGTCTGCAGCAATAAATGCTCCTTGTCCCCTGGAAGGAGTTTTCTGGAGAAAGGAAATGAAAAGAGTGCAGACACAAGCCCTGCTGAGGAACCATAGATATGCTGATCTTCACCTGGAGAGGGAAAATGTTCCCACTGTATAATTTAGTGCCTAGGGCAAAACTCTTTCTGGCTCAATGAGTATTTAATTACTTACACAGTGTGAATCAACTGCAGCAGGAGAAGGTCCCTCCTAAACAAATGCTCAGAATGAATCAGATGGAGAAAGGATTTAAATCTGTCTCCAGTCCCCTAAAAGACCACTTGGCACAAAAGTGAGTTATAGCACTGAAGTTGATAGGAATCAAAGATAGATTTTTGCTTCCATTTCTGGATAAAGAAGGAAAAACAGTAAAAACAGCATTGTGTTTAGCATGTTATAAATGTCATGTGCTGCAGCTCCTCTGTTGCAGAATTACAAAAGAACTTCAAAGAAGAAAGGATTGTACCTCTAAGTGGGTCTGAACCCTTGAAGAAAGTGGAAGTAAAGAGCAGAATGGAGAAGAACTGACTGAAAAGCAGAAGTAAATGTAACCCTGAAGTAGTGAAACTGAGTATACAACCATGCCTCAAGAAGAGGTAGCGTGTGCAGCAGTACTACTTGAGCTTTGAGGGAAGAGCCTGAAACCCCAGAGCTCTCTTCCTCCACAGATCAATCACATCTTTTCTCAAAGCAAGAGGGAAAACAGAGCTAGCAGTATTTTTCCTTTACTCTTCTGTTCTTTGGCTTGCTTTAGACAAACAAAACAAAACAAAACAAAACCTGTGGAAAGAGTGGTGAGATTTTTGTGTTCTTGCTAGATTTGCTTGGCCTCAAAAGCAAAATAAAAGCTAGGATCATGCAACCCACGAAGTGTGAAATTTACAGGAATGAGGGGCCACACTCTGACTCTCTGCTGGTTGTGTTGCAGTGTTGGTGTGTTGTATACAGACATGTTTGCTACCAATACCTCCAATCCCTGCCTCTACGTCTGTTCTGCATATTATTCCTGAAGTTCTACGTCTTTAAACTGATAAAACTTCAGTCCTAAGTGCTTATGCAGAAAATAGCAAAACCTGATACAGTGTTTAAAAGCAAGTTTGAGAGTTTAAGTAAAAGTGTTTCAGGCTTTCTGTCTCTAGGCAATGCATATATTAAGACCTGTTAATGCAGGAACTAACCAATATATAAGGTTGATTAAGGAAATATGAAGATATTCAAGACCTGCCTG
>VXAB01003978.1:0-42399 GCA_013399175.1 Odontophorus gujanensis
CATAAAACCATGACAACATTCTATCCAGAGTTGGCTCAACAATACCGAGAAGCCAATGAAGATCTTAAAAAATAATGACTCATTTAAATTTTCACCAAGAGTTTTTCACAGGTTGTATAGCACTGCACTTTCAAATAAATAAATAAATAAATAACACCTTCATTTCTATCCCTTAAAACAATGAGCCTGTATTCTGTAAAGTGGGAATGCTCTTATTTCATTGCTTAAGACAACAGAGTGAGTAAAATTTTAAGGGTTATATCCCCCCTTGTTTACGTCAAGGGGTGTCCTTTAACTTCAGTGTAACTACTAGCTTATGCCAAAGGAGGATCTGGGCTGAGTTTTCTATTTCCAGCTGGATTTTGCTCATGTGAATGTAACAGTTCATTTGGAACATATGGAAGAGGTGGGGGAGGGAGTTGCTGCTCTCACAACTCATGCAGCTAGATTGATTTCTGCTAAAACTTAAAAAATAACTAGCACATATCATGCGTGACAGTTACTGTCCTGCATATCTGATATAAATTATATTGTGTTAGGAAATATGCGTTAACATTTAGTAGTGTGTCAGTTATGTTATGCAATGCTTAACCTGCCTGGGAATACAATTATTTCCATTTTCATAGTAATGGGATATTCTGCCCCAAGATGTGCTGAGAGAAAAGACACTAATGGGTTTTTGTGTGAACACCTGGAGGATCAATTTATCCAATGGAACTGGACCAGAATTATTTGATTAAATGCAAATCACTATTGTTGCAAACAATACAAGTACAGAGTAAACCAAAATCAAACATGAAATAATGGGAGAAAAATGGTCTTTCCAGTGTTTGAAACACACAGGTCAGATCATGCAACTTCCACAGTATCTTTTAATGTAATTTTACAGTAGAAAAGTTTCTATTATTCTTATATCAAACATTCATCTGACTTGAATGTATTGCATTAGTCACTGGCTCCAGGAAAGTATACCTGACTCTTATTTACCTCCCTGATTTCCCACTGAAATCAACTAGGAGCATGAACACTATACAGTTTGTTGAATATGAGCAATGGCAAATGAATCTCTTCTACAAAAGGTGTTTAGCTGGTAGCTTCTTCTCCAAGTATGAATAGAAAGTATATATCACAAGTGAAAAAAGGGAGGACATCTTATATTTCAGTCCTTGCCTGGCTGTGGCACATTCCAGCAGAGAAGTGAGGATATTTAGACAGGCTACATGGCAAGATCTAGAAGGGAGTGTACAATTTAACAGTGAAAACATTGCAAGTTATCAAAAAAAAAACCTGTGAGAACATGAGTTAAGTGCTTATAAATACCCATTTCCTGTAACAAAGCTGTGATGCAGTCATAAAGCTGCTTGCTTCTGTCTTTTACAGTATTTTCATAGCATTTCCAAGGGCAGGAAGGAAGGGAAGTGCCAAAGTGACACTATGCCCACAAGTTTCTATACAGCTCCATGCTTGCCTGTCTGAAGTGGAGCAGTTGAATTGGAAAGGTGCAAAACACAGCTCCACTCTGGTAGCATTCGCACTTGTAAGAACCACAAGAATGTGGCCACCTCAGGAAACATTTCTTCTTTTTATCCTTATTTCTAAGTGCTCACAATCTAGATTTAGGTGCCTATTTAGACACTAAACAAGTTTTAAGATGTCAGATTTCATGCCCAGCTCAAATGCTTTTTTTGCAGTAATATATTTAGCTGGGTCAAACATATCCCTGAAGTAATCTGATCTATTGTGCTTACTGTCTGCTTAACTTTTATTTTCTGATTATTTCTTCTTTGGTTTACCTTTGTTTTTCTACCCTGTGGCAAATAAACAATGCTTTTATTGAAGATAGAGGGAATTGAATGTGAAGACTCGTACGTATTACTTACCAAGGGTGCCTTAGAGGAAAAGGAACTACCTTACTTTTTCTCTCCTCTCACCAGCCACTCTTGTAATAGCACAGTGTTGTTATTATCATGGCATGACTCAGAGAAACAGCCAAAGAGACATTTTAGCAGACAGGATAAACAACTTCTGAGGAACTTGGGCCCTATTTCTGTCTTTTATGCATCCTTTTCAACCCCTTGCTGGGCTTTTACCAGATGCTCTTTTCAAATCTCATGAGTTATGGGTCTCCCTATATAAGAGGCAGCTCAGAATTCACCGCTATCTTCTTTCTCCAGGGAACTCTGGAACAAATAAGATTCAAAGACAATATTCAGCCAGACAGACATTAGTTTGGGGTTGGCTTGATATTTGGCTTGAGGGCTGAACCAATTCTTCCTGTATCCCCTGCTAAGCCAGGTTGTTCATCTCTCATTTTATACTCTAGGTGCTTTACAGTACCGTGGTATGCACTGCTTCCTGTCAAGCTGATATGAAAAGACTTTCATATCTGAAAAATATTCAGATACAAAATAACCAGGGAATTTGGAAGATGGAAAAATTCCAGCTTTACAAATATTCTCCCAGAAGGATCTACTGCTAAATTGAGGTCTATTTGTTTATCAGTTTTAACTCTCTCTGGGAGACACAGCACTGGGACAATGAGCCATACAAATAATGAGTAGGGAGGAAGAAACGCTGAAAGAAATATCCCCAGCTTCAGGGGATATAATCTCTCTTACCATATTTCTTTCTTTCTTTCTTTTAACCGTATTTGTCATACCAAAGGCTATGACTGGATGCACTGGATTTCCAGCCCTTAGGAGATTACCTTTAATAATAATAATAATAAAGTTATTCTATGAGCAGCAGGACTAATAAAGCCAAATTTTTGATGAATTTGTGTTCTTATCCCCTCACATCCATCTCTCTACAGGTACCCCTGGGCAATCTGTCTCTTATGATACTTCTAACACACCAAAGATGATACAAGCTATGGTTACTTTGGAACAAAGGTCAGTCAAATAAGCTTTCTACATTCCTAAATAAATTAACAGAGAAACATGAATAATACATATGCCATTCACCATCAGGACATATCACACAAGAAGAACAACCTGCACTGGCAAAAAAAGAGTGATTAATAATGGTGGGGTTAAAAAGTCTGCTTTGACCAAGAACTGCTGTGTTTAAAATATTCTCATCTGCTAAGACCTATTCTCCTGCTCTGTTGCTGGTGAAACTAAAGGAAGCAGTGTACAAAAGTACCACTTTAAAGGGGCAAAACCACTAATAAAAAGATACAGTCCCATTCCTGTCAACCTCGGAGCTCAATCTCAGTCTCATCAGGACTGGTTCTGACGACCTTGATATCTTTAATTTAGTAGGAACCAAAAGTGTTTAGCTAGGCCAGTGACAATGATATGTGTAAATACTGTATTGAGTTTATATAATTTTCCACCTGCCTCAATTTTACAGCACTAGTAGTAAATCCCACCATGGATATGCAGCACTTTTATGAACTGGAATTTTGCCACAGTTTAATGGTGGGAGACAGGCATCGCCCATGGTTGAAAGTCACTGAGATCCAACAGTAATTAAGAAAGTAAATGTGGAAAGTCAATAGTGCCCTACTTGGGTCTCTAAATTATTTCAAAACTTAGATGTAGGCCTCTCTGTCCTCCTCAAAAAACACACATCAAACAGATTTCACAGACTTCTGATAGGGTTGGAAAATCCCTATTCCCTATTCAAATTCCTTTTGGAAGTACTTTAATTTCTGTTTAGCTTCCAGTATTAGAATCTTGTGAAAGCACCCTGTAATATGCATATCTGTAATTCTCTTTTGACATTAATATTTGTATTAAAACCCTCAAGATCTTTCCAAATCCAACACTGGTAATCCTAAAATACATCTGAAGATACAGAGGACAGCAGCTAGCTCAAAGCTCAGAAATACAGTGGTATTTTAAATGGCATTATCATTGCCTTGGGGAATGAAAACATCCCTTTTTTCACAATCAGCAGTTTCTTATCTGAGACTCTGGTGGGTAGAATGTGGTCATCTTCTGGCATCCTTTGAATACTTAATATTATGTGAGGAGGGGTATCTGAATAATCACTCACGTCACTTTCATAAATACTGATTTCATGCTGCTTCTCCATGTGACTGCATGCATAATACTGAAACAGAGAACTTCCGCAATCAGATTGTATGAGAAAAAAGCAAAGACATTCGAAAACTACTTTTTTCTTGTGATAAATCACTTCAACGTCCAGTTGCAAAAGACATTTCCCAGATCTTTCCAGATCTATTCCTTAGGCTGCAGCTTTTTACTCTGTGATAAGAGAAAATCGTTTCCCAGTATGTCTAAGTAAGAAACTCTTCTGTCTTCATGTCTTCATGAAAAAACTGTAGCAAATCTCATTGATGTTAAACTTGGAAAGGGTTAGCAGAAAAGTAGCACTGGTAGTGTTTTTTCACTTTTCTCAGATGATGAAATAGAAATGCCCAAAATGGCAGAGGGTCCAAGCTGATCATCACATTTCCCTCTGAAGAACCCAACATAAAAATAATGATTTTATGAACCTACTGTCCATAATCATGGCACAGTGCGATTGGAAAGATCGCTGTTCAGGCAACAAGCCAGCTGCAGTCGACTTAGTAAAGTGCAACTGTTCCTAAGTAACCATTAACATGCTCCAGACTGCATTTGTCAGCCATCATACATGTACATATAGTGTAGCAGAAGAGCTTTTATACTGGGAACATTGATGAACATTGTTCAGAGAAGGGCAAAGAAGCTGTGAGGGGTCTGGAGCACAAGCCTTTTGAGGAGTGGCTGAAGAAACTGAGATTGTTCAGTCTGGAGAAAAAGGAGGCTCAGGGGAGACTTTATCTCCCTCTACAACTACTTGAAGGGAGGTTGTGTTGAGGTGGGAGAGGGTCTCTTCTCCCACGTAACTAGCAATACGACTAGAGGAAATGGCCTCAAGTTGCACCAGGTTGGACGTTAGGAAATGCTTCTTGTCTGAGAGTGGTCAGGCACTGGAATGGGCTGCCTAGGGAAGTGGTAAAGTCACTGTCCCTAGAGGTGTTCAAGAAACATTTAGATGTTGTACTGAGCGACATGGTTTAGTGGGAAATATTGGTGCTAGATGGACAGTTGGACTGGATGATCACAGAGGTCTTTTCCAACCTTGGAGATTCTGTAATTCTATGAGTGTAAATCAAACTGTACAGTTGGACTTGCTTGTGTAAATCCAGTGTACATGGGCAGCACTTCACACAAGTATTCTGCTCCTACTCTTCAGGGCTGGGTCACAGGAGACTGCAACACAGAAATTACAAAATATTAAAGAAGACTTTATGTCTCTTGGGAAGTTGTCAAAGGGATCAGGAGCACAGGTAGTGTTCTCCTTGATTCTCCCGGTTAGAGACTGCGACCTGGGGAGGAGGAGAACAGACCAGATGAACGAATGGCTGTGTGGATGGTATCATGCTCAGGTACTATAATCTTGGATGCACCTTCAAGAGACCAGCATGTTAATGTCAGATGGGACATAACTGACCAAGAGGGGAATGAATATACTGGGCAGTAAGCTAGCTGGGCTTGTCACCAGAGCTTTAACCTACATTTGATGGGGAAAGGAGGTGTACTTCTGAATGACAGAGAAGAGCCAGGGAACTCTGTCACTTCAGGAAGCACTGGGGAAAATCCTCAGATTTGTCTCAGAGGAATCTGGGAGGGCTTCTCCAAGAAAATGGCACGGCTGATAGCTTCAGACAAATGATCAGTATTCTGATATTCTCTTTCAATGCTACCATGATTTCACAAGAAAAGCCATAACATGATACCAAGGATTCATGAGTTTCACTATTCATTACGTGAAAGACATTTTACTATGTAAAAATCAGTAGCTTAAGATGTAAGAGATCATCCAAATAACAATTCCTATGGCACTTTAGCTACAGTATTATTGTTTCCATTATAGAGTAACAGATCTTTGTTATTTCATTTAAAGACCGTATGATAGCATTTTAGCCTCTGTCAAAGTATAAAATCTTTATAAAATATTTGGTTTGTATAAAATTATAAATAATGTTTTCCTGAAATTCTAACTAAAATTCAGAAACAATGTGATCTCATGATAAGATTCCTTATGTTTGGGGTTTTTTTTTAATTGTTATTCTATTATCTGTTTGATATGCTTGCCATAGTCCATTTCTCTTACTGTTGTCTCCTGGTAATAATAACTCCTGCTACTTCTAGTAAGTACAACTTACTGTTTAACAGAAGTTAGCACTCCCTGGACAGTTTTCACTCAAATATTCTTATTATACTTTCCTTTTAAGCTAAGTTAGGGCCCTGGAGACTATACAGACAATTTTTTCATAAGTCTCACATCTAACAAAAAAAAAAAAAAAGAGAGAGAGAGAGAGAGAGTCTGAAAATTATGGAATTTTGGTTATATGAAATACATAGGTTGCTCCGAAAGTAATGCCTCCTATCTATTTCCACAGAAACGACAACGGATGCAAAGAACACAGTAACACTATTTGACAGAGCAAATTCTCAGCTACAAAACATTGTTTTCCAACATAGTCACTACCATTAGCTGTGCATTTTCACCAGAGATGAACAAAAGCCTGCATGTCATTCTTAAAAATCTGCACCAGCAGAGGGGGGCCCACTGTCCCTGCTGCCACTGCTGAAACGCACCAGTCACCACCTCACTGTGCTCACAGCCACTGTTTGGTCTCCATAAACATTCAGCAAGACTCGAGGAATGTCAGTGGATGCCATTTTTTTCACATGGAGGAATTCAACCACACCTTTGCTTCATACACACTTTCTTGTCAAATGCCATTTTGTCAGACTGATCCTCTACTGCCAGCTGTCACACAGCAACAAAATGTAATGGAATGTTGTCAGCAATGTTCAGCTTCTATTGCCATACCAGCAACATCCACCTCTGGCATCATGGGCCAACAAAATAAATTAGGAGACATTACTTTCAGAGAGGCCCTCGTATCTCTGTATAAGCTGTTTCAATCCCAGTTGCCCTCATCCTTCCATTCCATCCCCATTCTGTCTATTGTTTCAGCAAGTCTGCAAAGTCTTTTGTGTCAGAACATTTCTTCTATGCTTGTTCAATAAAGAGAAATGGGCTTCTATCCCAGTTGAAATCTCTGGACACTGTTTTAAATCACGAAATGCTTTTGGATCTTGTCCCAAAATAGATAGCAGAGTGCACAAGTCTGTAATAGCCTAGTTCTGCCTTGTTCTTTTTCACATAAAGCAGTTTCCTTGACATGAGATCTGATAATTATTGAAGGAATAGCCTCTTCCACTCTCAGCCCCCAGCAACCATTGTCTTAATTCCAATTAAACTAGCATCAGTACAGAAAAATCCCACAAAAATCAACCACATCAAGATGTTCAACCTTCAGCACGTGAAGCTGTAGCCATGTAAACTGAGTCTGAGGTGCTGTGTAAATCACCTCAGCATTTCACCTGTGCTTCAGGTCTGCTCAACATTTCTAAAAGCACGACATGTATAAAACGTATTCAGCATGTGAAATCACAATCTGTTCCTAAGAGGTGGATTTTAAAACATGGCCATGTGGAGTTTTTACTTTCACGAGCCGATAAATAACAGCTGGCGACTTGTATCTAGAATGAAAGATATATGGGAAAAGTGAAGACTACAGTCATCTGGCAGATCTGGATTCACAGAGATATTTGGTGATTAATTTTCCAGCAAGCATAAGAAACTGGTTAGCAGCTTGCCTATTTATGCTTCCATATTCCATATTTGCAGGAGAAGAACAGACCCAGATACAGCACTATTACATGGTTAATTCTGACAATACAATATGTAATGAATGAAAGAACTTGTTACCAAGGAGATAATTGGACTTGAACACTGAGAATATCTCAACGTGCCAATTTTCAGCATCAGTTTTTCTTTTGCTGTGGTTGTGAATTGTAGTTGGCCATGTTTTTATAACATCAAACTAAGGTCGTTATCCTACATTTGTGTGGCAGATTCTATAGTTTAATACCTTACTTTAACATGGATTTCATAAAAGGCTTGAACAATCATTAAAAAAAAAAATAGTAAGAGTATCACTGAGAAAAAACAATATATAGACTTAACAAAAAAAAAAAAAAAAGAAGAAAAAAAAATAAAAATCGAACAAACAAACAGAAAGGGTAAGGACAAGCTAATATCAGTCCAGATATCCTGACATGAGCAATTCAAAGACTACATAGAAAACCTTTTGGAAGAATCAGAAGTGATACATACTCGTATGAAATGACTCCTGCACACCTGTCTGGCCGAACTTCATTATCGCGTTAACCTTTGGTCTTACTACTTTAAACTCCATTACCTTCCACTTATTAATATCTATTTCTAGGCCTCTTTGATAACCACTTTTAGTATATTATTTCTGGACAAATCTCTGCCTTTCTTCTTTCTTCTCTTTTTTCATGAACAGCTTCAAAACAACAAACTTCTGAGACATTCGTATCACATAGAGTATAACAAATTGATTAAATTGCCTTCTTCTTAGTCTATATCAAAGCACCACAACTTAGCATATATGACAACTGCTTTTAACCTTTAGTTGATGTTTGATATTTGGCTGTTTACCACATGGAGGGATGTCCCCATTTACCTTATTGTTTCCTCTCTTACTTGTTGAAAATAGAGCAATCAAGAACACCTCTTTTGTGGAGTCCTTGGTACAGGATAGACATGGACCTGTTGGAGTGCATGCAGAGGAGGGCCACAAAAATGATCCAAGGGATGGAACATCTCCCTGCAAGGACAGGCTGAAGGGGCTGGGGCTGTTCAGCCTGGAGAAAAGAAGGCTCCAGGGAGAACTAATAGCAGCCTTTCAGTGTCTAAAGGGGAGCTATAAGAAGGAACAGGACACACTCTTTAGCAGGATCTGCTATGATAGGACAGTAGGAACTGGTTTCAAACTAGAGGAGGGGAGATTTTTGGATAGGATATAAGGAAAAAGCTTTTTACAATCAGTGTGGTAAGGCACTGAAACAGGTTACCCAGAAAGGCTGTGGATGCCCCATCCCTGGAGACACTCAAGGTCAGGCTGGATGGGGCCCTGAGGAACCTGGTGTAGCTGTAGGCATCCCTGCTCATTTCAGGGGGGTTGGACTAGATGACTTTTAAGGGTCCCTTCCAACTCAAACGATTCTATGATGCTATGATTTTTTCATTACCAGCTGCAGTCTGTATGTTACACTTCAGTGCTGCTAAGTTTGATATAACAATGTATTCCCTACACATCTGCACAGGTTGTTAATAACTGAAGAGAACAGCCTATAGCTTGCTCAGTCACTGCCTTCATTTTTATCTTACACCAAACTATTGTTCCAAGCAGTATAATTTTAAACAGTGATTACAATTAAGGCTTTACATGATCATCTTCTTCCAAAATAAGGTGAGCCATCTGAAGATGTTTCCTTCCTGGAGAGCTCTCAGTGTCCCTGGAAGACCAGAGATCCTTCAGATCTTGTGGATTAAATGCTTGTGAGAATGCTCCTTTACCAGCTGCAGTCTGAACATGTCAGGCTGCCAAAAGCTGGTAAAAAAGAGGCAGATAGCTCAGCTCTGTGGGGCTGCAAGAGAGTGAGCAGCTGGGCTGGCAGCCCTGGGAGAAGCAGCCTCAGAGCAAACTGGTGCTGATCAGCAGCCACACCTGAGAAGCAAGGAATGGGAGGCTCTTTGGTGTAGCTTCTCCCCATGCTGTGCTCCTTCAGGCAGATTTCTGTCCAGCTATGGGAGGTTGTTCTGTTTCAGAAGTCCAGTGTGTTTCCTCTTCCTTTTCTGAAGAATCACTGTCAATCTGTTAGATGCAGAGCAGTGCATCTCTTTTACTCAGAGAGGAGACACCCCTATCTTTTGCAAAGCCTTTCCATGTACTGCCATGCTAGCAAATACATGTAATGTTCATTTTTTCCTGACTATCTGTTGCTTAGGCAGTATATCTCCTTTTCTAAGGCTTCCACAAAAAATAAAAATAAAATAAAAAATAAAAAAGAGGACATCACTGTATTGCCTTCTACCTGGAAAGGCACAGTTTGCTATGGGAGATGAGATCTGCTTAGTCTTTACAAGACATAAGAAAGCAGTAACTAGCTGTGAAGTCCTGCATGGAGGCTGGTCTGTTCCCTACACAAAGGAGATGTCAGGAATAAGAAGAAAGTACAATTTAGTTCATTCATCACTATGCACTTACAGAAGAGAAGCACACAACTAAAGAGAGTTCCACCCTACAAAAAGATACTGCTGCACACATTCTTCAGAGGCTTAGCAGAGGCAGAATACCTCTCAGTGTTGTCTGCCCCATGCTATAGGGTATGACAAGTGATGCATATGAAGCTGTTCATAATTTACTGTAGTTTGGCTTGCAGTTCTATGCCAAGTCAGTTAGCAGTGGGACATGAGTGGCATCGTCTGAATGCATCAGAGGAGCCAGGGTTAAGCAGAGACCTTCATTTTTTGCTGATCCTCCCCAGTTCTGTGTGGCTGCACTACAGACACTCCAGAGTCCACACCTCTCAAGACCTTGACAGCTTTTGCTTATTTTACATACAAGCTCATTAAGGCAGATGAGAACAAGTTCCTTGCCAAGATAAAACCTGCTAACTGGCAGCATTCTATCACTGTTTTATTGTTTTCAGAATCCACTCATCTTTAGGCAACCTCACAGATGTCTCCCTGCCCATAGCTATTGAAACTTGCTAACAGTGAGCCTTAAAACGATAAAGATGGGGGAGGCAAAATGGATGACATGACTTTGATTTTTTTCCTCCAGAATCATGATAGTGACACTGAAACAAGAATTTAAGTCAGTGTGTCTCATTCTTTTTGGATGTTTCTAATGCAGGAATTTTTCTTCCTTCTCATCAGTTAAATGTCTAAGAAAAATAGGTTGTTGATGTACTTATAAGTGTGCTGCACACAAAGTGTATTCTGATATCATCATTCAGTTTTGCCAAAGAACATTTGTCATCACTTCTGATGAAATAGAATTAAATTGTGGTCTGCATCTAAGCCATCAGCTGAAAAATAAAAATGTGGAAATTCATGCAGAAAAAACAAACAAACAAAAAAAAACCCTAGTATCAACATTAGCATGCTGAAGAATACAATGATGCAGAGTCTCTATACAGACAGATGTACAATGAAGTCACTGCAGAGATCTCTCATCCTTCCCATGCAAATTAAAGAGATGTGGAGGTATGTGTGGTATGGAATTAACAGAAACATAAGAGTAGTGCAATAATCTTAACAGTCCTAATGAAAACTTTGGAAAACTTGGTTTCTAGTAATTTTTAATGTTCTATTTGATAAAAATACTATTTTCTGCTTTCAACCGTCATTAATTTTTGTTATAAGTGGGGGATAAAAAAAAGAAAAAAAGTTGCATTCAGTTCCTCCCTGATTTCCAGTTTCATCAAACTGAACCATTAAAATGTTGACCAATCCACAAGTCTCTCCTCTCCCTGCCATTCCTGGCCTACCATCTCTCCACATCAGTAATTAGGCCATCAGCTGCCTCCCCTAGGTGCTCTCAAGGCTTGTCCATGCTACACATATTTATGGCACTAGAAGCTGTGCTGGGCTTCTAAGGGTGCTTGTAAAACACTTCACATCCATACGCCAAAGTGCTCCAAGAGGTTTGTATTTCTGCCAAAAAACACTCGGATTTTTCTTGTGTTCAGCAAGGGCTAAAAAGTTGGCCAGAGGCCAGTAGGGACAGTGCTAAAGGAGATAGGGCTCAGAGCTTGTGCTGCAGCCCCTACACAAGCACTCTGTATGGCCCCAGAACCCACCCTCTGTGAGCACTCGGCTGAGAACCAGGAAATGGCTGCCCACGGGGCTTTGCAGCTGAAAGGCTTTGGGAGAACACTAGCCGAGATGCGAGAAGGGTATTATTCAGAGTAACAGTCAGCAGGATGTGACGAATAGTTTGCATTTAAACCAAGGAACCACAATTAGCTGAATGAGAACCTTGCTAATTGTCAGGGTATTAGGAAGTGAGAAAATGACACAGGTGCTCTTCCTCTGTCCTGCCTGCTCTCCTCAGGTTTGCATGCAATGCTATCTCTATCCCTGCTCTTCTCTCCGTCAGGCTCTAGCATGAAAAAAAGGAGAAGAAGAGAGGAGCTGATGTCTGGAAGAGAGGTGAAAAGCTCCTCTGCAAAGCGTGGCTGGAGGTATAAAAGATAAAGCTGGCAGTTTTACACTGCTTTGCTGAAATAATGAGGCTCGAGTTGTAGGAGCAGACTGCCTAAAATGGGCATTAGGAGTTTTCTTTATTAGGGACAGGGTGGGAGAGTGGGGAGGAGCAGTGCTTTCCCATGCTTTGTTCCTGTCACTTGACAGCTCCTGTCCTTGAAGCATTCTCCCCAAGTATGGGGAGGGTGTGCAGGGTCTCTGAGGTGGGGAGAGGAGCGTGGAGCTGAGCACATCCAGGGAAACGTGGTTGCAGCAAATTTGATTGTTTAAAAATAATCTAGGGTAATTTTGTCAGGGAAGTAAGATTCAATTGGACACAAGGATTTAAACTTAAATTGGAAGGGATTTTAAGCGTTATTACTAAATTCCCTGTATAACACATTAGTCACAGCACAGGGAATCCTGATTTAACCTAACGAGGAGCAGACTGACCAGATTTTTTAAAATGAAATAATGGGATATCTGAGTATGGGGGAGGATCTGGCTTTGGTCACAGAGATTTGGGGTGAAAAGCAGTGCAAAAATTAAGATAGCTTTTTTTCGTCTATATTTGCTCTGTCTTTCCTCTACATCATTTGTCAGAGACATAAATTCCTCTCTTGACAAACCCTCTGCCAAGTGAGGGACAAAGCACTGTCAATGAGGGCAGACAGGAAGGGCTCTGAAATGGGGCTTTGGGCCCAAAAAAGGGTAAGGGTAGGCCTGGGATAGGTGGGCAGGTCTGGCTGGGGCCTTAGGGTGCTGGCAGTCCTATTTATTCTGACTGGGACAACGCTGACACTGAGCAAAATTTTCTTAAAAGATGTGAAAAGGAAAATTGTGCCGCTTCAGAGCTGCCCAGTGCACTGCTCAATACACCCATGCAGAGTGCACGCTTACAATGCACTCACGCACGGAGTCAGACCTGCATTCTCACTCTGCTGTTCACGAACGTGTACCTGAAAGCCTTGTTTCACTGGCAACTAGAGTCATCATTATCCTTTCCATGATAACTATCAGAAAGTCTCAGTCTCATGTATACTGACATCAAAAACAACCTTGAGATTTTTCACAAAGAAAAGCTGTTGGGTTTTGGCCAACCCTACTCAGCAGCCCTGCCTGAGGGCACAGGACATCCTCACCTTACTAGCATCTGGGACGCAGAGAGAGGCTTTCCAGCTTTTTTGTTCATTCCTGCATCATTTGAATCAAGGCCTGCTGACCTAGCAAGTTGTCAGCTAGCTGAAAGGATCATTCCTCAAGGAAAACTTTCTTAATTCCTCTTCCCTGTGTTCCCTCCCCTAGATGAGCCTCTCCTCCCAGGCTCTCAATGACCCTGAGCACTCTTATAGTCTCCAAAAGTACTGCCATTTGCTCTTCTGCACAGGAAAGACCTGCCAAAATCCAGGAACAGTAGCAGAGAACACCTCTGCTCAGCTGACAAGCCTTGTAC
This sequence comes from Odontophorus gujanensis, assembly GCA_013399175.1. Taxonomy (NCBI): domain Eukaryota; kingdom Metazoa; phylum Chordata; class Aves; order Galliformes; family Odontophoridae; genus Odontophorus; species Odontophorus gujanensis. Next base: position 13,589 of record VXAB01003978.1, read on the forward strand.
TCTGCCACGTGCATTAGTTGCATAGAATATTTGTACATCTTAGATGATGAGCTTTTTTTTTTTTCCAAACAGAAGTACAATTTCTATTTTTTTTCCTCCTGTAAAATTCCTCTTTTGCAAATAAATAATGAAAAGCCTCATACCTTGTACTGAACTGGGTCAATTTAATAGCTAAAATGAATAAGGCTGGGCTTGCAATAGGGCTTTCAGTTTCTACAACAGATGTAAGTTTTGTGTGTAAAATACTGATGGGACAAGCTGGAAATATGATATGATAGTGAGCTAACAAGTACACAGCACCTATGAGGCTCATTTTGTATACTGAAAGATACTAATGTAATCCAAAAAAGGACTGTTGGGGTATTTAAAAATGTACATAGGCAGTAAGCTTTGCTGCTATGCCTCCTGACTGTCAAATCCATATTTTGCTACTCTGTTCTCCACATACACTGTACCTGTTCATTTCTATCTGTTCAGGCAAATAAGAATAATACTAACAGTCACACCAATAATAATAGTCTTAAGTAGCAATTTCCAGGCTTAATTACTGTAACTGCTTCTTTCCTGTTCTCCCTGGTCCACATTGCTTCCATTTGCTTAAAGAGGATGTTACTGCTGAAATTTTACTTGCTGACCAGTGGTTGCGTTGAAAGTATTATCTTCCCATTTCTTCGCTAAATTGATCCCCAGCTCTACTTAGCACTGTTTTATCTGACTTCAGTATTTGGCTACCACATATGCTCAGTAAGTAATATCAGCTGCAGGATGCCAGATCTCCCATTATTTTCACTGTGCTTCCCATAACACTCCAAACGTACATGCAGGACTCTCCTTGGAATCCCCTTGTGCATGTAAGTCCTCTTGCTTACCCTTTTCTGCTGACACATGGACTCAGACAATGAAGATACTCACATGCAATTAGCACAGTATAAACTACAGGTTGACACAACCTCACCACTTCACACATGAGTTTTACTGATTTCCTCGCTTTTCTCCTCTTTTCTTACTGCTTAGTAACCACCCTGAGCTCAATATTTTTGGAAGAAGAAACCAGTGCTTTCGCCTGCACCATCTGCTCCCTGACAGCAGGTAGGGCTCACCCAGCAAGTTGCTGATTTCTTCTGCACATTTAAAGTCAAGAAGTCTTAATGAAATCTCCAGTGAAGACTGCCCAAATTATTTCTCATTCAACCCAGTACTGTCATAGAATGGTGCCTGATGGATAAATGAATGGCAAGTTATATAAATCTGATCTGGGGATCAGAGGGCATAGCCTGATATCTAAACTCAGAAGGGAAATTAATCTGTGATGCAATATCATGGAGCCATCAAATGGTTTGTGTCAGAAGAGACCTCAAATATCACCTAGTTCCACACTCCTTTCATGGGCAAGGACATCCTGGACGAGGTCAGGCTGCCCAGGCCCCATCCAGTCTGGCCTTGAGCACTTCCAGGGATGGAGCATCCACAGCTTCTCTGGGCAGCCTGCACCACTGCCTCACCACCATCTGCGTACAGAATCTCTAGATCATACCTAATCTAAATCTACCCTATTTTAGCTTAAACCTCTTGTCCTATCACTATATTCCTTTATAAAGAATCCCCCTCATCTTTTCTGTAGGCTCTCCTTAGGTACTGGAAGGCCACAATAAGGTCTCCCCAAAGCTTTCTCCTCTCTAGACGCTACAACCTCATCTCACTCAGAAGAGATGTTCTAGCCTCTGATAATCTTTGTGGCCATCCTCTGCACTTACTCTAACACATTCATGCCATTATTACATTGATGCCACTGAGCTGTACATGGTACTGTAGTGGAAAAAAAAGGGAGAATCAACTCTCAACCTGCTGGCCACACTTCTTTTGATGAAGCCCATGATGCAGCTGGCTTTCTGGGCTGCAAGTACACATTGCCAGCACAATATAAAATTTTAAACACTAACTACATTACTTCATTCCTGAAACACAAACTTTAGATTCAGGATTCAAACAAAAGCTGGTTCTTTTCACATAATGAGCATAGAGATCTCAGAAAGAACAAAATTTTCAGTGCTTTGTCAAGAAATCTCCAAAGTCATATCAAGAACAAACCTGAAACAATTAAAGAAGTTTAGTAGTCCAATCTAAACTTCTTCAAAACAAATTGTTCTCATAGAAAAAAAAACCAAAAACCTACACATGAAAGAGCAAAGGGAGAAGAAGGAGAAGTGCTGATTATGTATCTATGAATAATCAGCTATTTATACCTTTAATAGCTAATCCTCTGTATTCTGTTTTTACAGCTCTTACTAGGTAATTTCCAACAGTAATAATCAAGAATGAAAAAGGAGCACGACTCTATAGGGCTTGTAACTTGGCTTTGGTGCTAGGATGGTGTATGGGCTCAAACTAAATTTATTTTGGGATGAATTTATTTTAATACAGCACAGAATTCTTGCTGATAGACCATCAGACTATAACCAGCTTAGCCCAGCTAACTTCAAATGTAGATGCTCCTTTTTACAAGGGAAGCAGTAAGCTTCTCATAAAACATTATGCCATTAGAATATTGCTTCCCCAAAGACACTTGGAGAGTCATCAGGAAGGATGTTGTATTGGGTAGAGCTGACTTTGTAAATGTGTTTGAACCTCTGAATGTCCTAGACAAATTCAATATTTGTTTAAAAAAGAGCCACTGAGTTATCTGCAAAGTGGAACCATTGCCTCAGAAAAACAAAAGTGCCAAACCAATGCTGTCTCAGTTATTGAAGGACTGCACAGATGCCTTCTAAGGACACATCAAAGAGTAGCAGATCTCAAAGAAGCTAGAGGCATCACTCTCATTTCGGGATTTTCTTTTTTTTTTTTTACATTTTTCTCTCACATTTACTGCTGACTTAAAAAAAGGTTGTTTCTTGTAAAAAGAAACATTTTGTCCAACTTAAAAACATGGGTATCACTTTGCTTTGAATACTCTTGCATTTTACAGTACCATTTTTAATTATTTTTTTGAATGAAGTGTTTGGGGCAAAGCTGAATAAACATATTTACAAAACATTAAACTTTTGTAAGCTTTATCAGATAAAGGTGTATGGCTAATTCAGCACAACTTTCTGCAAAGGTTTAACTGTTCTCAAAAAAATTCATTTTTCAATAAACATCGTTAAAAAAAAATATTAACATATCTCCACTGTTGCTTCCCCGTCTGTCATTGCTGTGAACATCAGTTCACAAATAATGAGATATTATGAAACCAGAGATTCCCCCACCCTTGGAAACATTCAAGGTCAGGCTGGACAGGGCTCTGAGCAACGTGACGTAGCTGTAGGTGTCCCTGTTTATGGCAGGGCTGGACTTAATGACTTTTTTTCTTGTCCAACTCAAACAATTCTATCATTCTATGATTTCTATTATTCCCAAAATATCAAGTGATTCAGTTGGCCTCTTTTGATCTTCAACTGGCAATAGAGGGAATCCAGCTGTAGCGCAGTTGGGTTAGCAATATGTTCTTAGCAAAGCAGGCTGCCGTGCCAAAGCCCTGGAGATCTTCCTGACCATTTATGCTGCTCCTGCTGCCGACATGCAGCAGGAAGTCTGAGGCGAAGGTCCCTCCAGTGGGACACAAGTCTGTCCAGAGCAGGAATCAGTTTCCTTCCCCATGGCTCTCATGAATCCCATCTCTGCCCGTTGTAGTGACGAGAGAGGACCCTGGCCTGATCCCACTTTTTCAGCCGTCTGGTCGTATAACTCCATTTTTATTATGCAGCTGAGAAGCTCTGAATTGGCTCTGTGCCAATCATGCTGTATTGCTATTCTTTGGAGGTTTTCACAAGGATGAAAGAAAGCATTTAGGGAGGTTCCAGAAACGATGCTGATGGCTGCCATGCTAATGCTTGTAATGAATTCTAAATTGGTAATGGGACCACTTATGGATAACTAAAGGCTTATTCACTCCCCTGGAAATCTGCTTTCTTCCTCTACCACTTCTGCTGGATTTACTGCCAGTATTCACGTTGCACTTTCTTTTTACCTCTTTCTCAGTTCTTTTATTTTCCTACCATAATTTTTCATTCTGTACTCTTCCTCTAAAATTCATCACCCCTCAGGCTCCCCTCTGATTCTTGTGGCCACACTGCAGCAAATGAATGTCCTAAAATCTCTACATACCATTACTAGTTTTCCTTCCCCATATAGGACTAATCTCTAAAACAAGTTCTAATGACTTTGAAGCAGTAACACTTCTTTTAGCATATCATTTTATTTTACATCTACTGGATAATGCAAACTGCATTCATAGCACCTAGAGATAGGCATATAATAACAAGAAGTAAAATAATAGATGGTATAACAATGAAGGATAGCATTAACAGACAGCAATCATAACTGACATAGATTTGTAGTTTCTGGCTGATGCAGGTTTAAATGATGTTAGTGTTGATTGGGATGTGTCTCACTGCCTTAGGAGATATGTGTTAAGTGTAAAGGTTTGCAGTTAAAAATTCTGTGAAGCATAATACTCCACTGGAACGTCTATCATCTCAACAGAACTGCTAATGTGTAACTCTGGTCAGAAAAAAATGACACTATAAAAATTCCATCTATCATGAACTCTATTTTTCCTTGGTGATCTGAAGATTAAATCTACTCGGTTTACAAATTAAAGGAGAGTTTTTTAACTGTGTTTTTTTTTGTTTTTTTTTTGTTTTAATCCAGAATTCTATGTTGCCTGTTATGATTGTGACAATAAATACATAAAAAGAAAATTAACTATGTTCTTTCTGCTCCATACATCTTTTTTCATCCACACAGTAAAAATTCTCCAGATAAAATACAGGTTGTATTTGTACTGACATGGAATGCATATCTCACTCAACATTCAGACCAAACAAAAACATTTTTTTTTTACTCTGTAAGCTACATGCATATAGAGATGACATGGAAAGGGGGATGGGAGAGAAAGAGATGAGGCCAGGCTCTTCTCAGTGGTGTGTAGTGATAATACAGAGAGTAATGTCTTAAACTTTAATGTAGTAAGTTCTGTACTAACATGCAGAAGAACTTCCTTATGGTAAGGGTGACAGAGCACTGGAACAGGCTGCCCATACAGCTTTTGGAGCTTCCTTCCATAGAAGTATTCAAGACCCGTCTGGGTGCCTACTTGTGTGACCCATTGTAGGGTACCTGCTTTAGCAGGGGGGTTGGACTCTATCATCTTTTGGGGTCCCTTCCAACTTCTGTGATTCTGTAATCCTGTGATCAAACCAGCCACTTTTACTGTCAAGCTGAGCATTTTTCCATGCTAAATAATATTAAGCTGACTACATGTTATACATCTCTGTCTAAATATACACACATATACTGATGCAAATATGCATAATATACATCAGTTTATGACTACGCATATACAGTTGGAACATTTGCAAAATGTTCTCAAGCATACTCCTAATTAAGGTGCTTCTAAAACATTATGTATCCCTTAAACAGTTGTGCTGATATCTCTCTGAAATGTCTTTTCGCATCCAGAAGAAATGGGGAAAAGGTGCTGGAGTTTGCTGGCATCCAATGATTGTGGACCCACACTGCTTCATCTGTGTTGGAGCATTAGAATTATCCGCCTCACTTCCTAACCTTTTCCTCTCTCCTGTTTGTTCAACTGTATTTCATTAGTTCTTCCTTTTGACACATCTGATCTGTGTAAAATCATGGATCTTTTAAATTTATAATGCAAAATACCCATATCTAACTCTTGGTATCTGTTCACAGCAAAAGAATGAGGATCTTATCTGCAGCGTGGACATGTCTAATTAGCAATTATTTTTTCCAATTGCAAATAAATATAATTTCAAACAAAAACTACTATCAAGAAATCCTGTGTTTAAAGTATCACAATTATGGAGATATCAAGAAATACAGAGATAAAGTTGAATTCTTGAGTTAACACTTAGCTCTGTATCATTATCATCCTTAATTGCTAGGATGGCAATCAGATCATCTCAAGAATAAAGAGTAGTCAAACTGAGGTGAATTTAAGCTTGGCAAAGGCCATGCAGATAAATTGAATATACTTTATGAAGGGTATTTTGCCATGATATGTATGTGCATAAGGACATGTATGTATTGGAACCTGAGAGAGCAGCACTTTGCTGCATCAGCTTGGATGGTCAGGCATTGGCACAGAGCAGTGGTCACACAACCACAGGTTTCCAGAGTTCAGTGTTTGGACAATGCTCTCAGATATAAGGTTTAAGTTTTGGATGATCCTGTGTGGAGCCAGGAGTTGGACTCCATGATCCACATGGGTCCTTTCCAATTCATGATACTCCGTGACTCTATGATTCAGTGATGACTGAGTGTACTTTGGCTGAAAGCATTTGTCACCAGTTGATCAACATGACTTACAGTTATGGAGAATTTGTTTCTGCCTGGTTTCTACATAACTTTGTTTCTGAAGTGTCTTTTCCATTGACTTTCTTTGGTATTGTAAATCTAGTAATTTCTCCCTCCATCATATCCCAGAGGAAAATGAGTTTTTGTCATCCATCCTCTTGTCCCCTCACAACTTCATTACAGGATGCTACCTGGACAGGAATTTACCAAAATTTTGGAAAACTAATTAGAAAAAAGTAGTGCTGAAGCACGTCTTCAGTACTGTAGCCTACTATGAGCATATCCAACCTATTTTCCTCTCCTCGTGCTGGGCCACAGCCTTGATTTTCGAAACAAGTGTTGACATAGAGCCACGGTGATCAAAATCACCTAACACTCTCAAAGAGAGACAGATGGGTGGCAGGGCTGTTCTTCACACACCAGGGCAATTTTATAGTAGAGGTAAAGCTTGATACAGAACATCTTAGGAATGGTTGTGAGACTATGATGTAAGTTACTACGTGAAATAATGTCTTTTACAAATATTACCACTTTTTGCTACAACTGCATTTGATCAATGCTAATAATCTCATTTAATGAAGTACTGGAAGGTGAATGGCAGAACAGGAGTTAAGAATGAATTTAAGCCACAATTTGTCTATATCAGTGGTTAGCTTACAGTATTGCCTCGTTTTAAGTCTTAATGCATTGGTGTCAGTTAATAAATTTGCCATAGAAGACTACAATAAAACTGACTTCAGGTCGACAGTGTGTATCTGAAATCTATACTAAAACATATTCTCATACTGTTAGAAATTAAATCTGTATGGGAAACAGCTTAATCACCATGAAGAGAAGTCAAGATTTTCTAATCTCTTCCCACTAGAAATCAAGAAAAAATTAAGATTTCAAGAATATGCTGTACAATTGAGCTCAATTTAAACAAATCAGTCAACAACTTAATTTCAGTCATTTATTTAAGATTTTGTTTAATTAACTTAAACTTCTAATTGAAACGTTTCAAAATATAAAGTGATTGATTTTATTGTTTTCAAGACAAAGAGCCTTGATTTGCAATTTCTGAAATTGTCAAATGCTTGTCAAAACAGGCTTTCCCATGAAAGGATTCAGATGGAAAATCTGTTCCAAATTTGTTAGACCTACTCCATTATATTTACCTGACCAAGAACATTATAGATAATATAAGCAACATACAGTTTAAGTGCAAAATATATGCAAAAAATATGAGGAAAGTTAATCCTAGAAATTTAGCAGCGGCTCTGCACAGTTGAGGAATACAACTGCCCTCATCTCTGATCTCTTAACATCAAGTGAAATCATGGAATAACTTCAGATTACAATTTAGGAATTTCTCTAGATGTTCACATTCAAACGAATGATTATTAGAATGAACGATTCTTAAAGACATACAAAAGCATCTTATTATTTCCACTTCTGGTGTTGAAAGAGCCCACGTGGCTGAGGTGTCCACCCTAGTCTTCCTCATGATTCCCTGCCCTGCAGGACCACATGCCCAGCACATTCTCTTCTGCAATAATTCACTTAAATGAACACACACACTCACCACTCCTTATCGCACCATCCTTGCCTCTGTTTAGGATAGATGCAGTACAGTAAGCACACACTTGCCTTTGAAATAACACAGAAACACAGATCTGAACCTCACTTTCAGTAGAATATGGTGTACATTTTTTCAGCAAAACACAAAGACTTGTTCTCTTTCAAAATGGCTTCTGTTTCCCATTGCCTTCAGCAATGCTGATGCTAAGCCATGTATAAAGACAGTGGCTTCCTACGCTACAAGAGGAAAAGTTTTTTAGAATGATGTTCATAAAAAGGAATTAAATGTTGAAGTGTGTATCTGCTTGGATAAGTGTAGTCACAGATTTATTTTGGACTCCAAGGTAGGAAGTTGTGAGTGTGTTTTGGCTCAGCAACCGCAGAGGCAAATTAGCAGTGCTAATATTCCCTGCCTTTCAGCCTACTGCTTCAGGTACAATTCTAGACCAGGCTCACTCCTTTTTGGTAAAGCTCAGAAGGAAAAATGAATGAACAGGAAACTACTGCTGACCCTCAGCTATGAACCAAAAGATGTCAGGAGAACAGTTTCAGAGGAGGGGGTAAAACACCAAAACACACTCATCAAGAAATAAATTTTCTGCAAATTTTACTGTAATGCAAATATTCCGAAGTAGGAGCATGTGAATATTCATATGTAGTATCATATTGATATTCAGAAATAGCATCATGTCAACTTAAAGTAATTAAAGGAATCTAAGTGGTGAAATTCTTAGTTTTAACATATTAGGTGTTAGACAACTTAATGGATAGCAATAATTGTTCTCTAGCTTTGACTTCAAGTTATGAGATAGCAAAGCTCTTACTGCACCTGCAGTTGGGAATTCTGGAAAGACACGAGTTCAGTGATGGCAAACAACAGTCTTACAGTGACCAGCTCTCTCAGTACTGACTGAGGTGTCCCCCACAGTCCCATATATCTAGCCTATTTAGATAGCCCTCTATGTGACCATCCTGCAGTCTGGGACATGCATCTCTTCTCTAAGATCTTGCTACAAGACATACCTGGGGAGCCTGATAACACTCAATTTCTTGCCTATTCCTTGCACATTCCTTCTTTTTCTATACTATAATGCAAATCTTTATATATATGAAGTTCACAATCATGTGCTTTTCCTTTTCTCTTCCTTATGAAAAACATAAGGAGTCTTCTCTGGCAAGTCAGATTTCCAAATTCTTAATTATTCTCGTTCTACTTTCAGCCAGTGCATATCTTTCTTAAAAATTAACATCTAAAACTACATGCAGTCTAATATCCAGCACCTCCGTTTCATTTTAGCAGCTTAGTTTTCCCACATGCCAAATTCATCCACACAAGGGCTTTCTCTTCTATGATGTTGGTCCACAATGTCAGAGGCAGATGTTGTGATATGGCCACAGAGGCTGAACCTTCCCACCAATACTCCATTACATGCTGTTGCTGTGTGACAGATGGCAGTCTGACAGAATGGTGTCTGACATGGGAGAGCATATGAGGCAAAGGTATCTCATTCAGTTCTTCCGTGTGGAAAAAACTGTACCACTGTCATTCGTTGACACATGCTGAACGTTTATGGAGACCAACCAGTGGAAGTGAGTACAATGAGGCAGTGGATGGTGCTTTTCTGCAGTGCTGACAGCAACAGTGGGAGTCTCATCCACAACTTCAAATCTTTACAAGCACAGCATGCAGGCTCTTCTTCATCACTGGAAAAAAAATGCATAGCTAATGGTGGAGATTCTGTTGAAAAATAGTGTTTTGTAGCTGAGAATGTACTCTACCAAATTATGCTTTTGGGCTCTTTGTATCTGTTGTTGTTTCCATGGAAAAAAAAAAAAAATTGGAGGCATTACTTTTTGAGCATCCCATGTTGTTTCAGTCTTTCTTTTTTCTTTTCTCTTTTTTTTTTTTTCCCCCATAGTATATTTAGATTTTGCAGTGTTTAAACAAGAAAAAGGCTGCATAGGACTACTTGATAGAGAAGCCATACTCCATTCTATTCTTGATACGTACCAGTGATCTGTTTAAATGGAAGAAATAAAGTTTTTTCATCCCCTCAGCCATCTTCCCTGGAGATCGTACATCTTATGTTTCCCATTGAGAATAAATTACAGATCTCCTCAAATCTCTTTTCTTTATGTAATATCAGTACATTTGAGGGGATATCACCATTTAAGTGCATATTTTAAAAAAATTGAGAAGTTATTGTGCACACCTCCCTGATCTCCAAACACAAACTTTTTTTCCTCAGAGTAATACAGCATCTATATAACTAAAATTTTGCGATTACTTCTGTGAGAGGATGAAAAAGGCATGAGTAAAGCAGGCTTGCTAACAAATGTTCTCAAGACTGAATATACTTCAATCTCTTTTAGGAGTTAGAAAATCTCTTTACATTTACTTTGTTATTGAGCAGTTATTATTTTCTGTACAAGATGAACTGATGGTAAAGCTTGCAAAAAAATAGCAATGAAAAGAAAAAAGTAGTCTTCAAGGCTGAGGCTGTGAACCTCAGCCATTTTGAAAGCCATTGTTTTATTCACCCTTTCAGTACACTAAATCTTAAGGGATTATTATTTATATTAACACTATAAATGTGACAATTTCTCTATACTGTGAATTTTATTAGTGGAAAATGTGAAGACAATTTTGGCAAGGATTTAACAGCATGTGACTGGGTAGATAGGACAGAGATGTCTATGACACATCTGCAGCAGCCAGAATAGCAGAACAACTATTCAAGTAATGGTGATAAACTCTGAAAGAAAATAAATAATCCAGTACTTCCTAATTAAACATTCAAACATTTGTTTAATTTTTGAACATCAATTGTTCAAACATTAAAGAATCCAGAAGTCAAGGAAAAATTCTGGATAGAATATTTATTGAGGAGGAAATCTAATTGCTGCTGAGGTAAATAATAATTCCTTAATAGAAAATCATCAAAGTTGACAGTGGAATACTTCTGATCACTATGGACTACATGAAAGGATGATGGCAGTGGAAAGGAAAATAATTTTGCTGCTTATCTTGCCTCAACCCTAAAAGGAAAAAGATATCTGCTTTTGATCTTAAGTTTGCTGCTTGCTCCTAATTTTGATTGTAAAGCTACAATGGGAAATAATAGAAAAATACTTATCTGGAAGAGACTTGGGAATCAGTGCTTGTATAGTTGCATTACTGGTTGATTTTTAAAGTCCTGTGACTTAATTGCCATGATAGCTTTGCAAAGTGATGCAAGTGGACCCATCTCCTTCAGGCAATGCTTTGCACACCATAGCTTCAGCTTAAACGTTTCTTACATTTACTGTACATGTACCAAAAAATTTGCTGACTAATCAGGTGATGAGATGGGAAGAATGATTCAATGACTACTGCTTTAAAAGGACTAATATTTACTGTTGGATTCTCAGTTAGATAAAGGTAAATTTCAGTCAGATTGTAAGACAGAACTTATTTGTTTTGCCATTACAGAACTTCTTTCTTGTTTCCTGATGCAAACCTGTCCCTTATTCCAGCCTTGTGAACAGAGAAAAGTAGGAATTTCAACTTTTATACACACAGTAAGGAGATCTGAGTTCTGAGTGTTCCCTGATCTTCTGAAGATGGAAGAGGAACTAAAGATTTAACTAGCTTGAGTGTATTGAAAGAGTTAAGATTAAAATGCCTTATTTAACATAAAAGATCCAATAAAATCACACAAAACTGTAGCAGAGGTTTCCAAGCCTCTTAACGGGTGTTCTGCAGTATTTATTCAATCAGCTAACAAAACCTTTTACATTAATTTATCTGTGACTTTTTTTTTTTTTTTTAAGAAAACTTCCTCTGGCAGTTTCAAGTTGTCTATTTTTATGAAAACCTCAGCAGAGCGTTCCAACAATAACTGTAATTTAAGCACTTACCAGACCTCTAGCAGCATAAGTCAGTGTTTATTAAGCTTCAAGTACTATGTAATAGTGGATTGCTAAAAAGTACTCCCTTAGTTACTGTTTTTTGCAATTACTTTTCTGAAATCTTGGATTTTTTAAATTTAAGAATACCCAGGATAGCATCTACTCAATTTACAGAGTCTCTCTTCCTTGGTTATCTAAACAGGCTATTCAATTATAATATCTTTTGTAGTATCATTATTATAAGCCAAATCTTATCAGGATAAAATACTCTCAAAGATAGAGAGTAGGCAATCCTTCTTCAACATCCTACTTGAAAATGAAGAATAAATTCCTACTTCCTCCTCCTCTGCCAAGTTTAAAACTAGCCTAATTAGCTCAGGAATTATTTATCTTCTTTGCTTGCACAGTACTCAGAACAAGAAAGGTCCTAAACTCAGTAGGAGCCTGATAAGCAGTGTCAATAATATAAACAAGTCAAAAGGGGTTTGCTAAGAGGCTCATTATTATGTTGCACTTATGTTCTACCTTCCATGCAAAACTCTGAATAGCCTCTTATTACCATCATTAATATCTTCTGGATATAAAGAAGAGGAAAAGAAACCAACAATTTTAGTACTTCGTTTATCAAACATTGAGTAATTCTGGTTTGAATACCTTCAATTTCAATGCATTGTGAATAAAGTGTAAGAAACTGAAAGAAGTGAGGTAAAAAACAATATATGCAGAGAAGACAGAAATAGATGAGAGGGAATTAACACAGAGTATGCAGCAAACATGATTTTCTCTGGATTATCTTCTGACCATTTTGCTGAATGTCCTATGAACACATAGAGATATATAGAAATATACACTGAGAGTGGTTTTCTTTCTCTGAAGAATGTACAGATTAGTTTGGTTTGTTGATACCAAAACTACGTGGAAGCTTATTCTTTTCCCTTGAAGCATTAGGCCATGCTAGAAAATCTTCTATGATGACTGAAGGGACCATAAATATGGGAAACATAAGCAAAAACTTCATTGTTTCAATTTCCACTTCTTGACTTAAAAGTCAAAATTGAGGGAAAGGCTGGAGACTTAAATGGTGGAGAAACTTGGAGGGGAGAGAAGACATAAGAAGAGTATGTGAAAGTAGAATGCTATGGTTGTTTCATGTTTAAAGCACCTAGAACAAGAAGCAATCCTCTCGGAAGCAGAAAAAAAAAGAGAATTTGCCCCTCTGTTTCTTCTTTAGCCTATTCATAGAAAGGATAATTGCTTTTTTCTCTCTTTTTTTTTTTTTTTCTCCCTCTGATGTACCCTGGCCAAAGCAAATAGGATGAAGAAGTGAAACAAGCTGAGACTGGTATAATATATAACATACTAAACTATGACTCCNTTTAGCAATGAGATCCTAATTTTGCAACACTGAGAATTATTGCTTGAATGGGGAGGTATCTTGAAAATGCATTTTAGCTAAGCAGCTTTTACAGTTTTGGTACACACCTCCCTGATAATGCTATTCAACCTTAGCTTTATCACAGCGCTACAATAGATTGCCTACTTCTAGCAAAAGCCAAAAATAACACAGCACCCAATATTTTTCTCTTTAAATATTACTAAAGTTGGGGGAAGGAGGGAAATAAAACTGACCTGAGCAGAATGAAAAATTGTGCTGCAATTAAAAACACTCAGCTGTGGTAGAGAGAGAAAATAAGAATAGGAAAAATACAGCAGCAGGCAAGAAACAAACAGCAATTAGTGAATGAGACTATTGCTGCTTTAAATTGGTATTTAAAACTTGGAAGAAGATCAAGCGACTTTCTAGCAGCTTTCCTATGTTAACACATACAATAAAATTTCCTATCAGCAAACTGCAGCATAAAGAAGTTAACATGTTATGTTACCACTAAAATAGCAAGAAAAAGTCTTGGAGGGGAAAAGAAAGGAATCTGGGGGAGAAAGGTTTCTGCAGTTAAAGAAAATGATTTCTTTTGTCTCATGCGTATTTGGCAATGAAGATTTAAAATTTAACAATAAAAAGGAGTGCTGGTAATGCAGTTAATGTTCTGTGTAGAGGTGCTTATATTGCTTAGGTTCCTGTTTATTAATGTTATAACTCTGTTATTACATATGGAAAGACAAATACTACAGGGTAACTGTATGTCTGGTATAAAGCAATATTTCTGGTATGACAAGAATCCTTCTCAGAAGGATACTTTATTCATTTTTAAAATGTTACAAATGCCCTCTGTTCCAGATCTAGAAGTTACATTAATATTAATCCAAAATGCTCCTAACATCTCTTTTGCTTAAAACAACAAAACTGGGAAAGTTTAGCTGCTGTAATGCATAATAATACACCTGTCCCCAGAATGTCTTTTGACAATGGTAGTTCGGATTTATTTTTGTTTGAGATAGTGAAGCCCCTAATTTACCTCCTGTATGAAGACCTGTTTTAGTTGACATCTAAGTCACCCTCTTCCTGGACAGTGAAGGGAAGTCACAGTGCAAAATCCAAGTGTTTGTTTTTCATTGCTAATAGAAGAGAGGTTTTAAACATGAAGCAATTGCTCACTCCTTCAAGAAAGATAATTTATCTCTTCCCTTAGCACAGTCAGATCCTGGAGAGTTGCCACTTCAATTTTCTGAGACTTTACAACACACTCGACAATATTAAAATAAATTTTTACTGTATTGTGAAAAGAGTAGAAGGGAAAGAAACTGTGTTAGCACTGATTAAAGTTGAAACCTTAATTCTGTGAAGGTCAGGAAATACAAAGTACTTTCCTATAATATCTTTACTCTGCTTCAGTTTGTGACCATGCAAATGCTTCTTTGAAAACAGCTGAGTGTTCCTATAACAAAATACTCTTTTACCTTGCTTGAAGACAAATTAATGTCAAGGTGATAAGGATCTCACTTTCAAAGAAAATCCTTGGAAATGTGAAAAATCTTTCATCTTTAATTGGGACAATAATATGCCTGAGTTTTGCCTGCTTATGTTGTTTGGCAGGAAAAGTTAGTAGTACTCAAAACAACTGGCTCAAGAAAATATAGACTTATTACCAAAGATAGTAACAGTATGATTTCCAATAAAGCCAGTAGAAGCTGTGATTGTGAACTGCAGACAACTTGTTTGAAATGTACACTTTGGCTTGTCAACCAACAATCTGAAAGGTAACTAAACTGTCTATCAAGTCCTCAAAGCCAACCAAATGCCTACTGTCTTAGTATTTCCAATGTTTTCCTTAAAATTAAACTTTAGTATTTTCTTTAAAGGCGATAATAATCATGTCGGTGCCTTTCGACATAAAGTCCAAAGCTTAGTGTGTTTTTAAAATGAATTCCATTATTCTGTCAGACATCTCTCCCCTTTTATCAGTCAAAAAATAGCCTCCTGTAGAGAGTCAAATCTTTTATTTATCATTTTAGAGCTAACTACAATTAACTTTGGTATTTTAAAGAAGTTATCCTCTTGCTGAAGAGACTTGAAGAGAAAAAGAATCTTCAGTTAAAAGGACCCGCACTGACACTATTATTAGTCTCTGAAAATTGCCTCACATTGTACTTTCTTTTCCTTTTCTTTCTTCTTTTTTTTCTTTTTTTTTTTTTCA
Source organism: Odontophorus gujanensis (assembly GCA_013399175.1). Taxonomy (NCBI): domain Eukaryota; kingdom Metazoa; phylum Chordata; class Aves; order Galliformes; family Odontophoridae; genus Odontophorus; species Odontophorus gujanensis. The sequence continues at coordinate 28,996 of VXAB01003978.1, forward strand.
GGAGTACAGTACATAATTAATATACACACATGTAAGTGGCTGGAGCACTGAGTAATGAATGTTAGATTTTCTGAATCTTCTTCTGTAAACATATTGACTGTGCATCCTACCAGCTAGCAATACAACACTTCTACCTTGCTTTAAAATAAATTATGATAGAAATCTTCCAGCAAGGACTTCAATGCCAGCCATCTGTCAAGATCTGATCGCCTTGTCTGTATTTGTTTAGATATGTAGTAACTAGTGCCTTATGCAACATTTGCTCGGAATCTAAGAGATTAAATCAACAGATTCCTGGAAATTAACCTGATTTCAAGCAATTAGGATCAATCTTAGGTATACACAACCAAGTTAAGTGAAGGTAAGTGATGGAACAGATGGTTAAGTTCAGTGCAGGAGAGGGCTTAGTGTTCATTCCCTTCATTAGGAGACAAGAAAGGCAGACTCAGACTGGGACAAATTTAAAGACAAGTGAAGTCAGTGCACTCACTTCCAGCAGATAACATTGCTTGTGCTTCAGCGAGGGAAAGCCAGACACAAATGTGACACACTCAAAATGTTTGTTATGTTTGTTTTCTTGTTTTGTTTTGTTTGTTTGTTTGTTTCTAGGTGACTTCTGGATCTTTTTAGGTAGTTTATCCTAACAGCAAGGCTTCTTCCATGAGTCAAAGGAAACTGGTACTTCTGTGTTTAATTTTCATGGGGTCTACAATTTCTGATATTTTTTTTATTTGTCTATACAGGGCTTGATTTAACAGTCATGAAAGTGTAACATTTTTATAATAGAGAACTAGCAGTTGAAAAAACCTAACATAAAGGCAACAACATAAACCTGGTGCGGACTACTTTATGCAAGCCTTTGGAGGCTTCCTGGCTTGTCATAAGATCATCTGAAGTCACTGCGACTGCAGGAGTAGCTCTGACAGGCCCATGTTTAAGCCATTGGCAGAACACTTGATTGGATACTGCTTAATGCCTTAAGTATAGGACACAATTGCAGTGCTTTTGCTCATTTGGGAACTTCTTTTAGGATTTATTTGCTATGTAACAACTAAGGAGATACTCCCTGTATCTTTTCTATATGCTTCTCCACAAATAAAAAGTAAAAAACCTGATTCTTAGACATGTAGAGATGTATAAAACTATGGTGCTTGTCTAGATGGCTGAATGTATTTGCTGGCCAGCTATACTGATTTTTCCATCAAAGATTCTATTTAACACAAATAGAATAAGGAGGTTTTATTTTATTTTATTTTTACAAGTGAGTTTTCTTTACTCTTTTTTTTTTTTTTCCTTTTGAATCTGGATGAATCATTATGTATGTGGAGAGCCTTGTATCAGGATTTTTTCATTTCATTTGTCTTTATTCCGAAACAAACATAATCTTTCATTCATATCATACTCAGTATATAGGGTTAGAAGTTTCTTTGAAACACTGCATGACATAAAGAAAATTAATGATGTCCTTCAGTTCACACTACCAATATTTAAATTTTAGCTAGGATGGTATAAATGGATCTTCATATGCATTGGCACTATACTCTATCATAATTTCAAATAGCTAGGAAAACATAGATTTTCTTCTAAGCAAAATTATAATTCTATTCAGTGGGAGTTTGCCTTGTAAGAATATGAGGTAAAACCATACTTACTGACATGGTTCCACTAGGTTATACTGATTTTAGTTTTATTCTTAACCTTGTAGTGTGTGTTTATGGAGCTTTAGTCCAGTTTTTAGATGAGAATGAACTATTGAAGAGTCATGGCAGTTAGACTTTTCAGTACTTTTTGGTATAAGTTTAAAGAAAGACTTGCAAGTAAAAGCAGCTGAGGAAATACTTCACATATGCCTTTTTGAAGCTGCACTGCTAAGTAACTATACATAAGATGAACTATTTCACTCTATGTTCAGTTATTCAGCAATATCAAACACAAGTGCACACATATCACTTTACAACAGCAGCTTGTAGTAGCCTCATCCTTAATGCGATGTAATTGCATATGCACATTACATTATTTCAAATGCTCCCTTCAGCAGTCTGGGAAGGTGCCCTATGATGTGATGTTCCACCACACAGCCCAACCCTCCATGGTTTTGTTTTTTTATTTTTTTATTTTTCTCATAGTGCAGTATAGTCCCCGAAGATAGGAATTTCAAACTGCAGCTGAGACTAATGCTGTCATCATTGCTTTTGTGACATCCATTACTTTTGCCAGTTGTTTTTCAACTGCTGTAAGGATGCTTGAAGGAATCTTGATTAATGCTGTGAATATAAATCTTACTAATACAAAGAGGATGATGCCTATGCAACTGGAATTTTACAACAGATGGATGTCACTATGCAGTATTGAGGACGTCCAGCTGTCGTGGTCATCTGGCTCATGGAAGAGGCTGAGTATCGTAAGGCTTTTTCTAGTTGGTGTCTACTGCATAAACAAAGTACCTGCAGTGACAAGGACCGGGACACTGATGCCCTACAACAGCAGTAGAAAGTCAGGATGACAAAGGCTGCTTTCCCATGTGCCTGAATAGGTGAGGTGTTACCATGTCTCATTGTCATCAGAAAGCTCACTTTACCTGCTGATTGCCCACTTTGAGCTAACTTTTTGAGCATATCACAGCAAAGCAAACATAGTGAAGAACAGAAGTACTGAAAGGAGCCATGCTGTTGTGTTATACCAGCATCATTGACTGTTTGGAGCGGCCTGAGAATGGTGTTGTATAACTGTACTTCTAATTCCCTTAGTACTCTCAGCATGATGGTACATGTTTAATCTTCAGCAAGGTAGCGAGCCAAAAATCCTACAGAATTTTCATCTTGCTGCAAGGTCTCCTCAATCATTAGGGAAGGTTCGCTAATATTAATGTGGAAACATCAATGTTGCCAAGAACTGGGGTTCGTTTCCAGCAGGGCCCAAAGGCAAATCTGCTTCCTGTGAATCTGGATATTAGAATGGTGTTAAGATTTTACATTTCAGTAGGAAAGATCTGTTTTCTCTTCCCTAGCATATGGTACTTTCTCTAGGTTCTTCTGGTAGGAGAAAGAATACTTTGGCTTCATTTTGCTCAGTCTTAAAATGAAAGTTGTCTTTGGACCACTTATTAAACACTGGATTTTTCCCATAGATGTGTGGAAAGGACCTGTTTAATTCTGCAGGGACTGAACAAGGAGCCAGTGATCACTGTGTGAAGTTTCCATATCCACTGCTTGAAATGGTGCTTCCCACACAGATGGCAGCATATCTTGAGGCTGTGCTGCTCAGCCCACTGCTCAAGATTTGTATTTATGCCATTTTTCTCTTCATTTTCTTCATTTTGATTCTTTCCAGAGCTTTTTGCACTTTTTTGGTCCCCTGGTCTTGGCATAAGAAACTATTTCCTACTCAGCTGTCTCTTTGTGGCCCTCTGTTTGAGCAAATTCAATAATCCTCTCAAGTAGATATTTTCTTCTTTCATTTCCTATGGTGATCTGTCTGATTCTCAGTGGAGGACAGCTGCCCCATTTATACAAACTACAGCATGACAGAACTATCTCAGGCACTTCATGTTGCCCCCTTTATAGTATCACTGCCAACAAAAACCAATTCTTCTCCCTTTTCCCACCTCCCCCACAGTTTTGGGATACTATTTCCAGCTGCTTTTCTACCTTGGGATTTCGTCTGACTTCCTTTGAGAGGATGAGCTATATTTGGTTCTCTTCTCCTACACAAAACTTCTGTAATAGTATCTGGGTGTTTGAGCAGCACTTTCAGGGTTTTCTTGGGTAGATAGATACAAGAAAAGTAATTAGATGGTTGCTAATAGCATTCTGCATTAATCAATGCTATTCTTACTTTTGAAGATGCTACCAGGAGACAAGACTTTCTTGGGGTATAGAAGGATCTTATTCAAAACAGGCAATAGGCCAACCCAAAAGATGCACAAGGGTGCTCTTTATCAAGAGCGTTTCCTCATCTCTCTCCTAATCGTATAAGCACTCCAGCTGCTGGAACAGTACACAGAAATACTAGCTATCTGGGCAGACACAGCAGAGCTTCTCTTCCTTGAACTTTGTGCACCTTAGGTTTCAGTTCTTTTTTATTATACTTACAAATAAGTCTAAAATATACTGCAAAATTAATAGTATTCTGAAGTAACTGCTTAAGGGCAAGTAGTTTGTAATGTCTTAAAAATCTCTATTCAAGTTTGAAATGTCTCTGTAATGTAATTTTGTCCATTTATGTTATGAAATCCCGATAACAGTAAAAGCTGAGTGCGCTAATGAAACCAGGAGCCAATGCTCTTTCATTGTTTCTCATGCTGGCTCTGTCACTACAATAGGCATTGCATGCTGGGTTGTCTTCTCTTCCAAAGTCCCATTTTGTCATTTTTTTGGAGTAAAATTAAATACCCAAAATCCAGTTGTGAGTTGTAGCCATACCCCACCCTTCATACTGAAGTGACCCTTCAGTAGATCTAAATCCCATCTGCCTGTTTTCTGCATGAACAAGGATGACCAGGAGACCAGATCTCAGAAACACGAAGGTTTTGAAAAAGGGTTTCTTACAGGAATGAATTAAAGCACACTGCTATGTCATAGAAAGCCTCATGTTAAAGAAGACTGACCTGATAGGAAGGAGATGTGTTGAAAACAGCTTGTATAGGATTCTTTGGCTCTGTGTCCTTATTAGATGTGTGATACCAGGAAGAAAACAAATTTAGGATTTATTTCTAAATCAGCACCTGCTAAATGATATGTCACTTTCTTCATCAAAGAAAGACACTGTGAATGAATACTACAGTTTTGCAGCCTTGTCTTCATTCACACATCTCGTGCACTTGAGCTGAAAGGGAGAAGAGTATGAATGGCTGAGTTTGCAGCCAACACAAGGTTGCTGTCAAAAGAAAACAAAGTAATAAGAAAACAAAATATTTAAACTCTCATGAAATATGGGAAGGAGGAAAGTTTTACCTCTGAATTTTCAAGCAATGGCTAGAAATTTGGCCATCATGCAGAAGAATACTGTCTTCAGGGCAACAACTGTAAGCTTTTGTTTCCCAACCTCTCCTCAAAAAAAGAGCCAGTGCTGTGATTCCAGGGGATGAATCATGATATGGATGCATATTCAAAAAGTGCAGAAGTCACCAAAACAACAAACCCTTTTCAAAACTATTGAAAGCTGCTCAGCAGAGTCATCCACTTTAGACTGAAGCTTATGGAAGATAAGGTGCTAGAAAGGTGTAGTTCTGAAGCAAATTAATACACATGGAGAAAACTCCACACCATTCCAAGGCCTGTCACGTAGGCTTACAAATACACAGTAATGAATCAAGTAATTTGTCTTTTTGTGGAAAGCAACACATAACTCTTTGTGTAGATGTTAACACTGTCCAACTCCTCACAATGGTAGCACATCCAATATTATCAGACCTGTTCTAATCTTCTTGTCCTTCACTTCCTCTACTGCAACTTTTTAGTGATTGACACAAGGCCCAGATTTGGAGGAATTTCTTCCAACAATATGTTTACAGCTTACTGACTCATCTCCAGGTGGGATTGCACATGCTTCTCTTCAGAAGCCCGGGACATGTTCAGGCAGAATTAAAGGGGACATATGTGCTGTAATGGATATGGAAACTCACTGTTACTTAGCAGTGGAGTAGGACACTTCTGGCTTCCCAAGGGCACTTCATTTCTAAAGGCAGTCTGGTCTGGTCATGATGACTCCAAATCAGTGCAAGGAGAAAATACGGAGAGATATAAAGTGATCAGTGTGGGATGGAAGTGGAAGACTGCCAGAAGTGGAGCTGTAAGAAATGTATTTACAAAAGCTTCACTGCAAAGGAAAATGAGGGTTCCTGTAAAAATCAGATGCCTGGGAACAAATACTGCAGGGTGTTTTTCAGAGAGTGGAATGCTATTTTGGTAAGCTGTGATTCCGACTGATAATCAAAGCAATGGTGTGACAAAAGGATTAATGTGACCACTGTATTTGTTGATACAGAAATACTGAACAGGAATCTGGTACACCTTTTACTCTGTTTATTTAGATGATTACAACTACAAGTGAAAGACACTGTGCAGTGCTAGTGCCAGTATTTCAAGCAGCATGTTTAAAATTAGAGGGTCAGGGAAGAACTAGCACATTTATTAAATGATTGGAAACCTAGTGTTTTAATGAAATGTTCCAGAATTTTGCTTTAGTTAGCTTAATGAGGAAAAGTACAGACTTATCAAAGGTAACTGGTCTGAAGTTCTATACAGGGAACAGAAACATGAAAAAGCAACTCATCAGCTTATCGGTGAAAGAAATAACAAGAGTCAATGTCTGGAAGTTAGACAAGTTAGACAAATGCAGTCTAGTCATGACACAGACGTTTTTAAAGGGAAGAGTCACTATCCACTGGAACAACTTACTAGAGGTAACATTAGATTCTCCATCACCAGTAATTTTTAAATTAAGATTGGATTTTTTTTAAGTATTTAGTTCAGGCAGCAATTATTTCAGTAGCATTTTATAGCCAATATTACATGAAAGGTCATCCTATAGACTTTTGCTTATTTAATCTGGGATATCTAACATTTCCAAACTAATGGTTTTAAAGTAAATCACAAACACGCATGAGGAATTTCTGATAAACCCTATGAGGCATATAAGCTCTTTCACTATTTACCCTTGGCTGTGGAGTAAGCGCTGTGTAATAGAGATACCATTGGGGTAGCATCAGCCCAGGTAGCAGCAGCACACAACTCAGTGCTGGATGCAGACTCTCTGCAAATCAGAGCAAATGCTCGGGTGTTTAGCCCCTGCTGAGCTCCCTGCTGCTGCCTGCAGCTCAGGAGCTGTGAACAGCCTTAGTTACAGCAGTAGTTGATGCTGCACCCCCTCTGAAGAGGTTCAAAGAAAGGCCCAGGCGTGGCTAAAAATGCGTCTGTCGCTGATTTGTGAAGTGAGATTTTACACTAAAGAAACACATTCACTGGGAAAAAAAGAAAGAAAAAAGAAAAACCTGCAACAAACAAGGCTTGTGGTGTGTTCTGTCACTTTAAATCAAGCCTCCATCTCTGCTAGAAAAACATGCCCTGCCTCTCCGCAAGTTATTGGCCCTGTTGGGAAAATTACCAGGCAATATTCTTAAGCCTGTGTTACAATGAGGTCAAAGTAAATGATGAAAACGGTCCCCTCTGACTTCAGAATATATAAACAGTGGATGTGATCCATTAGAAGTGGAGAAAAAGGAAGAGACTTTATTTTAAAGCCAAAGAACTGAAGGCCTAGATTTTTTTTTTTTCCAGAATGAGCACATGCACTAAATTGTGCTCCTTTACACAGAAACAAATTTGGGGCTGCGATTAAAAATGATAATAATAGTAATAATAATAATTTGACATTTCAGAAATGTGTCTGTTGTAACTCTATAAAAAATGGGCCATGTTTTCAAATATGATGAGCACTCTGCAGCTCCCACAGGTCCTGAAGTGAGAAGCAGCAGAGAAAAGTTTGTAACCGCTAATGCAGATGTGGGACATTAAATAAGGAACCCAACTCATAGTGCCACTGCAGCTGTTAACACCTCTATCCAAAAAGCCCTCCTCCCCTTTGGTCTCACAGTTATCATTCTTATATATATATACATATACTAAGAAGAACTGACAGTCAGCTGCCTGGTAGCTTTCAGGGGCACGGTTCAGTGTGTTTTATCCAGCATGGTGGCCTGAGGAGGGAACGAGCACATTCCCTTGGCTCTGGGGATGGAGGCCTCCTGTGTAGAGACAAGGCGAACAGCTGAGAAGTGTAACACATCACTTGGAAAGTGCCATGGAAATGGCTCTTTCTGTCTGAAAGAGCCCACTTTCATACACAGATGTGAGACTCCTCACTGTCTCTCCCAATGGAAAGGCCTGACACTATGAGGCCAAAACCCCAAATCTGCAGGCCTCCAGGGGTCCAGGCCCTTGACTCACGAGAGAGTATCCTTCTATGAATAAATACTTAAACTCCCAGAGTTCAGACTGACAATCCAGTCATGTAAATTTATGCAGCAGTTAAGGAAATTTTTTTAAGACTTGCATTATTGCAGAACAGATCCAAAATGTCACCATTTAAAAGTCCTACTAATGTAAAAATGATTCATAATGAGGATTTTTTAAAATCATACCTCTATGAAAATTTGTAAAATATTTCAGCATGGGTAATTCACTGTTTGTTAGATTTTAACTTGGAGAGAATTTCTGCAGCCAGATTGTAAACACTTTGAATGAGAGCACTATTATCATCAATCCACCTGTCAATAAAAACAATTTTGAATCCATGACTTCCTAATTTTCTAAATGCACTAAACTTCTTTCATCCTTGGAAAAAAACATATACAAGGTGTATTTTAATCTCCAACTTTGGAGAACATTGACCGTGATCTAAAATTCACTTTTTGTAATTGCAATTTCTTTCCTTGAATCAGAAAAAGGTATCAACAGGATACCAATTATATTATCACGCTGGGCCATTTTATATTCTAACTGCACGTTTCCTATGATAAACATAATTATCACTATTATAGTCCACTGCAAAAGGAGGTATCTATGAAGAGCAACTACATCTGATATTGAAAACAGTTTCTACACCAAAGGAAGCCATATGTTTCTGTAATTTCGTGACTAAGTAAATTTTAAAGCACTGTAATTTTATTTCCAGTACCACATTCAAGAGTAGCATTGTCTCAGTCCTTCAACTTTCCTTTGAAATATCAGTCAGAACCAGCTCTATGTTGTCAGGGCATTTGAAGGGGGGCAATGAGGACATGAAAATAGATAGTCCTACCACCTCTCTGCCATTCAATACACCAAAGACTCTTGAAGAAGCTCCTGCAGTCTCCAAGTAGTGTATGCTCACTGGTTCAGTGAAGATGGCTTATATGCAGAATTTTTGCAACGCAGTAGTTGCTGGGAGAACAAGAAGCACATTAGATGCAGGCAGATTTAGGCTATATAGCTAGGAAACTTCTCTGACATACAACAACACAATTTTCAGATCTGCAAAGATGCCAGATTTTGAACAAGTTTAATAACGGCTGAGAAAGGCACACCCTCAATATAAGAACTAGGCTCCTTCCAAAGTTAAGGTCTGTTTTCCAGAGCCGGGGAGTACAATCCCTTAGTGAGATGGCAATTACAGTTTTATAACAAAAATAAAATATTTTCCTTGATCTCATTCTTCAAAAAGGATAAAAGATTTTTTCTGAAGTTTTCAAAAAGCACTTGGCTCAAAACAGCTGACCAGCACAGAAAATTCAATCTAGCTAACTAAAAGAAGGGAATGGTAAATGCAAATAAGATTTTGGGATAGAAAATATTAAACCAATTTAACTACAGGTGCTGTTAAAATTTCTGCTCAGTAACAGAAGAGACAGCCCACATGGAAGCTCTCTTTTACATTTCCATTTAAACAAATTATTATGTATGCTGGTTTACCATAAATAACTGATTCCGGTTTCTTTACCTGGAGGTCAGCAGTAATAAGGCTGTTATTCTTGGAATTTCAAATGTTTCTTTTTTTCTATGTGCTAATTTTTAGAGAAACCCACAGGTGTTCTGCCAGTGAATTCTGGCCATTGGTGAGGAGGAAGTCTGGGAGTCTGCAAACTGCGTGAGTCTGAAACAGGTGAGACTTCTGAACTTCTGATCATGAGACTTGGTTACATCATTTCGTTGAGAAGCTGATTAAGAAATAGGAGATATTTCACTGCAAACAAATTAATTATGAGCAAATTAAAATAAAAAACAACTGATTTTAGTGAAATCAGTTTTTTAAGAGGCAAGTCCTACTCCTTCTGCTGGCCTGCTTTCTAATGAAACAGTTATATGAAACTGTAAAACCTTCTTCTGCGATGATTAGAAATTATCATATGCCATTCTTGTAAGTTATCATCCTTTCAATCCTTTATCACAACACTTAATTAACAAAGAACATTGTTCTGGAAGATAACTGTTTGTTATATATGATATATGACCAAACAGAGATGCTGTGTTGATCAGATCTTTTCCTCTGTCTTGATTTTCAATAGAAACTCTCCAGACTGGACAGCTTGCAGGCACTGGGCAGCAATGCTGAATGAGCTTGCCTATGCTAATTTCCAAATCATCAAACATAGGGTATAGACATAAAGCAAATTATACAATATGCAAATATGTAGTATCTCAGCTATATTACACATGCTCAGCTTCCTCTCCATGGAGAAATCCTTTGCAAATTGTACTAGCAATTAACACAAATATAACTGGTGGCAGTTACGATTTAGCTATCAGAAAAAGGAAAAAACACGTCCTCTTTCAACAAATCATATATATGTATATTTAATATACATATGACAGAAAGAGATTAATGCTGTTGAGAGTTGCTAAAGCAATGGAACTGCTACATACAGTTTCATCTGCTACATTCTGCTTTCATCCTAACCCAGACAATTTTCCAATTTGAGCAGAGAAGCCCACAAACTACAGCAGCCTTAGATACCTTTCTGTATTTTGCATGGTCTTCATGTAAGAAAGACTGGAGAAACATGCAGGGCTATGTGTGATAGTGCCAAGAAAGAGAAAGCCCATGGTTAAGTTCTGTGAAAAACTACAAGATACAGTGAATATTACCTACTCCTAGGACTGTTTTTTTTTCTTTCTGAGTTTACTTTCCTAAATAAAAAAGCAATTAGAATGTCTTTTTTTTTTTAAAGTTCATTTAGGTGATCAATGTGAAATTGAACATATAGAAAAAGCACACAGTCCAGATAATTCAATGGGTCATTATTTATTTTACAGAAGTAAGAAAAAGCAGAAGTAACAACAAGGCTTTTATTACCCCAATTTTAAAATCTTTAAGTTGCTTTGGCATCTTTGCCACTCAGATCCTTTTCCATCTGACACTTTTTACACAAAACTGCATTCTCCATTGCCATGCATGATTATCTACTTCCTAAAACAATAATTTTCAGGTATTGCCATTGACCATCAATCTTATGATTCAGAAAAATTTTCCCTTAGGAGTTTTATATGTGCAAAGTCTCAATACAGAACATGCAAGTATGCTATTCCTAGTTGCCTGTTGCAGTCTTCTCTTAGAAAGTCTGGGGGCTGAAGGGGGGACAAGTTAAAAACCACTCTTCTAAAAAGTTGGGTTTTTTGTTAGTGCTTCTTTCTCTTCTGTTAAAAGAACACCCCATGAAATCCTGGTTAGCTCATTTTTTGCAGTATCGTGATAAAACTCTGCACTAAGAACTGAATGCTTTAAGAAAGAAAACGAGATTGAGGAGAATGAGGAAACTATTAATTAGTGTTTTGCTATTGTTTCTGTTGTTTTTGTTTTAATCAAACATATTTTGTGGCATTCGATGAAAACAACAACACTGGGTAAATTAATTTGCTGTTAATCCTTTTGCTTGTTATATTTATCCATCCATTATTAATTCTAAATAATGCAGTCTGGCCTCCACCTTGTAAATACATAGGCATATGAACAGCAGGATGCAGTGTGTAGCATGACAGAATTTTCTGAGATCACATGTATTAATGTTTGTCAGATCAAGGCCTAAAGTGTTAGTAAAGTGCTTCATTTGAATTGAGGAGAGAGGCAGTGGCAGTACCTGGCAGATTAAATGTATGGACTGGTCCACGAGGGAAAAGTTGTTTTATTTTTCAAAATATTTGAAGCCATGAGCTCTCTAGTTAATGTTCCAAATCGAAAACATTCATTTTTTTTTACAGAATTTTTATGAACCTTAGGAATGAAAATTAATTTGGACAAGTTGAAAGAGAGACTCAACTCCATGACTAACATGGGAATTACCCTAATCCTCTCTTCAACTTAATCATAGAATTTTAACAAGGTTTTTCTGGAAGCCCTTGAGATCTCCTAGGTTGAACGTTAACGTGTCCATTATTTTTCCACTGCTTAGAACACACTCATAAACGCAATCTGTGGCTGAGTTATGAGATAAACCCTTTCAGCTCTAAATCACTTGTTTGAATCTTGGCCAGAAATTGTCTCCATTTGCATGATATATGTGAAAAGGGCTGATGATTGCAATCTAGTATCAGTTCTGCTGATGACCTCTAGCACCAGTTCTGACTCTGAACTCCCAGCTATGCCTACTCGTTACTAGTTTACTTCTGAAACAAGCTGCTCTCTGGGGGTCATGCTGCAGAAGAATAGCAGAAGCCCTGAGGAGCCATGCATGTCCGTGAGCAACTCACAGGTTTCTGCTCTGCACTCCCAGACATGTGCCTTTCACTCATAAAATGTTTGGTGGGTTTTTTTGTTTTTTTTTTTTTTTCAGAGATTATACCACAAAAGGCGTAACCCATCCCTGTTCTATTAGATTCTCTTGATCACAGCACCCAGAACCAGGAAAGTCCGTGAGCAGGAGAGCACTTTCAGTTACAACAGTGTAAATGAGGGAAGCCACATGCTTAGTAGAAACCCGTTCAAGGATAAAAGATTCAGTAAAGCAGAGTTGGTGAGAGCAGTTTTTCTACCCTGGTTAGTATTTCTCCTAAGAAACTTGAAGGCAGCAACAGAACTATAAGAAGCATCAGAGTGCAGAGCTGGTTCCCTTCCAGACATGCTGTGGAGCCTTTTGCTTTTTCAGGCCTGTAAGGATGGATGGGCTGAAGGGAGTATCAGAGGCCAATCTCCTTTAGCTGATCGGTAATTATTCTCATTGGACTGCTTGTTTGTAGCACTGTTTATATGGCATGCTTTGCATTTTGTAGAACACTTGTGAGAGTGAATAAATGGTCAAACAGCGTAGTTAATTAACATTATTATTGTGTCTACCTACCCGAAAATACAAAGAGAAATCAGTTACTGAGGGAAAGCCAGCATTTCATAAGCAAATCTGAGCAAAACCTCGGGGTAAGCCACAAGGACTAACAGAATGTGTGCTCTATCAGGTGCAAACTCGGGAAACTCACCACGGTACCAAAATACAAGCACCAGCAGCACCTTTCCTGTTCACTTTCTTTCCATCCCAAGCTGTGTTTGAATCCAGACCCGCATTATCGGACACCGCTCGCCTCCTTTATTGCCCATCACAACTCTTGGCTTCGATGCAATTCCCGGGGCTACAACTTTAAGAAAGCGCGGGGGTAGAGGGGGGCTGATTTTCCTGTCGGGGCTGTCCCTCCTCACTCGAGCCCCAATTTGCTTTTTAATGGCTCCAGGTGGGTACGGTTCTCCCCGGCTCGGGGCTCCCTCTGAGCCGCGGTCCGGCGGGCTCACGGTTCGGGTGTGCGGCTGCATGGTACCGGTCCCCGCTGTTTGCCGTTCTGCGGCTCGTGGAGCCGCATCGCGCGAGTGTCCCCGGCGAAATGTAAAAGCAAATCCGCTGTTTTCATTCAAAACAAAAGCAGAGGAGAGGAAGAAAAAAAAAAAAAA